>PVKZ01000047.1:600000-1178411 GCA_004027375.1 Macroglossus sobrinus | reverse complement strand
TTCGCCTCGCGGGTCCCCACGCAGGGTGCCTACCCCGCTCTGCGCGTTCTTGTCCTGCACGCGGCGCCTGCTTGGTGTGTTCAGTTTGCTGAGTCTTGGTGGGTTGCTGTCTACTGACAAGCTTTAGGGGGAAACCAGGTTGCCCTGAAGGCTTATCGAAGCCCCAGAAATAGATAGACCGCCCTCTGACTTCTATTTCTCTCTCTCTCCTTCTTTCTCTCTATTCTCATCCCTTCTTCCTCAAACTCTAGTTTCAATTTCTGCAGTGCTTTGAACACGAGCTTTTAGGTCCGCAAACTAGCTGCCTTCCCAGCAATGCAGAAAAGTCCCGATCGGCAGTGTTATTTTCTTATGTACCCAGCCCACCCAACCTTAAAAAAAAAAAAAAATGAAAAAAGAAAGGAAGGGAAGGAGGGAGAAAACAGAAAACTCCAACAACTCCAACCCTCCACCCGATAACCCGCACACCTCAGCGGTGTAATGGTAGCCCAGGAGACTTTAGCACTTATGATTGTGGTTGATAATGTTCACCGCGCCTTTCCCTGCCCCAATACTAGCGACTCTAATTAGCAACCCCTGATGTCCTCATTTATTTTAATGTTTTGGGTAAGAATTTTGGAAATATATATATACACGTTTATATATTTAAAATAAATATTAAATCTGCATTTCCATTTTCCCCTTAGAGTGCTTTCTCCTCTTTATTTTTCCGGTAAATCCAGAACCACGCAGCATTTAGTAATTCCAAAAAGGATAATCTGGCAGGTGAATTTCTTTGGAGTGATAACCATTTGTTTGTTGTGACCTTAGTGATTTGATTGGTGGAGCCGATGGCTTCGCTTCACTAAGGTAGGCTGCGTAGTCTTCCCACGCCGTCAGTAAAGAAAATCTCTCACCTCTCACTTCACCGTCTACCCCCACCACCACAAGCGGTTTGAGTCCGTAAGACGTTAACTGGTGCTCACGAATACTCCGAGCTTGGGGAGGCTACTGATCTTTAAGTTCCGTCCTCTTTTCACCTACTTTTCTATAATGGGGGGGGGGGCGCGGGGAAAGCTACACACAAACAGGGTAAAATAGATTAACCATACAGCGTGAGTCAGATCCATGTTTTCATGCCTTTTACCCTTTTCTGAAAAAATAAGGAGCCTTGGGCCTCATAGGTTCCCAGATTTTCGGTCATTATTAGCAACTTCGATTTTCCTTCGCGTCCGTATCCCCGAGACCTGTTGATGACTCCGAGTCGCGATGCAGAGCTCCGTCGAAGTTGGTTATGTAAACTGCTTGTGTATTTCACATTATCATCGAGCTGTCTGGAGGCAATGTAGATTTTCTAAAGATCTAATGAATAAACAACCAGCAACTGCTGGCGGTGTAATTTACATTGTTAATGCCTACATGTGTATAATAAATATGCATTTGTATATCTTCAAATAAACTCTTTTTAGTTTCTAACCTGTGGTGGGTTTTTTTTTTTTCAAAAAGAAGGGTGTGTGTGTGTGTGGGGGGTAACTTCGTCTTCCCAAAGAACAAGAGTTTACTTCATTTGCATGGATCTGGTGAAAATGGCTCTGCTGTGAAGCCCAGATGTAGGGTCTGCAGCCCGGCTGTCCCTCCCGCCCGCGGAAGCAAGCTCGGCTGGATGAGCCCCCGCACTGGACTTGCCAAGAAAGGGAGAATGCGCCCAGGAACTGAGGGTCGCGGATTTGGAGACCGCGGCGCTTCCCATGGGAGTGGAAACCGAGAAAGAAGGGACGGCATCAACAGGATCTGGGTATTCTCCTCGGAGCTTCGCCCTCCCTCAAAGAGAAGTGCCAGCGACTTGCAATTTGGGTTGGGAGAGTCGGGGCTGCTGTGCCTTCGACAACCTCTGGGAAAAGTTACCTGGGGAATTTATTGACCCACGCGCCTCTGTAGACAGCGTTTTGGACCAGCGTGGGGAACCGCAAGAAGGAAAAGGAGGGCGCTGGCCAGGGATCGGAGTCCTAGACTCTGCCCCATCGACCACTTCTTTCCTTAGTGCAAACTCGCGGAGGGCAGCAGGAAAACCAACGCTCCTGGGAGAAACTGCCTCCCGAGCCGCGGGGTTTGGACCCAGCTCAGCTGCTGTTTTCAGAAGCTGAACGCCCTCCTTGTGCGTCCCGCGCCGCTTATTTCAGGCCCGGCGCCGACGTTTGATATCTCGCCCCTCCACCAACCAACCAGGTGCCACTTTCTTAGTGCGCTCGAAGGCAAATGTCTCATCTTTTCCCGTCCTGGATCTGGAATACATTATTTTAATTAAGTCTATGGCGATTTACTTTCCTCTGAGATCTATTCCACAGTGCAATTAGGGACGTATTGGTGCTAGCTCATATGAATATTCAGGAGCGTGTCAATTAATTAGCAGACAGAGGAATCTCATTATGGTGCTCAAAACCCTTTTAGTGTTAAGCAGAATTAAGGGGGTATTTGGCAATGCGCTGGATTAGTGAATATTTTACTGTGCACTCATTTAACTTCATTATCATAGCACTTACACTACTCTCTGATATTATTAATTAAATTGCTCATTAATTTGTCTAAAAAAGATGAAAGTTTCAATGTGCCACCCAATAACTTGGAAAGTAAACTTTCGCCCGCTTGGTCTTCGCTCTTGGGCAGAAAAGGATAGATGGCGGCTTACACAGCCGGAGATGGAGACGCAGTTCCCCGCTCCCTTCCCCCCGCAACTTCAGCGAGCGCAGCGCTCCAGCTCCCCACACTCGGTGAGCAGAGGGATATGTGGAAGCAAGGGCCGCGGCCTCAGCGCAACCCCTTTGCTTTTTGCCTCACGGTACTGGCCTGGAAACAAGTCGTCCTCAAGAGCTAAGAAAAAAAAAAAAAAAAGCAAGCCTATTGCTCTTTTCGCGGGAGTACGGCTGACTGAGCGCGGAGCAATTTGTCCAGGGATGACACGGAAAGTATTTTGAGAGTTACCGTCTGCGTGTCTAGGCGCCTCGCCTCCGGGCCCTAAGTCTCGCCTTTCCCAAAGGCGTGCACAAAATGTTCTTGGTGGGGTCAGCATCTGCAACGCCCTCTAAAGGCCAGCAGAGCTCAGCACCCACGGCCTCTTCCCCCCACCCCCCGCCATTTGAGGCCTCTCAGGGATCCCCCTGCTTTAGACCAGAGCCACTCCTCAGGCATTATCCAGGTTTGTGCTCACGTGCCGCCCACGCCCACCTGCACCTCCGCCACACTACCCTAAAGGTTAGAAAGACAAATATTAAAATTACTTGCACAAAGGGAACTACTAAAGAGATCCTAAATTAATATGCATGTAAAATTAATTAGTTGCATTTCGTGACATCAAAATAAGTACCTGGGAAACAGAACACCTTCTGGGCATTTGGGAACATATGCTGGAATTAGAGTTAATTGACTAATTACATAAATTAGGCATTAATTTTGCAACACATCAACTATAAAAGCTATCTCAATTAATTGTGCATAAATTACCAGGTGAAATGGGGCGATGGTCCGGTCAAGATCCCGGTTCTCCTACCTCTGTGTTCTTTAGGGCCCCAAAGCTAGGCGGCGTAGTGGGCGCTCAGGTCGCCACTGGCTGGCGGGGAGGAGAGCCGGAGATCCGCGCGGGAGTCCCCGCGGGCGCAGGCTGATGACCCGGGGCAATTGTTAACGCGAAGGGAACTCCCCCACTCATTAAAATCAATTACCTGCATCTTTTGTCGGAACGGGAGAGAAGCAGGCCTCTTGACTAATGCTAATCCACCCTTTCCCATTCACTTTAGCTGGTTCTGTAGTAACATGGGGGTCTTCCCTGAGCGGGTCCCGCCATCTTGGTCCTCAGTTTCCCTCGAGGAGGAGCTTAACTTTTCTGGATTTGACATCACTTCTAGCCACTTTCGATCGATCTGGCCATGCTGGACGCCTGGTTTCTCTTGGGGGTTTGCCACCACCAGGAATCCAGCTTCCAGGAGTGATGCCGAGGGATTTGAGTCTCTTCGGTTTTGAAGTGGGTGTAAATTGTCCTCCGGAATGTAAAATCTAGGTAAATAACCCATACTTCTAGAGAACTGGTTTGTCAGAGACTCCAGCTCTCCCTCCCACTTCCCTGCCTCTATGGCATATGATTATTTTCTTTTGGGTAAAGGAACAGAATGGATATAGCATGGGTGTTCAGTTGAATTGGGAGGGGGCCTCCCTTCTTCAAAACAAGCTCCAGGGAACACACCAGTAATTCTCCCTCAATAAACCATCAAATGTAACATTCGTTTTGCCGTTAAAACAGTTTATTGTTGGCAAAATATTAATGCTCTTGGCAGCAACTTCCCCCTAAGTCCTTAGACAATACATTTTAAGAGAAAGTCTAAGCCATCCCAAAGTAAAAGGGTTATTTGGGCAGTGAAATCTCAACTCATGCATTCTTCACATAAATTACCACCCAATCATAACACAGTTTGGTTCTGTTGATCTAGTGGAATATTGCTAATGGAGGGGCAGATTTCTCAGCAACTTCTGGAGCAGTCATCATGTGCCTGGTGGTTTGTAAAAGTATCTGATGTCACAGTCCTTCACCTCACCCCCAGGATTCTCTAGTTGTAATCACTTTCTTCATTTGCCAACGCAAACACTGAGAATGAAAGAAAATCCTGAGAAACCCGCTATGGCCTGATTATATACATCTTCATCACGTTGCCCAGGTGACATTTGTGAGAAATAATCCTGAGTACCCATGAGCTAAAGAAACCAATGAGCTAAAGAAACCGCTGAATTCCTGAATTTACTGAGACAAACATTCATTTTGATGTAGAGGTTTCCTGCAGTAGCCAGATGCTGAAAGTACTTGAGGGAGATGTTGACAAGTAGATAATTGTCAGCAGAACTAAAACAGACACTTTGTTTACAGTTGAGCATGATTAATTGAGAGTAAATAAAACAGCACTTTATAAAATCACCATCCAAGTTCAAAAACAGGCTGTATGTCTCTAGGACTAAAAGAAGTGGACTTATTGTACATGGTCTAGTTTTGCCAAACCCTTGAAGCAGCAGCTGGCAGTAGTGTGGATTAGAAGTAGATATGCTCTATTGCTTTCCAGCTAATCCACTTAAAAACATTTTTTTGTGTGTCAAATTTATAGAGCTATATTAGAAACTTTTTTCTCCTAATTAGCTGAGTTTTAAATTTCTCTTATTAAAAGATTATTCTTCCTCTCTCCCTCCATTCTCCTTTTAAAATGTGAAATTCAGTGGGAAATAATTTTTAAAATGAGCCAGACGTAATAAACCCAAACTGATGTTGTCAAACAAGGCTATTAAATGCCATTGTGATTCTTCAGTTTGCAAGAGAACATTTCTATTCCCTGCGGCTCTAATAAATTGCAGAGGCCAGACTCTAGTAAACATCTTATGATTGTCCAACATAATAAATTTTAATGAAACAGGAAATATGTCTTTCAAAGAACAGTGCGACTTGTATACACAATGTTGGTTTTTTTTGTGGGTTTTGGGGAGGCTCTATTCTTCTAGACCAGAGGTGACCAGGCCAACACCTTCTTAACAAACTTTGCCAATCACGTTTGTGCAAATTAGTGCTGCAAACATGCTGATTAATTCCCTTGGATAGATACCTTAAATGGATTGTTTTATAGCAGTTGATAATAAATAGATGGTCTTCTTCTTATAATATAATGCCCAATGAAGTTCAAAACAATAAGCCTAAGGCAGTTAGAAATAATGTTGGATCACCAACAAGTCAATTAAATTCAGTGCTGTTATCCTTTTGTAAGCCAGGCAAATAAGCTGCAAACCAGGACTTGGTATGGGCTGCTAGGAAAGAGCTTTTTCTTGAGATTTCTTGTGTTGAGAACTATTTCTAGGAGCTTCTGAGACAAAAGCAAAAGCAGTTTAGAGAGATGAAAAGGAAGAAAGAGGAGGAAGAAAAGAGGGAAGAGAGAGATGGAATCCCCTCTTAATGTGAACCATGGACTTTTTGTGAACCACTACTTTTTCTCTTCCCTTGAACCTGTTGGAGCTAAGTTCTTAAGGAGACATATATAGCTAATGTACTTTTCCTATTGTCATGAGACCCCAAGCAGTTTTCATGCTGAAAATCTTGCCTATTCCTTCATTTCTTCTCACTAGGAGGAGCAACTCATATTGTTCCCATACTCATGAAGGGCCAATTGAGTGGCTTTTGGGCTTTGGGACCCAAGGAATTTCATTTCCTTCCTTGGTGAGCATTATATAATTGGATTGGTGATTGTATTCTTGTGGGAATACTTATCAAGCCTTTTAGAGCCTGCCAGTCTTAGGATGAAGAGCTAAAGTAATGTTTCCATCAGCATATCCCTAGCCTTTAAGAAATCTTAGAAGTCAGGCAGCCTGCCTCCTCCCCTCTCTTCCTCTCTGCCTTCCTCCCTCTCTTCCTTCCCTTTTTCTTTTCTCCCATTCTTTTTCTCCCTCCTTCCTTTTTTTCCTTTCGTAAGCATTTCTGAGGACTAATGCAATCTTGAGCCATTAAATAGCAAAGCAGGATGCCAATAAGTTAATTTCAGGAGTTTGAATGTCCATTGGTGAAAGAAAATATTCAAAAATAGGCACCAAATTCTCAGGTTGGAGTTTTTCCATGTTTTAAGCTCTTCATGATTTCAACCTTTTAAAACTATATTCTCTCATTTAATCTTCACGATAACCCATATGGAATGGAATTTATGAATAAAAATGGCTGACAGACATTGAGTGCTTATATTAGGCTAGCAATTCTGAAAGTGTAGTTCTGGGACGCAGGAGTTCTCTGAGACATGTGGGTTCCATGAGGTTCGAATGGTCTTCGTAATAATGCTAAGATATTATTTATCTTTTTCACTCTTATGCTTTCACTAGTATACAGTGGAGTTTTCCAGAAGCATCATGACATGTGATTTTTTATACATATTGAATGTAGAAAGAGACATGACAATCCAGTTGTCTTCTGTTAAGCCAGGTATTAAATAGATTTGCAGAAATGTAAAACAATAGTACTGTTCTGATTAATTCTTTTAGAAAATATACTACTTTTCATAAAAATGAGTTATTTATGTTAACATATAACGAACTTTTTATTTTTTAAATGAATTAATAAATATTTAAAAATTTCTTAGTTTTAAATTTTCAATACTACAGTAAATGTCTATATATATGACTCCAATAAACAAATGCTTTTGGGGTAGGCTCTGCTATCACCCTTGTTTTAGAGATAAGGAAACAAAAGTTGAGAGAGAGCTTAGGAAACTCTAAGATTCCACAGATGGTGGGTTGAGAGCTCAAGTATCTCTGCTTCCAAAATATGAGATTTGACTTCTATTTTATAACTGAAATTGAAGTGTTCCTATTCATGGTTGAAAAAACTGAGACTCAGAGAGGTTATGTGATTCCTTAAGCTAACACAGTCAGTGGCTGAGCTAGGGCTTTCATGGGTTCTTCTCACTAGAGGTCCTGGCCACTATACCCTCTGCTGTCCATTCAGTGGTATGCTAAGAAGCTTGCTCTTAATGGAGAAGGGCCTTCATTTGTAGTATTTGCCAATTTCTGTAGTGTAAATACTTCCACCATGGCTGATTTCAGCCATGATTTGACATCAGTTGGGAAAGCCATTGGCACAATTGGCTTTTGTGAACTGCTAAAAGCTGGCTCTAGGATATTACTGCCTCTACCCGGTGTCCCATATAATTTTGCTCTTTGTCTTTGAAATTATTTCAGGTCACCTTGAGGCAACCAAGATATGGTAGACAGTTTTCTGATTTTGGACTCAAAAGACCTGGGTTAAACTCCCAGTTCTGCTTTAGACCAACAGAGCAACTTTGGGCAAGTGATTTCATCTTTCAGACTCTGCTTATAAAACAAGGACATTAATATCTTCCCTGCCTAATTCACTGTGTGTGTATGCACGAAATGCGTTCATTTACATGAAATCACATTGTGAAATGTAAAATGTCATACAAATGTGAGTCATGGTGTCTGGATTGATCTGTTCCTTATTAGATGTGCCCAGCTCAAAGGCCTCCTCTGGGACATCTTCCCTGGCAGGACTGATGACTTTTCTCTTATTACCTGCATAATACTTTGTTCATACTTCTAATTCACCAGTCATGCTTCATCTCCTAATTGGTCTTAAGTCTCTCTCTCTGACCAAAGCAATAGAGTATGATAGTTAAATTCTCAGAATCTAGAGCAGTGCTGTCCAATAGAAATAGAATGTAAGCCACATGTATAATTTTGAATGCTCCAGCAGCCATATTTAAAAAAAAAAAAAAAAAGAAAAAGGCAAACTTAATTCAATAATATATTTTATTTTAACCCAATAAATCTATAATCAATATTTAAAAGTTTTTAATGCAACATTTTTTATTCTTTTTTATATTAATTGTTTGAAATCTGGAATGTAGTTTATACTTTCAACATATCTCAATTCAGACTAACCACATTTCAAGTGCTCAATAGCAATATGTGGCAAGTGGCCACTATATTGGGTGGTTGTAGTGTTAGCAACTGTAGTGTCAGTTCTCCCTTCTCCCTGGGTTTAAATTCCAGCTTCACCACTTACTAGCTGGGCAATTTACTTGGCCTCTCTGTTATTCAGTTCCTATCTTCTTTTAGTCAACAATATTTGGTAGCTTTCAGTGAACAGATTTTGTATATTTTACTAAATTTATCCCCCAAGAAATTCTTGTTTTCTATTACAAATCGTATTATTTTTTTAAATATAAATTTCCAATTGTTTGTTGCCAGTATACAGAAAGACACTAGTTCTATAATGACCTTGTATTCTGCAACCTTGCTAAACTCACAGTATTTCCGGTAGCTTTTTTATAAATTTGTTGTTTTTTTCTGTGTATACTATCATGTCATCCGTGAATAAAGGCAGTTGTACTTTTTCTTTCCAACCAACCAGTATGCTTTTTATTTAGTTTTATTTCATTATTGCACTGTCTAAGACCTCCAATAAATGCTGAATAGAAATGTAAGAGTAAACATCATCATTCCTGATCTTAGGGGAAAACATTCAATTTTCCATGGTTAGATATGATACTTGCTGTAGGTTTTTCTCAGATGCTCTTTATGAGGTTGGGGTACTTCCCTTCTATTTCTAGTTTTCTGAGAGATTTTTTTTTTAAATCATGAATGGCTATCAAACTGTATTAAATACATTGACTGCATTTATGAGATGATTTTCCTCTATCTGTTAATATGATGAATTATCTTGGTTGATATTTGAATATTAAATTAACTTTCTTTGTCATAATGTATTACTCTTTTATATTGCCAGATTGAGTTTGCTAAAGAAATTGGTTTGTAGTTTTCTTACTTTCTTTTTTTCTGATTTTAGAATCAAAGTAATGATTATCATAAGATGATTTGGGATATATGGTGCCTTCTCGTCTATTTTATGGAAGAGTCTGTATAGAATTAATATTATTTCTTCCTTAAGTATTTAGTAGAATTCACCAGTGAAGCCATCTGGGCCTGGAGTTCTCTTTGTGGGAAGGTTATCTAAGACTTAAATTTCTTTAACAGATATCATTATATTCAGGTTTTCTATAGCTTCTTGAGCGGGTTTTATTAGTTTGTGTTTTTAAAGAAAATTCTATTTAATCTAAATGGATGAATTTGTTGCCTTCCCCCCTTTTTTAATTGAATCAGTCTGGTTGGAGGTTTATTAATTTTATTGATATTTTAAAGAAACAACTTTATGGTTTCATTAACCTTTATTATTTTTCTGTTTTCTGTTTCACTGATTTCTGCTCTGATCTCATTATTTCCTTCCTCCAACTTTCATTATGTTTAATTCAATTTTTTCCCCCACTGTTTCTTCTTTATTGAAGGTAGAAGTTTAGATTATAGAATTGAGAAACTTTTTTTTAATATAGACATTTAATGCTATTGATTTACTTTTAAAGACTGTTTTAGCTTCATCTACAACTTTTGATATGTTATATTTCTATTTTCATTTAGTTGAACATATTTTTAAATTTTCTTCATGATTTCTTTTTTGATCCATGTATTATTTAGAAGTCTGTTGTTTAATTTTCAATTCTTGGGGATTTCTAGATTTTTAAAAACTGACTTCTAGTTCAAATCCATACTTTGTGTGATCTTAATCCTATTACATTTACTGAAACTTTTTAATGGCATAGTATATGGTTTATTTTGGTGAATGTTTTAAGTACACTTGGAAAAAATATTCTGTTGTTAGAGTGTTCCATTACTGTCAATTGGCAGAGAGTGTAGTTCAAGTCATATATGTACTCTTACTGTGGTTTTTCTGTTTCCTTGTTCTATCAATTACTAAAAGAGGAATGTTGAAGTCTCTAAAACTGGATTTGTCTATTTCTTCTTTTAATACTATTAGTCTTTGGATTCATGTATTTTGAAGTTCTATTTTACTCGTAAACACACACACACACACACACACACACACGTGTTATGTTTTCTTGATTAATTAGTCCCTTTATCTATGAAATGTCCATCCTATCCCTTGTTTATTTCTTGTTTTGAAGTCTGTGTTAAGCCACTTAAGCTTTATTTTGATTAGGGTTTGTGTAGTATCTCTTTCTATCCTTTTTATTTTAAGCTATTTGTATTTCTATATTTAAAGTGGATTTCTTGTAGACAGCATATAATTGGGTTTGCTTTTTTATCTAATTTCACAAACAGCATTTTAATTAGAGCATTTAGATCATTTACACTTACATTTACATAGTTAGGCAGAATACTACTATCTTGCTATTTGTTGTTTTGCTTGTTGTTTTTGTCCCATATAATTGTTATTTCCGTTCTTACCTTTTTTTTCTCATCTTTTTGAATATTTTTATGATTTCATTTAGCTCCACTATTACCTTACAAGCTATACAATTTTTCTTTCTTTTTTTTTCTTTAGCGGTTGCTCTAGGGGTTAAAGTACATGATTTTAATTTCTCACAGTCTTTTGTCAAATAATATTATACTACTTTACGTGTAAAAATCATATAACAATATACTCCTATTTTCTTCCTCTTGTCTTTTGTACTATTGTTAAAATATATTTTATTTCTACATATCCTCTGAATCCTGCAATGTGTTATTATTTTTGCTTAAAAGAGTCAGTTATCTTTAAAGAGATTTAAAAATGAGAGCAAATGTCCTATATATGCCTAAATATATTTCTCATGACTCTTGATCTTTGTGTAGATCCAAATCTTCATCTGGAGCCATTTTTTCTATATGTCACCTATTGCTGGTAATGAATTCTCTCAACTTTTTTTGTCTAAGAAAATATTTGTTTGAACTTAAATTTTGAATGATATTTCACTGGGTGCAAAATTCTAGATTATCGAGTTTTTTTCCTCTTTAGTTCTTAAATATTTTTGTTCTATTGTCTTCTGATTTGTATGGTTTCTTATGAAAAGTCTCTGATAATTCTCATTTTAGTTCTTATTTACAGACTGCATATTTTCTCTCTGACTACTTTTAAGATTTCATCTCTGGTTTTAATAATTTGATTCTCATGTACTGCATTGTGTGTGTGTGTGTGTGTGTGTGTGTGTGTGTGTGTCTCTGGATTTCATTGAGCTCCCTGGATCTGTGAGTTTATATTTTCAATACATTTGGAAATTTTGGCCATTTTTCTGCAAATATTTTTGTCCTTCCCCCTCTTCATCCTAGACCTCTTAATTTCATGTATGTTAAATTACTTGATACTGTTCCACGGATCACTGATTTTTATCAGACATTTTCTCTCTCTCTCTGCCTCATTTCAGATACATTATATTCCTATATCTTTGATTCCACATTGTTTCTTCTGCAGAGTCTAATCTATTGTTATTCCCATCCGACATATTTTTATTTATGATATTATGCTTTTCATGTCTGCAGATTTTATTTGTGTTTGTTTTTAGCTCATCTGTGTTAATTAACAATCTCTGTGTTTCCTGAATCTATTTTTATTTAAGGCTTTTGCTCCTGATTATGGTTCACAATTTTTGCATGCCAGGTAATTTTTTTTGTCAAATGCTGGTCATTGTTAATTTTAAGTTGCTGAGTGCTAAAACACATTTGAAAGAGTGTTGGACACATTAAGTTATTTGAATTGGTTTGTTCATTCTGAGTCTTCATTTTAAGCTTTATTTTGGCTGATTCAGAACAGACTTTAGTTTAGGGCTATTTTAGTCCCAATACTGAGATGTGACCCCTTCAGAGAACTCTACTGATACTCTGTGCCTAACAAGGTCTCTCCATTTTACTTAGTAGAAAAAGAAACTATTCCTACCTCTGAATGAACCCCAGTAATTGTTCAGCTTACTGTTTTCCAGTCGTTCTTTTCCCGACCTCATTGATACATCTGTACTAAGCTAGACTCCAAAAACTCCTCTGTAGATCTCCAGTAATCTAGCCTGCAAGGTCTAGATACCCAATTTTTCTCAAACTCCAGTTGGAGAAGTCCAGCCAGTGATTGCTGCTGGACTTTGTTTAGATTCTTTCTCTCTGTGCTGTGACCTAGAAACTACCTCTAGGCAGTAAGCTGAGGTTATCATAGTGTGTCCTTCATTTGTTTTCCACTGCTCATGGACCACAGTCCTCCTTTGCCCGAAATAGTTTTTAAGTGCATTTTGCTTGGATATGTAGTTGTTTAAAGTGGGAAAGCAATTCCCACAGCAGTTAATTTTTCAGGGGCAAAACAAAAGTGTGTCTATGAATAAAATTTATTATAAAAGAGTTTTACTGAGTAGAATATTTCCTTTTCTAAAAAGCTAATTAAAAGGTTCTGTTTTTTTTTCCATTTTGAAATGTAACAGAGTTTCTTTAAGTTTAAGATAAACTCAAAGTCTCTAATTTTTATCATTCTTGGACTAACAGGAACACTATCAGTGCTTTATTTTTTAATAGAGTCTAATTTTTTGCAATATAAGTCATTTTTTAAATCAGACTTTATACACACAAAGTTATAAGGAAATATATGGTATTGGGATGCTTGAGAAAATGCATTATCTTTCTCCTCGTTTAAGCTCTTATTAAATTATTTTTTTCTTCCTAGTTACCAGTTCGGTTTTAAGAATTGCACAAGTGACAATTTATATGACATTCTCAGTATCTGACTACTTAAAATTTAAAAAATTGATAAACCATCAGTGACTTTATATAAAATGTGGATGAGCCCTTTATTAATATCAAAATTTAGAGCACAATGAGGATAGGAAATATCTATATATGGCTGGTATCAGAATGTATTCGTCCCACTTCAATAAAGAACATTTAGTACCTCTCAAAAATAAAATTGTACTCTTTTAAGCTCTCTAAACAGATTGTAAACATTTGTGATTTTATTTTCTTGAATTAATCTAATCCTTTGTAATAAGTTCAGTTTCTGTGTTTAGCAGAGCTATTCAAGACTAACTTAAGAGGCAGGAGTTTGAGGAATTAGAAATATATTGAATTAATGTATTCAAACATTTCCTTTTACTTATGTGTCAAGTAGTTTATAAAAATAATTACTTTCATTCTCATTTGCCAGAGAGAAAACTTTTCTTTATGTATTACATTATTCCTCAATAGAAATAAGTTTTTCTAAAGTATCTATCATATTTAATTGTCATATTACCTTTACCTTTAAAGACAAATACATTTGGAGATTTCATAACTTGGTAATGCCTCTATTATGTTGTTTTTTTTATATCCTAATAATTAAGCATATCATCAGTAGTGATTATGACTGTGATTATGAAATTATAAAGCACCTATAGGAAAGGATGGTTAGATTCCTTACAATACTGTATTCATCCTTTGTTCTTACATATGAAAAAAAGGTATGAATTTTTCTGTTTGCCACCATGTTTTGGGCTACTGAAATACTCATGCCTTTCTGCCCCATTTTTGCTTCTAAATAATCAAAATAATAGAATTGAATATCTATATGAAAGGCTGAACTTCAAAAAATTCATAGATTTTTATTTTCCTTTTGTTTATAGCATATTTGTGCTATGTGAAAATGCATTTTAGGGTCTGTATATTATTTAGATGAATAACTGCAGAGTCTTCCCCCTTGACATAATTGTATTCTTAATGATAAAAAGAAAATCATGATGTCATGATGGCTGTGGTTTCTCTGGTGTTCTTTGATATCAATTTAAAAATAAACTAGAGTTTCTAATTCCGCAGTTCCTTGGAGATTTATCTACAAAGCAACCTGAATTTTTACCTTTGTGCAAAAACACTGCATTGCTTATAAGATGAATATTAAAATAATACAATTAGAATGAATAGTGTTTTTCTCTGGGGTTCTCTTGAGAAAGACAGACAGACACTTTGGGATATACTAGGAAACATGTTATCTGCAAAGCTGATTTGATATTAATGCATTCTGCTAATCAAGTGTATTTTCTGTATTGACTGAAGTTAACATTAATCCTTTAATTTGCAAATACTACGGCTCTAAAAATTACATTTCTGCGTTGATCACTGGTGGTTATGCTACATGGTGTTATTGTAAGCTCACTGCTGAACAGATTATTTACACTTATTCTAGAAGATGAAATTACCCCCAACATATCTTTCTTGCAAAATTAGTTGAAATGCTGGTTGCTATTAAACCTGATCAGCTGGTATCACAGCAGGGTACTTGTGAAAAAATTACTTAATATCTCTTTGTTTACAGTCTTCAGAGGTGAATATATTGAATGTAATTATTCAACTGCTAACCAGCTACTGGTGTTAACTATTTCCATTTAAAGAAGTTGCATTTTTAACAAAACCTATGCCACACCAAAGTTTTATTTTCATTTTCCTAAGAATTGTATTATTTATATCGTGAAAAGGAGTCCGAATGAAGAGATCTTGTGCTGATTAAATCCAAAAGTGTTATAACATAGAGGAAATTTGGTCATTCTTGCATCTTCAGAAAGGGTAGCATTATGTAAAACTAAAAAAAGAAAATAGATTTCTTAGCCACCAATTTGTAAGATAGTCTGGAGATAATTCACTTTATGAGTGCCTCAATTTCCCTTTTAAGCAGCAATTAAAACTTAATGGGATCTCTGTAGATTTAGTAAAATAGATGGGAACAAACTTAGCTAAAAACAGTGACTAATCTATAAACATCTATTTTTTTATTGTTATAGGAAAAAATTACTCCAAATCAGAAATGGGCAAAATATGTAAATATAATGCCCTTAAATGTACATGTAGTGCCTGTTGATTTTAAGGGGAGCCATGCAAATGTGTGTGAGTATAATTTGATTTTGTCTCTTCAGTTAACTCAACAATTTAGTTTTTTAGTTATATTTATATTCCACTATATCCTTCAAAAAGCTCCCAGAATGAATGTATTTCATGTCTTGAATCATTAGACCAGTCTTCAAACTGCTTTCTCTTTCTTTAAATATGTAGCTGGTTGGCTAACAAGATCATTTGGTTATCCAGGAAACCTCCAATCCAAAATCTATTAATTTTTCTTGGCTCTGATATATGACTTTAAACTGGAAAAGAATCTTTTTAAAAATTCATTACTCCCCAAACATCACTCTAAGTAACAGAAGGTAGCTGGATTGGCTATTATTTTGGGGTTTAGAAAACTAGCTTAATGCTATTCATAATAGAAACTATAAACCCAAGAGTTATAACCTCTCTCTCTAATAATTATTAGCTGAACCTTGGCTCAACTCTTATTTTGATGGAAGAATTTGTGCTGTTTTCTTGTGTTACTGTAATTCTTGAATTAAAAATAAAAAGCTATACTTAGAGCAATATATTATTATATAATAATTTTAGTTATTTGTGTTATTATTTGTTAGAGCTTAGAAATATGTTTTTGTTCAAAACCGTATACCAAATTTCTATGACCAGCACTATTTCTAGCACTTAGTGGATATTCAACAAATATTTGCTGGTCAGGTGAAGGTCAGCTGCCTCTGTATCCTCTTGCCCTTATTATACCTGCATAACTTCATGAGCTCCATGCGTCACACTCTTGTGCCCCACTTTCTACCCAGAAAAAATATCATTTAAGACCCAACCAGGGAAAAGGAGCCACTCTATTTAAATCAGAGGGAAGTTAGTGCAAGGAATTGGTTGCACAGGTGCCAGAATTGCTGATAAGATAAAAAGAGGATGAAAAGGCAACCCAAAAGTTAGCAGCAGCAGCCATACCCCTAAACTTGAGGGGAAAAAGGAGAATGTGGTGCTAACACAGTTCAGGGCCTGGGTGTGCCTGATAGAACTTGAAACTGAGAAGGACCTGATGATGGGCAGGAGGTGATGCAGCTGTTGCCAGGGAGGCACCAGAGGCAAAGAAGGAAGAAAGAAATACTCTCTGACTTCTCCCTTTCTTATGTCCTCCAATTTCTCATTGGAAATCCTGCAGAATGTCCACTGACTTGGGAGCATAAGGAAAGCTGCCCGCACTATCTCTCTTCCCCCTTCATCACCAACAGAGCAGGGAAGTGGGAGGAATGAATCTGAGAACAAATAGGTCATGGTGTGATCCACTACCAAAGGAAGATTCTTTAAGGATA
Source organism: Macroglossus sobrinus (assembly GCA_004027375.1). NCBI lineage: Eukaryota > Metazoa > Chordata > Mammalia > Chiroptera > Pteropodidae > Macroglossus > Macroglossus sobrinus. Next base: position 1,161,909 of record PVKZ01000047.1, on the reverse strand, counting down.
ATGCCAACTTTGTGCTTTCTCTCTCTCACTTTCATGTCTCTCTCTGCCAGTTACTCTGCCTAGTTAACTCCTACCCCGGGATGAATTTACCATTGACACTCCCTCAGCATCCTTTCATCTAAGAGACCCCTTCTTGGGGCACGTGAGAACTCAAGATCGAGCAGCTGGCCTATATTTCACACTCTGCTTGCTCAGCCCCATAGAGATAAATCCAGCCCAGTGGACAGTACTTCAGAGCTCATCCACTAGCCTCCCACTTGATCTCATGCCAAGAGCTGGTGGATGATCCACCGAGTTTGGGATAGAGAGAGCAAAATTATCTTGTTGACTCATGCCTGTGTCCAAGTTTTTAGTCATGTGATTAAGGCAGCCTCTGTATCACCACAATTCTAGGCTTACATTTTTCAGTGAAAATGATTTTAATTGGCAATTTTTGGTCCTTCACACTTATTTTATGATTCATCAGTGAGAGTTTAATTTTTGTTGTGAAAGGACAAGCTACAGAATATGTTACCATTTTTATTATTATTACTATTCATAAAATCTTTTACTAAGCATATGCTTTGATCTCTATGATAGTGCTGTGACATTAAGGTAGAGTTTCTCACCTTTGGTACCAATGACATTTTGGGCTGGACAATTTTTTGTTGGGGGCTGTTCTGAGCATTGTAGAACTTTTAGTAGCATCCCTTGCCTCTTACCCACTAGACACCATTAGCACTGCCTTACCCCAAGCTGTGACAACTAAAAATGCCTCCAGATATTGCCTCATGTCTCTGGGGAGGTAAAAATCACCCCAAGCTGAGAACCGCTGTATTAAGGAGAGTATGATTATTATGATTTCATTTTATAGGTGAAGAAGGTGAAAGTCGAAGATGTTAAGGGAGCATGCCAGCTCTTCTTACCGTCTTATATTTTATATTTTAACATAGGCTGTTAAGTCAAATATCAATGGGAAATTCTTGGGGTGAAAAATTTGCTGGTCTAGCTTCAAATTTAAAAGTGGGGCTCAAAATGCAAGAAGAAAAGGTACTATGTATTATTTTGAAATCCATATCTAGGCCCTAAAAGGTGAAGTGAGGATCTTTATTTTGATAACTGAAACTTATTGTGGAATATCATCTGAATAGCTATACATTGTAAGAAATTGAGGTCGGGACTACTGGAAACAGCCCTGGAATGTGCTTAGCAGGGAAAATAGCACTAGTAGTTTTCCATCTGGCTTTGACTTAATGACTAAATAATTTTAATTTTTCCAACATTTTAAACCTTTGGTTTCTTCAAGATAAAAACACCTTAATTTTCCTCATCACATCTGTCCTCTCATTAATGTTCATGTTTTCCCCTTTGTCAGCATTTGGCTACCAGATGAAGTTTAGATAAATGGTCGTCAGCTTACTTTATAGTTGTTTTATGATGGGGTTTGGATGGAAGATTTACAGCAGATACTCTCAATAAGAAGAGGCTGCTCTGTATGAGTGTGGTTCATTGAACCCATATGGATCAGAACAGCTGGAAGGATGGATTTGCTACCGGAGGCCAGCAATTGTGTTGCCAACCGTGACTCCCACTTGCTGACCCTTGTATAATGCATTGCAGTTGAAGAAATGTTGATCACTCCTTTCCATTATGTGATGAATGGTGTTATTTAAAACTGATGGTTTTCTAAACCATTGGTGAGTTTCCACATCTCACAGATGTGAGTGAGGCAGATAGTCAATAAATAATGCCATGTTCTAGAGGAACATGTACTCCTCTCCAATATGTGGGCTAAATTGTCCTGCTAAAAAGCAGGTGTGAAGGTAGTTCAGACCTGGAATGGAAAGGCTTCTAGAAAAAATGTTTTCTGGCTGGTGTCATTATAAACAAGCATGCTTCTTTCCATGCCTGTGTTTTAAGATTGCTTTATATGAGATGCTTGATTCCTAAGTCAGCTCCTGAAAGCACCTGCATTACCCAGAATGCTAATCTGTGGCTAGCAGAGTTATAGCAAAGCTTGAGAGGACAAAGCTTTACTGTTTAGGTATACCCACTTAGGCTGAGCTGGGGGGTGCCTCTTCACAAAAAGTGATTCTTTGATCATATAAGGTCATGTGAGCCATCCACAGAGAGCTGTCTGAAAGGCCTGTCATGGTTGACACCATTTAAGTTTTATATCATCCACATAACACCCCTGGCATTGAGTCCATGCTCCCCTTTCATTTATAACTTTGCTTTCCAAGTAGCCCTATCCAAGTAAAGTATGGGGCATGGACACCAGTGGGAATGCCCTAGTCATGTCCTAGTCAATATACATGACAAACTCTTTGTTCATTATACAAATTAATAAATTGACATCAAATTGAAAAATGAAACTTTCACATTCATAAAAAGGTCAATGTAGTTCTTGTAATCTTCGTACATATGTTTGTTTAAGAAGAGATAAATGAAGTACCAGAGTGGTTATAGCACATCATCAGATACTCTTTAACATTAGTTTTCCAGTTTTTGTGTGGAGTTTTCTCTCCCCAAGCAAATAGTAAGTTTCCTCTGGCAGGAGTTTTTTGTCCAACTATTTCTGTATATGGTGTAGTATTTACTACTGTGCTGGGGACGTGTTTAACATTCACTTAAAACATATCACTTGTTTTCTCATTCCTCTAATATATTGAATTAACTAAAGTAAAGAACCATTTGGAAAGACAGAGAAGAGTCTTTTTCAAGTATAGTGGACTGCTATGAAATGATGATGTGGTTGATTTTTAGAATATATACAATGAGGTCACCTGTAGTAAGTCCTCATTACTGTGTAATCCATGATGCCTTTTTGTAAAAGAGCATTTATTGTGAGTTCCAATGAATGTGTGTGCCTTTAAGAGAAATAGTAGAGGCTACTGCTATATTGGGGTTATATAAAGGAAGGAAAATTCTAAATATATCAGGAGGGAAGGTAGTTGAATCTACTGGTAATACATTTATGATGAGAACTCCTGTTGTGATATTTGGCTACTGCACTAAACAGGAACACTGGGACAGTGAAGAGCCCTACAAAAAGGAGTTTTTGGAATAGTTGTTTCCTAGATGCTGGGGTGGTTATCACATGGCCTTAAAATATGGGGATAGAGAGAGCGAATTCAAATAGGCAATTCTCAGATAGAGAATAAACTACTGTTGGTTAAAATCTGTATTTATCCCCAATTTTACTTATTATTAATATATGTTAATTTAATATGGAATTGCTTTACATTGCTTTGAGTCCTGGGATTTCTATGCCTTTGCTTGGCTTTGACATAACTGTCTTAGTCTTTCTGGCAACCTTTGAGCTGTCATAGACAAGGTGCTCATTTGTATGTACAGCACCTGAAATTTCCAGTGTACTAGAGTAATAACTCCCTGTATCAGGCTCTTGTGGCTGCTCTAACAAATTACCACAAACTTGGTGGCTTAAAGCAACAGAAATTTATTCTCCCATAGTTCTGGAGGCCAGAAGTCTGAAATCAGTATCCCTGGGCTGAAATCAATCAACAGGGCAGCACTCCCTCCAGAGGCTCTAAAGGAGAATCTATTCATTGCCTCTTCCAGCTTCTGATGGCTGCTGACTCCTTGGCTCGTGGCCACATCACTTCAATCTTTGCCTTCTCCTCTTCTGTCTGTCACACCTTCGTCTGCCTTCCTCTCCTAAGGATACATGTACTTGCATTTAGGTCCTACCTGTGTAATTCAGGATAACCTCCTCATCTCAAGATTTTTTAAATTTAATCACATCAACAAAAAGTTTGTGCATTTGCCATATAAGGAAACATTTATATGTTTCAAAGATTAAGATGTGGATTTTTTTTTTTGCGGGGGGCCATATTATTAGTTTACTTGAAATATTTATCAATTGATATAGCACTTTAGTTCAAAATCCTTTTCCCTCAGTACTCATAAGACACCTTCTATTGTTTTCTAGTATTCCATGTTATATATAAGAAGTCCAATGCCATTTAATAAGTAATCTTGTGCCCCCTGCCACAAACACCCTTAGACATACAAGAAGATTAAAAGGTTTTCTTTTATTCTCATGTCACATATTTCTTGATGTATTATGCCTCCCCTGCTCCCATATTTCTATAAAATATTTAGCATGTCCTTTCTACCTAACCACTTAAATCTTTCTTCACTTCAGGGAAATATACTCTTTACTATTCCTTTATTTGTTTTCCTCCATCTTTTCTCTGTTATCTCTTTTTAGAACTCTTTTTAGATTTTGGATCTCAAACTATTATCTGTGACTTAATTTTCTTTTAAACTTTTAATGCCTTTGCTATGTTTGTTTTGTATTTTGCAAAAATTTCTCTGCTCCAGCTTTCTATAGTAAATTTTAGTCATGTCATTTCTGATATTCAGCTTTTCTGTTTGAATTGCTTTTTATTTTGGCTCTTTTATTTTGAATTTCTAGGAACTCTGGATACTTCTCTTTTTTTTTGTAGCCTATTGTACTTTTAAGGCTCTAATGTCTTGAATCTCCAAAGATTTTTACTATGCTTTTAAAAATTCTTTTCTTTTGCCTGTATTAATATGTTTTCTCATTGAAGTATCACACAAAGATAAATTGGATTTCTTCTGTACCATTATGAAGCCATATGGTAAGAACCTCTCTGTGACTTTCATACTTAACTACACCAAACTCCACCCTTGGGGAAGACATATTCAGCCTCAGGTGAATGCAATTGTCCAATTGGCACAAAATATAATGACTCTAAGATTACTTATAGAAAGAATACACTGAAATGGGCAATTCTTTTTAAACAGAAAGAGTACATTGAAATATGCAATTTTCAACTTATGGAGAGCTAATTTTCCTCATTAGGTTGTGAGCCTTTTGAAAGTTGATAATCACATTTTATCCAATGTTGTATGTGCAGCACTTAGCACAGTTCTGTCCCATAATTGTTGCTTAATCAATGTTAATAAAATAAAATAATGGACAAATATATGGAATTCCAAGGTTAGCATAGATTATCAGTTGATTTATATTGAAGACAGAATCAAAAGATGAGATCTTTTTGGAAGAACATTTTATTTCATACCTCATCATTTATTGCCTCATATATAGTTGGACTGAAGTAAAAATGTAGGGCTTCCTAGACACTTGAGAATGGCCACAGTCAGTAAAGAGCACTTTCTCTGCCTATCCATTCTCCTAGAGGTAAGAGGGAGGATAGACTGCTTTAATGCTCCTCACGTTTCCATGCAGTTGTTGGAGCTGTTTCTTCTTCCACAAGGACCTCTCCCCTCTGGCCCATCCTGTCTTCCCTGACTACTTCAAACCACATTGATCTTTCCATTTTGAGGCACTATGGGACTTTTATGTGTATCACACTGTTTACTACTTCAGTTTTATTGAACAAATATTTATTTTCTCTGTGCTTGGCTCTGAGCTAAGTTCCAAAGGTGACACAAAGATTAAAAAACTCACATTCCTGCTTTCAAAGAAAGCTATTATTATATAATAGCTGTAATAAAACTCAGCAGCACAAGTAACATGGGACTAGTGAAACAATGTACATGGGGAGTTCAGGGTGAAGAGAAATGCTGTTTCCCTAATATAGCTTTAGAAGGTATGTGACTTTGACAATGGCCTTGGAAGTTGGACAGGATTTTGTCAGAAACCAATGGAGTGCCAGGGAGAAAAAGAGAAGATGGGAAGAAGCAATCATGTATAAAATGCTCAATTAAAACTGCAAAGGGCTAAAAAAAAATAGGCAGACAACAAGGGTATAGCAGTTCCTTAAAAAAATGAAACATAATCTTACCATATAATCCAGGTATTGCACTCCTTGGAATTTACCTAAAGCAGTTGAAAACTATGCCCACACAAAAACCTGCAAACAGATGTTTATAGCAACTTTATTCGTAATTGAAAAACTTGGAAACAACCAAGATTTCCTTATTCTTCAATAGGTCAAAGGATAAATAAACTGTGGTACATCCACACAGTGAAATATTATGAACTGTCAAGCCATGAAAAGACATGGAGGAATCTTAATTTCATTTTACCAAGGGGAAGAAACCAATCCAAAAAGGCTATGTGATACTTTGTGATACTGTAATGGTGGATACATGTTATTATACATTTGTCCAAACTCATAGAATGTTCAACACAAAGAGTGAATCCTAATCTAAACTATGGACTTTGGTGATTATGAGATGTCAGTGTATGTGCATAAATTGATTGCAACGAATGTACCACTTAGGTGGGAGATATTCAGAATGGGGGCAATTAAGTATGTGTGGAGACAAGGGAGTATAGGTATTGGGAAATCTTGTACCTTCTCAATTTTGCTGTGAGCCTAAAATGCTCTAAAAAAAGTCTTTAGTAATAAAATTTAGAAGATGCAATTATGTGAGCAGAGATATGGGGTCAAGAAAATGGGCACTGAGAATTTGGCTAGTTTCTGAGCACAGGTGGTATTTGGTATTCTGACAACAAAATTTCTTCATGGCAATACTAGGCGGGAGCCAAGGAGTTGAGGGGTTCATTGAGGGACATAAACTCTCAAATTTATTGTAATTCCTCTCATGCTACCCACTTCATACATCTTTGTAATCTGCCTGGTTTCTATAGGCATGTGGTGAATAAGAAAGAATCATTTTAGCTGTGTTTGCACTGCTTTTTTTGAGATTGTGGGGTTCTTGATTGCTCTGATAAGGAGTTGGTTTTCTAGTTTGGGAGTACTTCCCTTCACATATCATCCTGCAGGCTGGATATGCTGTCATGAGTTTGAAGATTACAGAGCCTCAGTGAGGAGCTGAGTCACTGGATATCCAGAGCATAGAAGAGCAGACTGGATGTTTGGCTTAAAGCTTTGTCCTACTCAGCTATTATCAACTCTTGAGAAACACTGAGATACATAGAAAGTGTCTTCCATCAGAGAATAAGTTCTTTGGACACTGGGAATAAATATATCTGACATTTATCTTGGATCTTCTATAATTCCAGCAGAATTCTACACATGGACCAAAATTCACAAGCTTTATCATGGCCTAAAGGCCCTAAATAATCAGGCCTCTGACTCTCATACTTTTTTGGGTAGATCGAGTTGATTTGTTTTTTTATATCATTGTTTCTCCTCTCAAATTTGGAAGTTATACATGCTAATTTTACTATTTGGTAGTTGTCAATTATCATGCATCTTAAAAATTAAAGTCAACAACTTTTCTGAATAATACAAGAATACTTTGATTATATTTTTACCTTTCAAGTAATGTAATATTGTTGCTCTGAAGCTATTTTAATACCATTAATTAGCTATTATTATTTTTATATAGATAAATAATTGTACAGTTCACCAATTTCTTTGCTCATCTTTTCTTCTTGCATCTTGAGCCTTTCTTTATTTTTAACTAAAATCTTTTAGAAAATTTCTTTACTGAAAGTTTGTTCAGTGGTAAACTCTCTTTATTTCTGTTTCTGGTTTTAAAATCAGAAAATAGTCTCAATTTGCTTTCATTCTTAAAAGATAGAATTTTTAAATTTGAACAATAGTTTTGCTGGGTACACAATTATAGGCAGCCTTTTTTTTTTTTTTTTTTTTTGCTTAGCTCTTTGAAGAGAAAATTTACCATCTCCTGACTTCTATTGTTGCTATTCGTCTTATTGTTGTAACATGGTGTTGTTGTGTCTTTTCTCTTTTGAGGCTTGTAAAACCTTTTTGTTTTGTCTTTGATGCTTGGCAGCTCTACCACAATACGTCTAGGCTCTACCACAATACGTCTAGAATTTACTTAATCCTATTACTCTTTTTGGTAGTAGCTTTGTTTCTTGTATCTGTGGATTTATTGCCTTCATCCTTTCTGTGATGTTCTAGTCATTATCTTTATCACCTCTTTTCTATTCTAATTCTAGCCTTCTGCAACTTTGATAAGAAATATGTTAGATCTTTTTATTTTATATTTTATTTCTTTTAAGTTCTATTAATATTTTCCATCTCTTATGTTACATTCTGAGTAATTCCTACTAATCTATAGTCCAGTATATTGATTCTCTCTTCGGATGTATCCCATATGCTGTTTAATACTGAATTCATTTTTTCCTTTATATATTTGTTTTTAATTAACTTTATTGAAGTATAATTTACTTACAGAAAATGCACCTGTAGTAAGTATATAGTTTGGTGATTTTTGACAAATACACTCACTTATGCAATGATCACTCAAAATAATAAGCATTTCCATAGCCACAAAAATTTCCCATTTGGACCTATTCTCTTTTCCCCCCCAACTTGGATCTCTGGCAACTACTAATCTGTTTTCTGTAACTATAGGTTAGCTTTTTCTATTTTAGGCTTTTATTTAAATAAAATTATACAGTATGTACTCTTTCGTGTTTGGTTTCTTTTACTCAGCAAAATGCTTTTGAGATTTATTCATATTGTTGTATGTATCATCAGTTCTAACCATTCTCTTCCTGAGTAGTATTCTATTCAATGGATATGCCACAAATTTGTAGTCCTTTTCCAACTCATGGATATTTGGGTTGCTTCTAAATTTTTGGCTCTCATGAATGAAACAGTTAGGAATATTTGTGTACAAGTCTTTGTGTGAACATATGTTTTGATTTCTCTTGGTTAAATACTTAGAAGTAGGATTGCTGGATTGTATGATAAATATATGTTTAACTTAAAACATCTCTCTCCTTTTATTTAGGTCTTCTTTAATTTCTGTCAGTAATATTTTATAGTTTTCAACAAACAAGTCTTGCAAATATTTGCTAAACTTATCTCTTAAGTCTTTAATACACTTCTGGCATATTTAAATTTTTTTCAATTTGCAATTGTTTATAGCTAGTATATCAAAATATTATTAATTTTTCTGTTTTGACCTTGTATACTGAGACATTGACACACTCAATTATTAGTCCTATGAACATCTTGTAATTCTAGTAATATGTGTCTAAAGCAGCATAACAAATTAGCCGCAAACTTAAATGGCTTAAAACAACATTTAATATCTCGCAGTTTTTGTGGTCAGGAATCTGGATATGACTTAGCTGCATCCTCTGACTCAAGATCTCTCACAAGGCTGAAATCAAGGTGTTAGCCAGGGTTGCCATCATCTCAAGGTTTAAATGGAGAGGTATCTGTCAGTACAATGTTGAACAAAAGTGATGAGAATAGACAGCTTTGAGTTCTATCAGATCTTAGGAGGAAGGACTTTAGCCTGTTCCTGTTAAGTGTAATGATAGCAATAGGACTTTTTGTAGATCTTTTTTATCAGCTTGAGGTTTGTTTAAATATATTGGAAAGCTAGGTATTAAATGTAAACTTTTTAAAAGGCATCTTTTCACGTGAAACTAAAATAAAGATTCACAATCTCTTTTCTGAAAATTTTGGGGTCTTTATGTTTAGGAACTGAGAATTTTCAGAGTTTAGAATGATAAATAAGTACATATGTATTGATTACTTAAGAACTCCTTGGGAACATAATTAAAGGCATAATTTTTTTTTCTGTAGCAAAATATGAATATAGGATAAATAAAATTTTTAAAAGCCTCATGTCAGTTCAGGTCAGGTTTATCCAGTCAATATGCTCCAATCAAATCAAGTTTTGCTACCAAAGGAGTACACTAAAACTGTTCATTACTTGTTTCATATTATAGAATTGGAGATAAGAGACTGAAGACCTATAATAGACAGTAATAATAAATAGATGGAGGTGAAAATTTTGAAATGAAGTAAAAACATGCTAAAAAAGCCTTGCCTTAGGAGATTTTGGTAGAAAAGTAATTCTAAGGCACCCAGCATGTGGGGCAGAGTGACAGAGAAGACTCAATTTAAAGAGACAGTTGTCTTAATTGATTAAGATTGCGTTATTTTGTTTTCTCAAATTTGTAAACATACATGACTGCATGAACGTATTGCTAAGACCCTTCCCAAGGCCTTGGGAAAGGTCCATACAGGAGAGAGGCTGTGAAGCTCAGAACTTCATTTCATAGTAAATCTGAATGTGTGTACAAAGAAACAATGGTTAAAGTAATGGCTCAGAGTCTGACTCAGTTTGCCCCTTTGCTCAACAATTACTTATATCCTTTAGTAAAATTCTCCTATGAACTTCATATATTCATATAAAAAGAAGATGATACTATGCATTTATACTTTTCTTTTTTCCACTCAAATTGTATGGAGCACATTTTCCCTTTATTTTATTCTTTTAATGACTGCATAAAATTTTGTTATACAAACATACCATAATTTAATCTATCTCTGATTTGATAAATATTTAAGTTTTAATACTTTGTTCTCACTAACAATATTTGCAATGAACATTATTGTAACTATATCTGCACAGGTGTGTATTCCTGTAAGATAAATACCTAGAAGACATTGACATTACTGTGTCAAAAGAAATATGTTTGCATTTCAGATAGATTTCTCTCAATCAACTTTCCTAAAAGTTTGTACAGATGTGCTCCCTCCTAAAGGTATGTGAACGTATCACTTTCCTTACTCCTAGACCATATTGAATATGATCATTCTACATAATTTTCAAAGCTGATCTAGTTATCAGGTACAGATATGGCATCTATAATGATGCCTTATTGTTTTGATTTACATTTCTTTTATCGTTAATGAAATTGAACTTATTTGTTTTTATGAATAACCATAAAAACTCTGCTCTTGTCCATTTTGTCTGTACGTTTTGTTTGCCAGTTGTGATATATGGGTATTCATCATTTTTGTTGATTTGCAAAAGGCCTTATTATTGCTATTAGTATTTTTCACAGTTCTCTCAGTTTGTCAATTCCCTTTTGGTTTCATATAGAGCTAATTAAAAGGTTAGACTCTATCATGCTAGCTGTGTAATTCTGGTAAAATAATATAAGCTTGATTTCTTCACATACTAAGAGGGAACAATATCAGTGTAATGGTTAATTTTGTGTCACTTTGACTGGGCTGCAGAGCCCAGACATTTATTTGGTCAGATATTATTCTTGATATAGTTGTAAAAGTGTTTCTGGATGAGATTAACATTTGAATGGGTAGACTGAACAAAGCAGATTGCTCTCCCTAATGTGGGAGAACAAAAAGGTTGAATAAGAGGGAACCCTCCTCTGCCTGAGCGCTGAGTTGGGACACTGAGTTGGGCTTTTCCAGCCTTTAGGCTTGGACTGAAACACCAGCTCCTCTTGGATCTTGTAGCCTGCGGCTTTTGGACTAGAACTTCCACCACTAGCTCTCCTGGTTCTTGGGCCTTTGGGCTAGGACTGGAACTACACACCAGCCCTCCTGTGTCTCTGGCTTGCTGACTGCAGTTCTTAGGACTTCTCAGCCATTGTAATCATTTAAGCCAGTTCTTTATAATACATCCCTTAACACACACACACGCACACACACACACACCCTACCCCTCCTGGCTTTGATTCTCTGGAGAACTCTGACTAATGCAATCAGCTATCTTACAGTGTCATTGAGAAGAAAGGAGTTTATGTATATGAAGACTTAGCTTAGTTTGTCACTAGTAAATACTCAACAAAGGTTAGATAAAGTTAATTTTACTTGAAAAAAATTTTTTTTGCCATTCACAAATTTTACATAGTGAGTTATATTAATTCTCTCCTTTGTGACTATTAAATTTTTCCCTAGTATTTGTCAAATGTCTCTACTTGTTGTGTTAAAAAAGTTAACTTATCTGGAAATTTATTTTATGTATGTATAAACTTGAGATTTAATATTTTCCCTCAAATGGATAGTCAGTAATCTTATTTATTGAATAATCTATTCTTTCCATGTTCTCTAAAAGCACCATTGTCAAGAAAGTCTTCTAAGTCAAGGGAGAAACATTTCTGCTATCAGGATTATAAATTGTGTTATCTACATATTGACACAGAAGCATACTCCAAATAAGCCGTTTCCTTTTTCTTGTCCTGACAATCAAGAGAGAAAGAAAACAAAGAGACTTTTGTAGTTTCCTTGTTCACACAACTATCTATGTAAAACACAAGATATTAAAGCTGATTGGTGCCTTAAAAGCCATCTAGTAGTTAAATATAATCCAGGCAAACAGAGGCAGGGGGAAGGTATTGATTTTTCGTCAAGCAAATGAAGGTGTAACATCTAAGCCTGAAATAATGCTCCTAGGGCACTTTTCTGTGTGATCAGGCAAAGCCAGAGAACACGGCTGTATTTAATCATGTGAGAACTCGGTTCTTTGAGGTCAATGGTATGTGCTTAACCTTTAGGGTCTCACATGGCTGGCTGCCCCACTAGTTTATGGAGTGGAGGCCGACATGATTGGGGAATTAGGGCAGTGATGACTTGATCTCTCTGATACTTGCTGCTTTTACCCAGAAACGGTGAACAAATCCATCACAGAGGCTGCTGCTTGCACTTTTCCGGATGTGCTCACGCCTCATCTCAGATTTACCTCCCGAGGTGTAAGGAACACAGCTGTCTTAGGAAAACAGGACTTCTCACCTCACAGTCAAGAAAAAAGATTTTAATTTAGCTTCAAATGCCTTAAACAGACTACAAAAGGCAAACACAAAGTCTAGATGATGTTAGATCAAGACTGCTTTTGTTTTTATTTCTCATTTTGTATAAGTTTCCACTTTATGACTTAGTGTTTTTCAAAGTTCTGAAAAAATACTAGTCCTTTGAGCCTCTCCTAGGAGAGAATAGAGAGGGAGGTTGAGCTAGCTGAGGTTTGAGGGGCATACGGTACCGCCTTTTGGAGACTCGCAGCGCACAACAGCAAAGTTCAGCTCCATCAGTTGAGAAATGTGTTTTATTCAAAACCCAGCTTTTTCTGTTCATATTTGACCCCACAGCCCATTTAAAACAAACAAACATGTAACTACTTTTAAAATGGTGTATAAATCATTTATTTCCAGGATAAACTAAGAAAGGAAAAATTCAACCCTAAGACATAATTGAAATATCAGGGAAGAATTTCAACCTTCATATTAAAGCTTGATATCTCACCTTTGTCAATGTGCAGGTAATGCTGCCCTGTGTATCTTTCAAAGAAGTTAGTCAAGCAGATGCATCTTATAACTCTGAAGCACCAGGGACCCTAACGAAGCTAGATACTGTAAATAGCTTCTCCTTTCCTAGACCAGCCACTGAGGCCCAGAAAAGTGAAAGAGGTGGGCCAAAAGCCATACACTGAGTCGTGTTGTGTCTGGAAGCTGGCCCAGTTTTCTTGCACTTCTCTCTGGTTTTATCCTTCTCTATATTACAGCTTAATCCTCAAGCTGGAGTCTCCTGCACTTATGAGCCACACCCACTCACAGCAACGTTTACCAGAAGTGTCATCACAAAAGCTGCCCATGAAAAGTGAGGAAAAACAAATCCTACCCGCTCCCCAACCTGAAACGTTAAGGGCTGACAGACTGTGATTAGACCTTCGGATGCTCATCCTCAGGTTAGCACTGTTTGACAGAGTGGCTGATACCCAGGGGATGAGTTCATGGCCAAAACCACCACCATCTGAGGAGTGCGACTATTTCAAGGAAAAACAAAAGTCTTTTTATCATCTTATGATCATATTTTTCTACTTTAATTTGTTGATGTCATGAATTATGTCGAAGGACTTCCTAATCCTGAATTATCCTTGCATTTCTGGAGTAAACTCTAACTCAGTCATAGAGCATTGGTATTCTAATGCACTGCTAGATTCTCTTTGCTAATACTTGACTTAAAATATTGCATTTAAATTCCAAAATGAGATCAGGCTATCATTTTCTATTTTTGTACCGTTTTCATCAGATTTTGGTATTAAGATTGTGTAGGAATCATAAAATGAATTGGGGCACTTTCCAACTTTTTATTATGGGTTCGTAATATTTTGAATTATAAAGGAATTATCTGTTTTTTTAAAAAGCTGAGACAGAACTCAGCTGTGAAACTCTTTAGTTCCGGTTCTTTAAAAATGATAGATCTTCAGTCATTTTTACAATGTCTTCTATGAAAACTAATCTATTCAAGTCTTGTCCTGTTTTGTAAATCAATTTCTTTTACAAACTTTTTTTTTAAATAGCTTTATTGAAGTATAATTTACATGTCACAAAATTTTATCACTTTTATTAATGTATGATTCGTTAAGTGTAGAATTCTATGACATTTAGTAATATAGATCAACGTCAGTCATTCCTATTTTTTAAGAAAATATTCATGTCCTCTAGGTTTTTAACAGTTTCCATAGAATGACTCTTAATATTTTCTCATACACTGATGGAAATGTTGGCTTTTCAAATGAACATGCCAATGTGAGAGAAAAGGGAAGGATGGGGAGATAATGTCAGAGGCAGCAATGAACTGGTGGAAGCATTTTTAGTGAAATGGCTGAACAGTGTGTAAATTAGCAGCTACAAAGTGCAATTTTTTAATGTCCCTGATTGGAAGGGCTTCCTAACTGCTAGTCTAGCTTAGGGGTTCTCAGTTCCCCAGATCAGAGCCAAGACTGAGAAGTTTCAGACCAGAAAGGCACAGTCACAACATCTGGCACTTTCCGTTTCTTTGTGGTTTTTAGTTGGCCACTTCCTTCAATTAAGAATTCTCATAATAACATCAGTGTATTTTACTACTTTATGTGAGGAAATTTCACTTAGGATGTGACAATATGTCAAAAGATTTTTTAACACCAACAATCTACTAAACTGAACCCTCCACATAAAAAGTTGTATATAAAATTCTTAATACCACTAAATTGTAGAATGATCTTTCATGTGGGTTTGCTAGATAAAATATAAGATAAATCAAAGCAGGTATGAATTTATGCCCTATTTTTAAAATCAGTTTTATGAAAGTATAATTTACCCTTTAGAGTTGTACAGTTCAGTGAGTCTTTATAGATGTACATAGTCCTGCTACCCACCATCTAAATCAATACATAAAATATTTCTGTCATCTCCAGTTTTCCCTTGTACCTTTTTTTAATCAATCCTCTCTCACAACTCCCAAGCCCTGGTAATCACTGATCTCATTGGTCTCTATAGTTTCACCTTTTCAAGAATATCATATAAATAGAATCATACAGTATGTCCTCCGTGTGTGACATCTTTCATTTATCAGTATTTCTGAGATTCATTCACATTGTTGCATGAGTCAGTTCATTGCTTTTCATTGCTGAATACTACTGTATTGTATGGTTGTACCACAACTTACCCAGTCACCCTTTAAAAGATAACTGAAGTTTTTCTAGTTTGTGTCAATTATGTATAAAACTGCTCTAAATATTAACATACAGATTTCTGTGTGGATATATGTTTGCATTTCTTTTTGGTAAATACTTAGGAGTGGGATTGCTAGTTTGTATGGTAATGTGTGTTTCCCATTAGAAACTTCCAACTGATGTTCTAAAATGACTACCACTTTGCATTTCCATCAGTAATGGAAGAGACGTGAAGCTGCTCCATATACTCACCAACCCTTCATATTTTCAGACTTGTTATTGCTTAGCCATTCTGGTATGTATGTAGTGGTATCTCACTGTGTTTTTAGTTTGTATTTTCTAATGATTTAAGTATCTATTTGCCATCACATCTTTTCTCTGGTGAAGCATCTCTTCAAATTTTTGCCCATTTTTAAAATTGAAATATTTTTCCCAATCTGTAGCTGATTGTTTCATTTTTATAACTGAGTCTTCAGAAGAGCAAAAGTATTTAATTTTGAGAAAGTCTAATTTACCTTTTTTTAAATTCTATGGTTTGCACTTTTTGTATTCAAAGAAATCTTTACCTAACGTTAAGGTCATATGTTTCTTCTAGAAGTTTTATAGTTTTAGGTCTTACATAGATGTCCATGATTCATCTCAAGTTAATTTTTATATACAGTCTGAAGAAAAGACCAAGGTTCATTTTTTTTTGTTTTGTTTTGGCATTCAATTATATCTAATTGTTCTAACACTATCATTAAAAAGATTTTCTCCATTGAATTACCTTGGCACCTTTTTTTGATCATCAACTGACAATATTTCAGACTGTTTCTGGATTTTCCACTCTATTTTATTCATGTACATGTCTATTCTTATGTCAATCTATACCATCTTGATTATTGTAGCTTTAGAGTAAGACTTAAGATAAATTAGTACAAGACTTTCAGTTTTGTTCTTTTCAAAATTGTTTTAGCTATTGTAGATCCTCAGCTTTTCCATATAAATTTTAGAATTAGCTTGTCAATTTCTTCCTAAAGCTTGCTGAGTCTTTGACTGGGATATTGTTGATTATAAAGATCAATTTGGAGAGAATTAAGATCTTAGAAATATTGAGTCTTCCAATCTATGAATGTACTATACCTCTCTATTTATTTAGACTGTTTTTCATTTCTCTTATTAATATTTGATAATTTCCAACATGTGGCTCTTGCACTTATTTTGTTAGATTTATCCCTAAATGTTTCATTTTTAATTCTACTATAAATATTTCTTTTTTTAAATTTTAATTTCTAAGTGTTCATTGTTCATATATAGAAATGTAATTGATTTTTAAATATTGTCACCTGTGACCTTACTAAATTTATTTTCTAGTTGCATCCCAATGCTGTTTTGAATGAGTTATAGCCTGTTACATGAAAATACCACTATGATTTTGGGGGTAGAAGTTATTTATTTTTTGTTCGATACCTGCAGGTGCTGGTTAAAGGTTGATAGAAATTTTTGTAAGCTTTACGATGACCACAGAATATTTACCACCCTTTCAGGCCCATTGCTATGAGTGCTTTCTCTATGTATAAAATGAATCATAATATCCATTTTCTATACTTCATTCAAAATCATTACTTTTCCTAAGTTGACTAATAGGCATATTTGTACTTTTGGGGTCAGGGCCTAGGATATTGATAACAGAAGATTTACCTATCTATGTATGGATTTCAAAGCATCCTTTAAATTTCCTGAGGAAAGGATGGAGGTGGGCTTCTATTAATACGTAGCAGAGAGAAATGGTGGGGTCAGAATTTGGAGACCTCCAGGAAAGATTTAAGATCCATTGGTATGTCTTAATCGTTAGTGTGGGACCATATGCCTTATATTGGTGTTTCTTACACTGAGTTCTGTGATGCTTCAGGGGTTTTTTTCCTTCTTAGAAAAAATTCACAAGCAAATAAATTTAAGGATCACTTCATACTATATCTTCCTTTTGGAATTTTACAGTTTCCATCAGTATATTAAGGATGTGAGAAAATCTAAAGTAAAGATACATGTTTACTCAGCTTTATTTAATCCAGCATTCCCCAAAGCCATTTGACCAGAGAACCCTTCTTTAATATAAACCCTCCTAATATCCAAAAGTTCTTTAACCTATTCTCTACCAAATACACTCAGGAAAACAATGCTATGGATACTTCTAGGTTCTCTTTTTTACCTTCAATATGAGAACAATACTCATATTATGTAAGAACTGATTGCTATAAAATGCTCCGAACAGTAGAATATGCTTAGAATTCTAGAATGAAAAGAGGTTGATGATTTAGATGTCTTTATTTCCTTCTGTTTCAACTTAGAAATAATGAGCAAATATTCTTCCAACATATGCTATTAAACTAAGCCAAGCGAATGTTTCTTCCACATACTTCAGTGTTTCTTTCTGATGTGCTCTTTTTCTTGTACTTCAAACTCTCTTTCTCACTTTGCTCTGATTTGTTTCAAAACTGATCCATCAAACTGTAAAAAATATTTTCTACAGGAGGCATTATGCCACCTGCTTTTACACTTTGTGTAGTGATCAGGGCAATGGGAGAAAAATTAAGTAGATACTTTCATTTTTCAGGGAAAATACTTTTCTAATGACTGACAGCATGCAATAAAACCAGCAATAAAATAAACAATATTGCACTGTTTAGTGTGAAGCAGCTTGTGTTGTAATTGATCATATTTGAGACCACAGCTGATGACAGGATTTGTGTTGATCCTTGATGCAAAGTTGTAGCTTTTAAGGAAAGTGCAGCTGGAAACCTGCTCCAAATTGCTCGCCTCTGTAATTAAAAGTATAAATGTTTCAAGTCGAATTCATCCTATTAGTAAGATTTTAGGAAACAAAAAGTTAATTTATTCACATTCGATATGGTCTGTAAATGCCACCATTATATGCCTTCTACTGGCCTTTGATTAGCTATGGATTAATAAAACTTTTATACCTCCTTTGTCAGCCTCATTTTGAACTCTGTTTTTGCATACCGTTACTATTAAATAAATGAATTAGTGTCCAGAAATGTGTCATGCATATTACCTAGCAGCAGGAAGCATAATACAGTGGTCAGCTCCCCAGGAGCGTTATAAATCCTAATGCGCTAGGTAACCTGCTCACGTGGACCTATTAAAAGCGTGATGATTTAGTGAAGCAGTATTTGTGCTTAACAATGGAATTTTAGTTAATTCAAAACAATGTAAATCATCTCCAATTACAGTATTTGAATATTCAGTTGCTTCACAAGTACATGTACTTATTGTTGCTGAGCCAAAAAAAAATTTTTTTTAAGCATTGAATTACTTGCCTGAAGTAACATTCAGGCACATTTTGGTAGCTTGTGTTAAAAGTAACCAACCCTGGAGAACAATGTTTATCTGGTGCAGCTTGCTAACTCTCAGCCAAAGCAATTTAGGGCATCCAAAAATGGAAAGTGGCGGGGAAGGGAGAGCAGGGCCCCCAATGCTGATGCACCTGGAGAGCCAGGTGAGCGCCCGTAATTGTGCTAGGGAGGAGATGTTGCTGTGTGCGTTCCTTGAGGCAGTTGAGGGCTTTTTTGTTGCTGCTGTTATCAAAGTCATTTCAGATCTATGTCAGGAGCTTGTTGATACCACAACTGCTGCCGCGTCCCTGTGGGTACAGTACAGACCAGAGACGATCCTCCGGTTTGAAACTGGCTCTTTTATGCTCAAGGTCTCAGAGGGCCTTTCCAGAAAATAATGATGATTAGCTGTACTGTTGGCAGCGACTGCTTTCAGCATTGCAGGCCCTTGGCGCTCTGTCAGGATCAGCTTGGACCTCTGCATCAGAGAGAGGACCAGCCCACTCGTCTGTCTGCCAGTCCCGTCTTTTCAGTGAGGTGAAATAGGAGGGGAATTAATGAGGAACAGGGTGAACATTATTGAAGGAGTTTATTCTGTGTATTGTGGATCTGGCCATTTGAGGACAAAACACAACTTTCCTGGCTTTCCAAATAAATCTGGGATGAATCTAATGGTTTTATTTAGTGAAAAACAAAACATGGAGAGAATGCGGTTAGACACATTTTTCCAGTTTGCCAATGAGCAAAGTCCACTTTGCATAAAAGTGTGCTTATTTGCAATATCAACATCAATTTTAGTCAGTGATATATAGGGTTAGTGGCTTTGCAATCAGCAAATCTGGATTCAAAACTTGATGCTTGCTTATAAGCTGGGTGCCCTCGGGTGAGTTACTCCCCCTCTCTGAAGGGAAGTATAGGTTTATGTACAATAATATGTTGCTGTGGTGATGGAGTGTAGATTAAGTGAAGTATTGTATGTAAAACACTCACAGGGTAGTTGCTGTTTTTACTGCTGATTCATAAGGTGTATGATTGTGTTGAATAAATATGATCTTGGTTAGAGATTATGTATATAGTCTGAGCAAGTTTTTTGCTCTGATTTCATGTAACAACCATATTTGTCTATTGACTTTGTTTTCTTTCTTCCTTCATCCATTCATCTGTCCATTCAATCATCTAATCATACATCCTCTACCCATTCAATTAGCAATACTACATATACATGGTTATTTAATCAGTCCTCTGTTGATGGACACTTTAGCTGCTTTTAATCCTTTGCACTTACATACAGTGCTGCAAAGAATTCTTCTGTGCACATGGAGGAGTATGGCTGGAGGATATTCTTACAGCCAAAGGATACATTTCTGGAGATGAATTTTCTGGGTCAGATTTTTCTAGGAATTGCCAAATTGCCCTAAAAAAAGATTGTACTAATCTACCCCTTACAATAATATGAGAATATCAGTTTCCCCACACTCTTGCCATTTTGTGTTGACTTTTAGTTTAGAGCCTCAACAGTGTTTTAAAGCTTCATATAATGTCCTGACCAAGTTAATTTGCTTCTTTCCTAATAACTGACTTTTTAGAACCTACAGATCTACACCATAATTACGTAGCAGCTGAAAGCTTAAGTTAAATAAATAGAAACAAACAGAGCCATACACTTTTAGAAATAAAGGGGCCTTTGAGATGGTTTAGTCCATCAGGAGAAAACCAAGTGCTCAAGTTGACTTTTGTAAAGCCACACACTTAATAGTGTTTAATAGCAGGTGGAGAGGGGACTTGGTTCTCCTGATCTGGGTCCAGTCCTCTTTTTAGCACATCACACCATTCCCAGGTGCGACCATCCTTATGCAACATGAATCGGACCGTTTTCCTACATCGATGACTTTAATCCCAGTCACATTCAAAAGACAGATTTGATGAAATAGGATAAATGTTGAATTCAAAGTCAATTGGCCTGGGTTCAGATATCAGCTCTGTCGCTTATTGATTGCGTCTTTGGGCAAGTTACCTAACATCTCAGAGCATCAGAATTTTTGTCTATAAAACAGTGGTGGCAGTATCTAATTCCATGATACTTACAAGGAGGGCTTTGCAAAATGTCTGGCAGGTATAAACGGTCAATGTTTTCTTTTCTTTCTTTCTTTATTTCTTCCCTGCCTACATCACCTGGTCTTCCTAGGTGGTCTCCCATCCAAGTACTAACCAGGCCCGACCCTGCTTAGCTTCCAAGATCAGAAGAGATTAGACAAGTTCAGGGTGGCATGGCCATAGACCAATGTTTTATTTTCTAGTTGTTCATTTGCACAAGTAATTAGCAGCATATTCATATTTCATTAATATGATTTCCATTGCTCATACTATTTTTTAAAATTCTGAAGTAATGCTCTTGTTTTATCAAATATAAATTAAAAAGCAAAGGCATCCATGACAAGCCCACCCTTTTTTACTGATGGCAGTGGGAAATGTGGAAGAAATTATACCATATTTTCAGTACAACAGCAACCAGTTTTTAGGATGCTCATTTTGCTTGTGAATGGCCAATAGCCAGTACCCTCATCAGCATTTTAGGGAAGAAAAATCTAGTGAATTCTCCATTGTCCCTTCATTGGCAGGTATGAAAAAGGAGGAACCTCAAGTGTTTCCAGTTTTGACTGTGGAGTTGGAGATATTTAGATCAGTTGGAGAGTTGCTACAATCTCACCAAGTATTTGTTAAGAACTCACATGTGGGCAGTTTACACAGCTGTGTTCCGGGGCCTGGGCTGGAAGAGGAAGGTCAGGAGCAAGAAGCGAGGGTTCTGGTGAGGCCACTGCCACTCATTAGCCATGTGGTCACCTGATAAATCATTTTACCTTTCAGTATTTCAATGTCTTCATAGATAAAATAGTGAAAGATTCTGCTATTTTACTGACTTAATATTTAAGGTACTATTGATTAAGAAGAGCAATACTTATCATTTATGAGTCACTTGCTATAAGCTCGGCACAAGCCAGCCATTTCTGCCTTTTGAAGCAGAACTATAATTGTCATCATCCCTGGAAGCACCTCTCCTTTACTGATAAAGAACTGGGGACTTAGGGATGTGACATACTTCACCTTAACTTATGCAGCCAGTCAGTGACAGAGCTGGGTCTTGAACCCCAGGTCTATCTTTCTTCAAAGAGTGCTTAACTATGCCATCCTGCCTCTGGGGCAGGATGGGTAGATGGCATCATCCCCACTTCGCAGTCTACTAAGGTTCAGAGAGCTATTGGGTGGGCATTACCGATTGTCTCACAGGGTTTGGAGAGGATTGAATGAGAGAATGACTGGGAAAGTGCTGTGTAGATGCAACCCCTTTACAGAGATGAGATTTTTAATTGGACCATTACAGATGGGTCAGGCCAATGGGTAGACGCTCACAAACTGCAAGTAATGATGCTGCAAGAGCAATTGGATACATAAGAGAGGAGACTTGCCACTCAGTTGCTTTGCTAGAACAATGCCTAGCAACAGTTTTTGTTGTGTGTTTTTTTTTTATATATATATACTGGATTTTTTGACATGTGTAAACAACTATAAACGGTTACTATAAACACTGTAAAGTACTATTTTATGTACAGATTGCAAATGACTGTGTCCAGAAATTTATATATATATATATATATATATATATATTCACAGATGTATCTATATATGTACACATAGGCATTAATGTACATATGTCTGTACAGGTGTATAAACACACATACAATCTCATTTGTGTTTTCTTCCTTAAGCCCTCTTATAATTCCTTAGGTGGAACAAATAGGAATGTGTGGCAATGTTTAAAAATAAAGTAGTAGGAAGTTATTAAGGGAGTAATTTACCACTACAGAAAAAGAAAATAGATTAGGCTGCCCTTTATTCATGAAAACAAATTTATTCAACAGATGTGCTACTAAATTTAATATTTCTAGCTTCTAGTTAGTGTTTCTAATAATTCTATATTTTATTTTCTAATCAGAATATAAACTAGAAAGATGCACAGTACCTCAAGGCGATATCGTATAATTAATATATGGTTTTTTAAAAAATCAAACACTTGGAAATTTTTTTAAATGAACCTAAAATCATTTATTATTTGACCATCTACTCATAACTGCTGTCATAATGTTGGTGTTTTTTTCTGATTTCTTTCTATCAGTGTTTTGTGAGCATCTCAACACTAGAAACTTGGTGAAGATCCAAAGAAAATGAATTGTGTATCAAATGTCACTCAGGGGAAAATGAAAGAGATAGTGTTTAGTTATGCATATTAAAAGATTTCTGTTATGAGAAAGTACTATAAATACTTACTGAAACTTGCTGTAGTGTATGAAGCAACATGAAGCCAACCCATTTGTAAAATCTACACATGATCATTTTCTTAAGAGAAATCTTGGTTGTTAGAAACCTAGAGCAATCCGAGTTCCCATAAAACCAATAAATAATTAAATAAACTGAGAATGCCACAAGTAGTGGGTGAATTTGCTCACTTCTCTTTCCCTGGTATTTAATTGCAGTCGCAACCTCTCTTCAGAGTTCCAGGCTGTCATGGCTCACATAATGAGACATCCCAACTTGTCATCTTGCAAACTTCTCAAACTTTATATGTCCAAACTTAACTCTTGCTTTCTGACTCCTACCTGTGCTTCTCTGAGTCTCCCCGACCTTAATTATTAACACTTCTACCCTCTTGTTACTTGAGCCAGAAACCTTGGACTAATCCTGGCATGCTTTCTGCCCTTTATTTCCACATCCTATTAGTTTAGTCCACTTTGCTCCATCTCCTTGGCCCCAGCTCCAGCCCTAGCCATCGTCACATTTTGAACCACATAGGTGATAGCTCACTTACTGACCTCCCTACTTCCTCTCCAGCTCATGTTCAAGCCAAGCAGCCAGTTGAGGGCATTGCACTTTTCTGCTCAAAGTCCTTCAGGGATTTCTTACTACTTTCAAGATAAAACCCAAAGTCTTCAGTATGGCCTCCAAGGCCACTCTCTCAGTCTCCTAGCCCACACCCCTTCTTTGGCTTCCTCACTCTTTCATTCACTTTGTTCACTTTTAGCACACTGGCAAGTCCCTCCCTCCTCAGGGGCTTTGCATATGCTGCTCCTTAATCACCTTCACTGTGGTCTAGCTCCCTCTTACTCATATTTCAGATCTCACTGTAAATATCACTTCCTCAGAGACCTTCCCTGAACCTCCATCCAAAATTAAGTCTCCCTTTACACTTTCTTATAGAGCCCTGTAATTTCCTTCACAGCCACCATGACAGTTTATTATTATAGACTTGTTTACATAATTATTTAACCCCTATCTTCCCGCTAGACTGTAAGTTCTCTGAGCACAGAGTTTGTGTCTGATTTGCTCATTGCCACACCCTCAAAAGCATAATGCCTGGCTCATAGTAGTACTCAAATATTTGTTGAATGAATGAATGTTTTACTTCACTGCTTCTCTTTGGGATTAAAAAGGATTTGCACAAACATGGGAAGCAGAGAAAAGAAGTTTCCAGCACTTTTTTCTAGCTTTTCTTCAAGAGAGAAGTGCCATCCTACATGATCCCTTATTGACAGATTTCCTGTGGAAGCTCCCACTTTCCCATCCACTCGTCTATACTATCACTTTATTTCAAGGCACATACCAGTACCACTTTCCTGCTGTCTAGAAAATGATCTCTCTCTTTTTTTGAACACCTCTGCACTTACAATCTGTCTGACTCAAATGGTATGCAATATTCATAAAGCTAAGGCCTTAAGATTCAGCCCTAGGACAATGATGTGGCTTGAAGGACCAGCTAATCCAAAGTCTCTTAGAAGTAATATGTAGTCCCCAAGCGACACTCCTTTTAAAATTCATGTTGTTGTTTAATCCACTCAACAAATATTTATTCAGGATGTGCTGTGTGCCAGGGACTGTGTTCTACAATGAGATATACCAGTGAGTCAGACCTGACAGAGATCCTTCCCCTGTGAAGCTTGCGGCTCAGTGCTGTTTGAACATTGGAAAATGCAGTCATGTGGGCTCCCCAAGATTTACTGTGGAACCTGAACCAGACCACCAAGATATTAGACATGGCCTTATGAGGCCATGAAATATCCTATTGCCTTTCTTCCGAAAATACCACCAATAATGCCATATAAGTTTTAAAGTGTCTGAACTCCAAATGTTATTGGGAATATCGACTGCCTGTAGCTGACCCTTGTTCAGTATGCCTATCCCTTAGCCTGTCTGGTTTCGGCACATTTGTGGCAGACTCTTTCATGCACCATTGCATGCACTGCTGAGTTTCTGCTCTCAAATGCACAGAAGGCTACTCAGCCAGGCACAAGTGCAATCCAAAGTGTGTGTGTGTGTGTGTGTGTGTGTGTGTGTGTGTGTGTGTGTGTGTCTGATGGGAGCCATCTATGTGAGTCATGTGCTGGTAGACAAATGCCCCAGCCCTGCGTCCTAGAGTGGTGCTTTTGGAAGCTTGCTCTCCATGGTTCTGCAGACACTCTACAGCAGGATTGAGCTTGCTTCCTCAGCTACAACCAGCACATGGACACGCTTTTGTAGGCTCTTCTCTGTCTCTTCTCTCTCCTCTCAAACAGACTACCTGAACCCAAGTCCTGGTTACGGGGTTTGCTTGCAGAGGAGCGCAATCTAAGACACTCCTCAAAACTCTGGACAGTCCTCAAATAGAGGAAACTCAGTAAAAATAACTAAATTTATTTAGTAGTTAATTACAACATCAATATTTCACCTGTCAGAAGTAAAACCAACTCAGCCAAATTTCTGAGCATCTGCTAGATTCTTGGAAATCTAAGATACACAAAATTAATGTGGTTCCTGCTTTCAAGGTACATACAGTCTATCAGAAGAACCACTTTTCCTAAGTCTGCATTACAGGACATCCATTATCCATTCCTGTTCTCCAACCTATGTGTGACTTCCGTAGGAATATATGACCCAATGGGTTATATAACTGCACAAATTGGGCCTGATACAAAATCTGGTGTAGAGCCCATTCTCCCTTTGCCATTACAAAACCTAGACTGTTACAGGTGACAGAAACTCGAATCAAATTAGCTTGAGCCAAAAGGCAATGAATTGTCTACAGTAGCTGGGAAGTCAAGGACGCCACTGGCTTCAGGAACAAGTGGATCCCGAGTCTCGTTGATATTGTAGAGTTTTGTCTGTCTTCATTTCTCACATCTGATTCTTTCAGATCAGCTTTACTCTCAGGCCCCTCCAAATGAGGGGGAAAGAAATGGCTCCCGGCAGGACTTAGCTTTTATCTCATGACTCTAACAAGATTCCTTTTCTTTTCTCTCCATCCATATAGAAAGTTCTCATGGAAATGATTGGGCCTTGCTTGGATTCTGTACTATCCCTGAAACAATCTCTTGGTGGCTGAGGGAATGTGGAGCCTTGGCAGGGTTAAGTCTTGTGCCCGTCACTGGCTGGGCAAGGCTATTGCGGGGAAGGTTAAGCCCATCCCCAGCAAAACAGGGACTCTTACTAGCAATGAAACAGCCACATTAGGCTGAGATACTAAAGCTAATCACAGTTTTCCTAGGACCCAAGGCTATAATAGGAAGTATTTTTCCCCTTTTCTCTAGATGTAATGGGGGGGGGGGTGTCCCAGAGCAAAATGAGATTCTTGGATAAAGAGCAGATGTTTGTTTATTTGGATTTACCAAAAACAAGGAGACTGCCTCAAGATGATAGTTTCTAGAGCCCTGGGTGTTACTCTGGGGGCTTATTACAGATGCCCAGGTTGGCTGGATCTTGCACGCCCTCTGGGTGGTGGGCACTGCAGAAGTGAACATGATGTCCAAGTTTTCCTAATAAGGCCATGCATGGCTGAAGCCACCGGAAAAACTCCCAACTGGCGGGGTAGGGCAGAAGAGGAAGCTATAAGACTTCCATTTTTGAGTATATTCCTGAGAATGGGAAATGCTCTCTCCTATCTTAGGGGGAAAGGCATCTTCCTCAACCCGAAAAATTTTGGGAGGTAGAGGGAAGAGCTGAAAGTTGGTCTCCTGCTGCCAGAAAAGCAGCCGATGGAAGCTTGTGTGAGGCTGTCTGCAATAGCCTAGGCATCCTCATTCTGGATGCTATTGGTTGGGAAACTTCAGAGCTTTGACTGCTAGCAGTGTTGCAAGAAGCTGATTTCTCTATTGGCCCTGCGCATGACAGTTTCTGGGCCAGCTCAACCCCAGGTTGGGCAAAGCTGGAGCCTCTTTCTTTCCTATTCTTGCCATATACCTTTAACTGAAGCCTAAGAGCTCTTTAGGTTGGCAGCACCCATAACACCCAGTCCTTGTCCATTTTCAGACCAGAACATTTTCCATGATCAGTGGGCAGCAGTATGTATTCTCGATCTCATATTGGCCTTTGCGCATCCTCCTGGCGACTCCAGATTTTAAGGAGGCACCCAAATCCTATAGATTCAACCTCTTTTCTTTCCTCTTCTTCCTTTCCCCCTTAGCTTATAATGAGCCATTTTGCTTCTTAGTTTTGAAGTCTGCTTATTTGAAATTCATCAGTGAGTTAGTCCTAGGGGAGTTACTCTCAATTACAGATTGAAGACTAATTGTACCGTGATCGCTGTTGCTCTAAGACGTCTCTGCTGTAATCGCTTCCTAAATTAACTCTCGCCTCTTATTTAACACGAAGTCAGGGCTTGAAGACGAGCTGTGATTTGCAGTAGGAAATGCAGCAGTTGGTGAACTGTGGAGTCACAATGACGTCTTTTTTAAAAGTTTCTTTTTCATTTGAATTCTGGATTATTTTTAAAATCTAAAAGTAAAAGTTGCTCAATGGAAACAGCATAGATTTTGCTTTTACTGTAAACAGTGTATCACATAAAATTAAAATTTCACTCATTATAGCCAGTCTTGTTCTGAAAAACAGTTTCTGAAAAACTTAAATCATTCCCTCAAACACACCATTTTTTTTTTGTATTGCTGTGATATATTTTCTTACTTGATGAGCCTCTTTTTCTGGAGGGTGTGGGGGTTGGGAGGGAAAGATTCAACTACCAATCAGAGTGGATTGCATGATCTCCAGTTTGAACATTGTCACTCAGACAATCTGGTGACAAGCAAGCAGCTGGAGAAAGCTAATTGTAAATTAACCTGGAAAGGGAAAGATATAAAGGTAGTGCCCACAAGACAGTGGCTGGAATCAGGATGCTACGATGGGACAAAGGAGGAGCTGCATGAGCAGATGACATCTCAAATGGTCCACCAAGGATTGGTCCCCATGCAGACTTGATTTTCGGGACACTTCTGTCAAAGAGCTGAAGAGGTCCCTTCTTCAAGTTTGACGTACACTTGAGCTGAAATTCAGACTCTGAGTTAGGAATACACTTGTAGTTTTCTAACAATATATGTCTATGTGATTTTAAGTATAAATTAGAAAGTAAATTATAAGGTTTCTTAAAAGGTTCCTTTGACCTTACTCAAATGATGATGATATAAAAAGCCTCCAGTTGGTTTCCCCTAAAAGGACAGGCTGGGGCTCAGCTCACTTGGTTTGCTGTTTCTGCCACTGTGCTCAGTTGCAGGACACACCTGTGCTGCTTCAGCCCTCTGGTTACAGCACAGGCAACGACAGCTTCAAGTCTGACTGGCCTTGAAGACAGTTGCCAGATGCCAAGGGAAAACCAAAAGGAAATGGACCAACAAAATGTAAGACACATTAAAACATCAAACTTCTCAGGTACACATTTCAGATCTGACAAAAGCTGCTTCCTGGCCAAGTCCCCACTGCAGGCTCTCACCAGCGGGACCCTGCTGGTCCCTGACTGCCTCTTCCTCATGGGCACTATCTATGGCCCACTGCTGCAGAGTGACCCCCTGGGGATGCTGGCCTCTTCTTTGCTAGGCTCCAAAGAACTCACTGCATCATTTCAGCTCAATTGGTCCTAGATCTTCTTCTGAGGGACTCTTTTCATCTACAGGGAACTGGAGTTCTGTGGTGAGGAGCAAAGAATGGTCTTAAGTTCCCCACTCAGATAATTACCCACTGAAAATTCTAACTCAGGTACAGAAAATCAGTTTAGAGTTATAAGTGGAAGAGTGATACCTTTGAGCTGCCAACACACCCAGATCAAACCCAAGTTCAGAAAGGGATGTGATTAATATGGAGTTGCCAAATAATCCATCTGTCATCTGATCGATCACCTCTGGCCGCAGTGGCAAATAAATGCTTCATCCATTTGATTCCAAAACAGAACTAAATTTTCGTGTTATGATAATCAATTGTTGTGTATAGACAATACAGAAACTATAGAAAAGCAGAAGAAGGAAGTGGGGAAACTCACCCATAGTTAGAGATACCTGAAGATAAATACTGTTAACATTTTGGTATACTGATTTCTATTCTTTCTCCCTAATATCATAGAGATTTCACTACTTATACAATTTTACTTTAATATTATAATGTACATATTTTCTTCTGTTCATATAAATTTATAAATATATTTAATGTAAATATTTATATAATATAATAAGTGGCATATATTAATAACATATTTATCCATATCTATAATAATTATAATATGCACAAATGCCTAAATATGTATTTGTCAATGTATTTACAAATATATTTTAAGTATATTCATAAAAATTTATAGATGTATTAAATATATTTGTAAATATATTTAATGAATGCTGATAATCCATTGAATATAAGATAGTTTGCTTAATCTAAATGAGTCAAAATAAAGAAATTCATTTCTAATTTTTCTTATTATAAGCATTTAATTGAGTTTATTTGAATCTCTGTGTGTGTATATATTATAATGTATATACATTTTATATATACATACTAAAACCACTGTTTTGTAAAAGGTCTGTTTTTTAGTTAACTAGGAGAGCTAACTAAAAAAGTGTCATTAATGCTATAACAAATACCCTTGTGTATAAACACTTTTTAGGTATTTAGGCTAGTTTCTTTACAGTAGGTTCTCAAGAGGAGCGTAACTAGGTCTAAGGGTATAAACCTTTTCAAGGCTTTTTGATGCCAAAGTTCCCTTTTAAAGGAACATTAGAAAACCTATTTGTGACAGCCACAGAGGCTCTTACTGATTCAAGGGAAAGGGTTTGCCCCCCTGCTCATTTGAAACAGAATAGAATTAATATTTTTTACATACTGAAAAACAGTGTACTAGTAAATGACCCTCATACAAAAGTACAGGCTGCTTTGTTCATTCCTGAAGCAAATTAACATCTAACCAATCTATAAAGGACATGCTCGTAGGATTTTAAGATTCCCTCAGAGCTATCTTCCAAATGTTAATGACAGTTATTTTTAAAATTTATGTCATTTTACATTAATGACACTTTTTTGTTAACTCTCCTAGCTAATCAATGAATAGGCCTTTTACAAAAACAATTCTTTTAATATATATAATAATGTATGTATATTATAACATATATATTATAACGTATATGCATATACACATAGACTCAAATGAACTAAGCGAAAATGCTCATATCTTTGATGAAGCAGTTTTTCAACACACATAACCATTTTCAGTTGCATTTTCTTTGGGCAGGATATAACCTGCTGTTGCTGAAGAAACAAGGCTCTTCTCCCCTTTGTAATGTTACACATGGATTAATGAAAGCATCGGAATTTGCTAACAAGTGATTATACCTGCTGCTTGGCACTATTTGCCCCTTTCTCTGCCTCTCAGACAGACATTTCTTGCCTATCCAAAGTCATTTGAATTCCCAGTTCAAAGAATCTTTGTTAGATGGCCAATTTGTCCCCAAAAGCATTGGAAACAGCTGTAAAAAGAGACACATATTTCATGGGTGGTGGCTTCATGCCAGTTTGATACCGCAAACATTGCTTTCAAAGAATGCTTGCCAGCATGCCTGCCTGGGCACAGCAGGCTGCGACAGTAAAGGGGACCACGGTTTAATCATATTCACAAGGTGTCCTATCTCCTGTGAGGTTTACTGAGTACCCACTGGGTAGTTCCTGTCCCTGTGAAGAGCAGAGTGGTGGCAACTCCAAGGGAAGCAAACATACTAAAATATTGTAATCAGATTCCTAGGGCATGTTTTTTTCCTAGCTCAGCGATTAGAGATTTCCCTCTGGAAATGTTATTCATTTGAAAGTGTTCAAATAAAAAGTATCATACTAGAAGAGAAAGGAGTTACATATAGATCTATAGTTATTCCAGAAATGAATGAATCTCTGTCCGTGTGTGTCCATATTTTTGTGCACACTCACATATACTACAAATTACATACTCTCAACATATGTATTAACTAGAGAAACAGCAATATTGTTCCCCCTTCTGAGCACGAGAGCCGAGGAAACAGTCCTATCCAAGGTTAGACATCTCTGAAGGCTCTTTTAGCTTGGGTCCTGATCCTATGCATAAATAGGCTTTCCACCAAGTGGATGACTAATTCATTCATCTTCATTGATAATTAAAACCGACAATGAACAGATCAACACAAATCACAAGGGTAAAAACATCTGGGACTCAGTTTAATGAGAATACCCCAAAACCTCTTTAGTGGTAATTGCATTGCACCAAATAGCTTTCACAGTTGTTTTTGCAAACGATACAAATTAGCACCCAAGATCTGAAAAGTATACTGACTGTAAAAACGTTAGGGAATTTAGCGGGGCCCTGGATACCTTGGCCAAATATATGTATTAACCTAGATACATGCTGGCATATAATTTGGGAACTTCTTGTAGCAAAAAAGTTAAGACTCCAGAATCTTACTGCTATTTGCACTTGGAACTCCCAGGTGGGCAAGTTCATTTAGGAGGCACTTTCCTCTTTTCCCCACAGAATCTGTTACCAATTTCATGCAAATACCCTGAAAATTTTTACATGTCCAAGATGCTTGAAATCTGCAGTTTAAATCCTTTCCTTGTTAGAAAATGTAGATACCACACAAACAATTTGAAGGTTTTATGGGTTCTTAGTAATATCTAAAAAGTCTAGGAAAGCTGAATTAAGACATAACAATTGCATAATATACTTGATCTAAATATACCTAGTGAAACAATAAGAAGAGGTATTCAAAGTAGTGGCTTTGGTTTTGGTATTTCCTTCTTTAGGCACCTCTGCTTGAGTCTGGTGAGAAGTTGGGAGAAGGTGCTTATTGTACGAATCTTGCAGCGGGAAATCTCAGATAAATTACACGAGACTGCATGGGAAGGGTTCAGTGAAAAAAAAAGTCATCAAATCTGGAGTGATAAAAAGAATGCCTTTCTCATTGCCTATATGCTCTTTCCCTCCTTTTGCTTAGCTGTTTCCTTTCTCAAGACTCTTCTGACAGCTGCATACCAGGAACACTGGGTGTTCCAACTCATACATTTGCTTGCACTACTCTTTAGTACTCAGCCTAGTCTACCTCCACTTATTTATCTCTGCCTCTTAAACTTAAAAGATGCTCAATACATGTGTGTTAATGGAACCCCACCTTTCTGAATCACTGTCCTTTTATAAAGCATTTCTATATGCCATTTTCCCATGTGGGAATGCCCCTAAGGTCAGCAATGTATTGTTCCAAGGTCAGCAAGGCACATTCTGTGAACCCACTTTACAGAAAAGATGTTGCAGCTTAGAGAGATTGCATGACCTTTCTAAAATCATGCATCCATTAAGATGCAGTTATAACTTCCAAGCAAGCAATTGCAGCTGCTAGAGAGAAATAGGGTAAATCAGACTCTTTTTAAAAAAAAATGCTCTTTCTGTCTTTTGGAATTCTCTAACAATATTAATGAAGCAACTTAGGATGAATACATTTTAGGCTCCTCATCTTTTACCTGCAGGGAATTTGTAGAAAATTAAGTGCTTACTGAAATATAGTTATCAAGTCCCATTGGTGATAATTCTAGATGCCTTGTCAGGAATAGTGGAAAATGACTAATAACACCCAAACTATATATCTGCAGAACTTTCCAGAAGAGATTTGGGAGCTCGGAGTCACTCTACAGAACAGGAGTGGATGGATAGCATTGTGGCTTTTCAACAAATCCCCCTCCCCACAGCCATGGTATTTTGCTTCAAGATAAATCAAGTTAAAGTAATAATAATTCAAAACAATATGCAGTAGGGCAAATGTCACCAAAAGAGTTTAAATGAACATTAAAGGCAGCTGAAAGGGGAGGGGTAATCCCAACTCTGCCTCGAAGATTCTTAAGGAGACCGAATCTTACGTTTGGATATGTCTCTGGTCCTTTTCTTCTTTTTTCTTTAACACCAGCTGAGCCCCCATGTATAATTCTTGGTTACCCCAGTACTTTGGGGATCTAGTATGTGAAGCAACTTCTGTAGGCAAGGAGCAATCATTTTGAAATTGATGTGAAATTGTATATGACAGGTTATGATATAGACCTTGAAGTGACATAGTTGGGAATAATGCCTCCACTAACCCCCAGTGTAGACGCCTGTCCCATAGTAACTAGAACAGGGTCGGGGGACCATAGCCAAATAAGGCCGCTACCTGTTTTTGTATGGCCTGTGAGCTAACCATCATTCTAACCTTATGTGGTTGGGAAAAAAATCAAAAGAAGACTATTTTATGATGTGAAAATTATATGAAATTCAAATTTTAGTAGTCATAAAAAGTTTCATTAAAATACAACCATAGTCATTGATTTCTATATTGACTCTGACTCTTCATGCTAAAACAGCAGAATGATTGTGGCAGGGACCTATGACTTGCAAAGCTTAAAATATTTGACATCTGATTCATTACAGAAAAAGCCTGAGCTCGAAGAAAGCATTGCTAAGGCAACATGAAGGGTTGTAGACCTAATAAATGTATACTTTGCAGATAAATTCAACACCGTGGTTGGAACAAAAAAAACACTATACCCTTATTCTAAACTGATAAACAGATTTTTTTGAAATATTAATAGAAATGAATAGGACATATCAGAGGCTGCTTTGATGGCCCTATTTCTAGCCTCTGTTTCAGCATTCGCTGCATTATAAAAATTGTAACTAGGTGGCCCAATTTGGTTAGTCATATTGTTCTTTTGCATTCTTAAAAACTTGATAAATTATTTGTGGCACCACTTTCCCAAAATAGTTTTTAATTCAGGCTAAACATTTCAGTTAGTAATGCAACTAATGGAATCCCAAAGTGTTCAAATAATAATTAAAAGTTAAAAAAATATTAAGCAAAGGTGTGGAGAATTCTAAAGAGATAGCATTAATATTGCAGTAATGAGCAATCTGGGAAAATACAGTTTGTAAACAATTATATTCCTACTTAATTTCTTCCTTATTTACAATATACTAAGCAGAGATTTAAAGTGGAAAGAGTATTTTATTCTACAGGGAATCTACTGAATTTAGTAGTTAGAATGAATTCATTTAGGGGTATTTAAAGGGAATTTTTTTATCTTGTTGAATTTGTTGTATTAAAAAACTAGTAAAAGTGACTAAATATTTTGCATCACATAATGTGTGCTACATCTTTGAAATTCCATATGGTTAATATAAGTAGATATATTTGCTCTAAAATCCAATTACTGTATTAGAATTTGTTTCAGGAAAGGTTTAAAATATCCTTTAGTGGGCATGACTTGAACTATTTAAAATAACATGAAACTCAAATCTGGACAACTCTCTCAACATTAAGGTTAATTGAACCAGCTCATTTAGAAAAAGAAATGATGAAAAATTCCTTTTATGATCTTCAAAACACAATTACTGGATGGTGTTAGAATTGGTTGAGAAGGAGGCGGGGGTTCTCTGAGCTTAGTCAATACTGTAATTACAATAACACATTTCCAAAACATTCACCAGAACATCTACAGGCCTCTGTCTTGAAAACTTGCAACTGCTGTATTCCATTACAAAATCCTGTATGTATATGTGGGTTTTGTTATTAACTCTAGGTTTGAATTAGAATTCCCTATCTTACAGCTTGGAGCTAAACTCTGTTTACAAAACAGTATTTACACTTGACTAATTTTGCAGATCAAACTAATTAAATCAATTAAACTGGTGATTAACCAAATGAAGGCTGATTGCAAAAATTAGTGGGTTTATTTTGGAGGACTGGAAGTAAGCTAATTACTGCAGTGATTACTTGAACCTGGAGTACTCTAAATGTGGTATAAATTGAAACCTCATAGAGAATCAGACTGGGAATTCATTACAGTTTAAAGCACAGTTAATACTATTCAGTCTGTTCCTCCTTGGGGAAAATTTCTTCTCTCTGTGTTTTGTATACTGATAAACAATCACTTGAGTTATGTGCTTTTTTGTGGTGCACTAAAATTGGGGATACTGAAGAAAAGTTATTTACTTTTGGAGTGACATACACCAGTGCCTGTCAAACTTTAATGTACATTTGAATCACTTGATAGTCTTCCAAAAGGAGAATTATGATTCAGTATGTTGCGGGTAGAAGTGGGGGTTGGGGTGGGAACATGGGTCATGGGTTGAGAGGTATATGCATGGGCATATGAATACACACAAGAGCTAAGATTCTGCCTGTTTATCAAGTTCCCAGGTGATGTTAATGTTGCTGGTTCTTGAACCACGCTTTCATTCAGTAAGAAGCACGTACACTGAAGTGGACAAATAAACTGCAGAATTAGATTTAATGCTTCAGGATAGGATATGGAGACCAAACTATTATTACATTTCTTGATGAGAAAACAGACCCACTATTGCTAGAGATATCTGAACATCAGCTGATGTAAGAAATGGCTACTACTGATGAGTCCTCATCGAGTGGTTTTTCTCATGGTCTTTTCATGCAGGCGTGTTAGTAACAGAGTATTTATGTTCATACATAATACACTCTACTAATTGGTTTTTAAAGCATATCATTTTAACAAAATGTGAACACAGCAGAGCGTGGGGTCTACATTTTGCTGATGTAAATATCACTGAGCTTTCGGTTCCCTGTTTTGCCTTAGTTTCAGATTTATGGGATGGTATTTACAATAATAAAAGAAAGACTTCAGGTTCTGTTCAAAGAGGCAGTTAAATCTAGGAGAGAGATATTGATTTTCTGCAAAATTTTAAAGGGAAGCAAGCAGCTTCCTTTTGCAGCCAAACTGAGACATGTCTTTATTTTCAGTGTTTTATCCATTTTAGATATTGGGGAAATACGTTAATTTTCCCAGTTAATCAACGAACCTGTTTTGACACTTAGTTTCTTGCATGTTGCAGGTTCATAGCAAGAAACACCTTATCCCTACAGGAAACCCCACAACCTTTACCAATGACTATTCATTGCCGTTTGATAAGTAGTGCCCCCTGTGTGCCAGAGGCTAGAGAGTGCAAATTTGAATAAATTAAGACCACAGTCTGTGTTTTAATAAGGACAGAACTCTCAGAATGGAAAGGCACATCTGAAGAGTTTCCATCTGGCGGAATAATAGCACTCAAATGGGTAGTCAGAAACACTTTTGGTTGCAATTCTTGTTGAAATTCTTCTTAAATTATTTTCTCATGTTACAGTCTTACGAAGTACTTAAGTTATTTTCTTGATGCTTGAGACATTTGAAAGCTGCCTGCTCCCTGGCCACAGGGTGAACTAGCATCTCTGAGTCTGTGGATCGAGATGAAGATGGAGATGGAAAAGGTATAGGAGGCTGAGCTGAAACTTTATAGCTCCCAAAGAAATGTCTTTATAAACAAAATATTTGATGTAAGTTTATCCAACTGGCCTCTTTTTTCTAAAGCTTAAATATAGTAAACAAATAAAAATTATAGGCAGTTTTAGTTGAGTAAGGTTTTATGATGGTAAGCTTTGTAGATTTCTTCAAGCTTAATTAGTGTAAGATGTTTGGCATAAAAATCAAAGAGTTTTATTGTTTTATTAAACAAACATCATCAGAATATTTTCATGAATTACCAATTGACAGTCTAGAGAATTACTAATTATGGAAGATGACAAAAACAAATGACTAA
Organism: Macroglossus sobrinus; assembly: GCA_004027375.1. Lineage (NCBI taxonomy): Eukaryota > Metazoa > Chordata > Mammalia > Chiroptera > Pteropodidae > Macroglossus > Macroglossus sobrinus. The sequence continues at coordinate 1,125,519 of PVKZ01000047.1, read as the reverse complement.
TCAATTGAGAGACTATTCAGATGACTACATGTTTGGATTTTGTCCCCTGACCTGGAGTGGATGGATTACCTATCTCTTGGAGAAAAATGACAGTCACTGAAAAATATGTATATGTATAAACTGCCATCTGGGTGGGTCTGTATATAACTCTCCTGTATACATGCAGGAATCCTAATCTGTGACGGTATAAGGAAGTCAGTTCATTATTTCATAATGAGTTATATCTTAGTCTATTTAGGCTACTGTAACAAAATACCAGAGACTGGGTGGCTTATAAATGACACACATTTATTTCTCACAGTTCTGGAAGCTGAGAAGTCCAAGATCAAGGCACCCACAGACTCTGGGGAGAATCAGCTTCCTCAATTGACAGCCACCTTTCCACTTTTATATCACATAGTGCAAGGGAGCTTTCCTGGACCTTTTATATATATATATATATATATAAAGGCAAGAATCCCATACATGAGGGTTCTGCCCTCATGACCTAATGGTCTTCCAAAGGCCCCTCCTCCTGGTACTATCACCTTAGGGGTTCAGATTTCAACATATGAATTACAGGTTGGGGGGACACAGACATTCAGACCATAGCAAGAAGTATACTTGTCTAGCCGTCAGATTGTTCACACAGACCTACCCAGTGCATCCATTTCTTATAAGAAAAACTAACAGACACCCACTTATCAGAAGCTTGCTGATATATGAGAAAGCATCTCAGTAAAGATAGGATGAGGCACTCTTACCTTTCCAAAGAAGACTTCTCTAGAGCATTCCATGGATGGGCACTGACAATGATTGCCTCCAGCAATCCAGTTTTAAATATTCTGATTCTTCTAAACCTCTCCATATATACCTCTTTTTCATAACAGGATACAATGACTTTGATGAGGTTATAGCTTATTAAGTATAACCCTATCCCTGGTATATCTTTAAGAAATGCATCCCAGATCACCTTAACTGTATTGTGGATCATCCTAAACCCAGTCTCCTTGTTTTCTTCCATTGCTAGTCACACATAGTATGTGGACTTTGTTTCTAAGCTTTCAGAGGACTAGTTATCTACTTGTCATCTCTATGTACAATTCCACCAGTGAAAGCACTTTTTATGATTCACATGGAAAGTCAGAAGTTAGAGAACTTTTACGAGTATAATTTCATCTCCCCTTTTCTATTTCTAATTAAGAAGATACCCTGTAAGATAGAATCACTGAGTTCTTTGTATCTGCCTAACAGATATTGTGGCAGAAGGAAGAGTCCAGTCCTAGAGATGTGATTCCTATGTCATTCTACAGAGAGCGTGTTCCATTGTGGGTTACTTATCAACATCTATTTCTCCCTTCTTTCTTGCAAACATAAACTCAAGTTTATTTAGATATCTACTCCTCAGCTCAAGGATAAATCCTGATTAGGCTAACCCAAGCCTGGTAAATGCATTTCTATTGCCAGTGATTAGAGGAAGGCAAGTGGCTAAATTTGAGCCAGTGCAAATGGAGTGGAAATCTGCTTCTGGCTTCTAGAAACAATGCCTTCTCTTATAAAGAGACATGAGGGAGAAATGGTCCACTTCTTTCTGTGGAAGTGAACCTGTGTATCTGCTGGCCCATGAAGGGAGCCAGCCAAAGGCGAAAGCTGACACGTTGACATTAGCAAATAGAAAAGATGGAGAGGAACTGGGCCCTTCATGACAGCACCAAGCTGCTGATATAGTTGGCCAACTCAGAACTTCCTCATCATGTAAAGCATTACTTTTTTTTGTTTTGCTTATTTTAAAATTTTTAATTAAATTTATCGGGGATAACATTGGTTAATGACATTATATATGTTTTAGGTGTATGACTTTATAATACAACATTTATATAATCCATTGTGTGCTCACCACTCAAAGTCTAGTCTCCTTCCATCACCACATGTAAGACCCCCTTTACCCTCCTCCTTCTATCTTCTTCCATTTTCTTTTTTATTAAACCATTTAAGCTAAGGTCCCTGTTCGGTAAAGCTAAAAAGCAACAGAAATGTTTATCCTTGAAAAACTACATTTTTTTCTAATACAATCCAAAGTTTTGACTCTTTCTGTGTTTGTACTAGACAAGCACTGGGACTTTCGTCTTGCCTATTGATTCTATCCCTTTATTTTTCAGTCAAATAAATGCCTTGAATAAATGAATCCAGGACTTGCATACAAAAACTGTACCAGAACTCTCTCAATTATTGTCAGCCAAGATGACCCTTCCTCAAAGCTTTCTCATTGGCTCACAGTTCCTGGGAAATTTTTCTCTTGAAAAGTAAGTAGACTGAGCCACTATTCTCATGTCTGTCCTCTACTTCAAAGAACCCAGGTAAAGAATAAATTTATTTTAGCCAGGTGCACGCTATTACCTGCACTGCTGCAATTTAGAATTAACAAAACCTATGTAAGATTTCAACCAGGTCACTTTTCCATACCTCTATGCTTTTGCTGGGTACAGCATTCAAAATGTTAAGCTTATTTGCATTTGATTATTTGATTATTTCAAAAAAGTACACATTCAGGAATTGAATTATCAGTATAGGATGTTAACACAAACAAAGTAAATAGCACAAGGTAAATTACAATGTGGTGATAAGTAAATATATTCACAGATTAGAATAACAAACATATAACCCACTAATAAAATTTATAGTAACTTACAGTGGAGAAATTTAATTTTAAGAGTGAAGTTTCCTTTAACCTGGCAGCTGGAGAGATTTTTTTTATGAATTTATTTTTGGAATCTGACTTATGCAGGGTAATCAATCCATTAGCCCGACTTGCAGTGAAGTGGATTAACTTATAATATTGCATGCTTTCAGGTGTGAAAAGAATCAGAAAGAAATGCTCTTTCTTGAGGAAAACTGACAAGAGCTTTTTGAAAGATTTTGCAAAAGGGTTTTCATGTAGATACATTCATGAAACGGCCTTGAACACCTAATACATGAGAGGCATCAGGCATCCTGTGAGGAGCTGGGGAGTCACAAAGATGAGTCAGATTTAGGTTTTGCTTTCATGAGGATCCCAAATAAGATGTTAACTTAGACCGGTGACCAAAAAAAAAAGAAAAAATGACTAAGATTTTGCACCTGGAGAACTGTGAGAAGAGTGATGCTGTGAGGGAAATGGAGAAACAGGGAGAGGTGCCTGGGTTCAGATGAGCTTAGATTTCAGGGCATTTAACCTCAGGTGTTGTAGGCCAGGCCTGTAGAGATGTTTTTATGCAGCTGGATGTGATCTCCAGGCTGTTTGAATTCCCACTTCTACGAAGTACTCTGATTGCATTTATCTTAAATTTTCTCTGCGTAAATAACTAGACCATCCTTAGCAGGCAGGCCTTTGGATTTAAAGATTTATTGTCATTGCATAGTAATAAAATATTAGAGGGAAGAGGGGTGCTTTTCAAATCAAAACTGAAAAGGAAATACTCAGCAGATCATTTTGTTTGCCCTTTGTCAGGGCCAGTCCTGCACATGACATTGGGAAATGTCACAGCCAGTGAGAGTTCTGTTGCTGACCATGACACTTGGATGAGTCACTTAGTCTTTCTGCACTTGGGGTTTCTCACCTTTAAATTAGTTCTAAAGGCTTCCATGATTTCTGTAATATCTTCGGGGATTGTTCACACCCCAATCTGTTTTGCCCTTGACACTCACTTCTATCAGAGGTATTTAATAAAAACGTGTCTAACTTTTTAGCTTCCCAAAGCATAATCATTACCATCACATTTATTCCTCTTTAAACCCTGAAATGATGGCATTATTAATGACACCTCCAGTCAGATGAAGAAATTGGGGTACAGAGAGATTAAGGGGCTGTCCAAAGTCCCTGGCTGGTGCATAGAGCCCAGACTCCCCTTCATCTCCGCCTACCCCCACAAATCCCTCCATGCCACATGCTCCAGTCTCAGGTTGGTCCTTTCTTGAAAGGACATTAATAGAGACCTCTTAGAAAGATAGTACTAGCTTTTGGGATTGCAGATAGAAAGATCTTTAAAAACTCTTTTATTTTGAAGTAATTTTACATTTATAGAAAAGTTGCAAAGATAGCACAGAGTCCTATATACCTCTCACCCAGCTGGTACATTTGTCAAAACTAAAAAATTACATTGGTGCAATATTAGGAACTAAACTACAGATATAATTTGGATTTCACCAGTTTTGATTTTTAATGAACAAATAAGTAAATTGGAGACTGGAAATAGGGTCAGGGATTTAAAGTCTCACGGCCGCCATCAAATAATACCATGCACTCTATGTGTGCTACAGGGCTGCCACACAGCAGCTGTAGACTTCTAACACCAAAACGTCACCACCTTTGATGAGAGAGAATCAATGAACGTAGGATGCCTCAATGATGAGAAAAGCAATGGTCACAAGGAGCACTGATAACCCAAAGTTGCAGACGCTTTGGTTTGTGAATGACACACTAGTTAGCAGACCAAAGACACATTTCGGATCCTGTCTTTTGTGGACAGGATGCTCACAATCACCATCCATCATTTTCTAAGTATAATCTTTTCCTGGAAGATATTGCAGTATTATTCAAAACATGCCAAAGTGGGCAGGAGATCCCAAGAGTAATTGTGAGTTATGAGGTCATGGGGACCTCATTGCAAACTATTTGCAAAACTTAATTGGAGTAATAAATAAACTAAGCATGTAAATTAGATTGAAGACTACAGTGTGAATTAGAAGGAGGCCATTAGCCTGCATAGTCAAAATGCTTTCTTCCTGTTCTGTAATATTTGCTGAGTTGAAATGTTAATCAAGGAAGCATTAAATTCAAATATCCTAAAATTTCACAACCAAAATAACTTGGAAATAAAACCATTTAATGAGATACTTTCTGGACAAGATGTGAACTTTATTTTTTAAGATAAGGTACTTAGGCACTTTTCAAATAGAGGATGGTCTGGCATTCACATCAGAATCCAACTGCCCCCAGGGAGTGGATTCATCTTTAATGGGGTACTTAGAAGCAAATGCAGAAGAAGAAACAATAAAGCTCAAAAGGAATTAAACAAGGAAGCCATTTCCAAAGCTTGAAAACAAACAAATCTGTAGGCTGAAATGAGACTATCCCTCTCTCCCTGTCATTTTTTCTTTTTTAAATTAGGCGGTCAAAAACAACTTCAGGCCCGAAATTTATTTTTCACATACCTGAAGAATGAAGAAAGGGGCATCTTACAAGTAAATATAAATATTTTTTTAAAATAAGAGAAACCAAGCGCCCAAACACTGCATCTAATCATCCAGCCCAAGTCAAGTCTTACAGCGGGTTTTTTTTTTTTTTTAAAGCAGTTGACTGAATGAATACAAATGCCTCTCTGTTGTCACTTGGGATGCCACTTGATATATCCCATTTTCTAGACTCTAATTATTCCATTTGTAGACATGAATGCCATTTAGATGTGAGCTAATTCAGCATGGTAACTCAATTAGATTTGTACCGACTTGGATTTATGAAACATCAATGGGTTCTTGGTGAGACCAATGGGACTGCGGGCGATTCATCTCGAAGTCACACCGACACAGCCTCTCAGGAGCTCAATTAAACATGCCAGCCACGAGGATGTTTTTTAGCTGGAATGTTTCACAATTAAAATAAAAAAGATTTCTGTGTTCCTCGGCATGCATGGCCCAGCAGTAAAGACCGGTGACAACACAGGCTGAAGTCTGCCTTTGGGTTATATGCTGTCTCCGTCAAAGAAGGCTCTTTTCGCCTGGCTGGGTTTCAGAGCACCTGCGTGGATGCCCTCACAGGCCCAGCCTCAGTGAATCCACGTGGAGAAGATCATGGAGTTTCATAATGCCCCATATTCAAGGGCGTGCAATAAATGTTGGTTGAACTAAATTGCTAAGTTCATCTTAGAGCCTGCATCTGCATCTTGCTTCTGAGAGCCGAAAGGCAGGACACTGAATACAAAATTAGATTTATAAAAATATGAGAAATCTCAAAGTGATGAAAATTATGCTAACTATATTTTCAGTATAAAAATGTGGCTCGTGGTCGGAACATGGGGGAAAAGATTTGAAACCAGGACTATCCTCTAATGGATACCTTGTAAAAAAGAACCTTTTTATGAAAATGACATTATTTTGTAATTCTGTGCTGGGCTTTGGAATGCAGGCAGGCACCTATGTGTCAAATGCCTGAGCCTGGCAGAGATCTGCCTCGTATTCCATGTTCTTCACCATGGGAGTGTTTGATGACTAAAGGCTTCAGCACAAGGGTCGTCCAGGATTACCCTGCTATCTGAAAGTAGAGTGTTCCTATGAAACCTTTTGAAAGCCAAAATGATATAAAGCAAGGAAGTAATCACCTTAGGACACATCTCGCTAATGGATGCACAAACTAAATCAAGATAAAACACAGATGCTCACAGACACAGTTCAAAGTTACTGTGACTGTATGTCGAGATGCCGAGTGTCATTCCTGGGAAGGAGCTTGGCAGTGCCATTGTCACTGTTTGGGTGGCCCCTGACACTGCAAAACAAATGCTGAATGCTATTTTCGATTTTTACCCCTTTTCATGAAAGTGAAAATCCTCTTTGGATTTCTTCTGAGAATAGTTACTGAGAATGTACATCTTTTGTAAAAACGAAGTGGTACAAAGCAAACTTTCAGGAAGTGGGAGATACCTGTGCTTGGAAATACTGTGTGAATTCATGAAACAGCATAACAAGTGTGAACTCATTTTGTCAATGATGAACAACTTTGGAAATGCCTGTCGTCATTTTTCAAAATCAAGTCTTAGATAAGAAAGATGATTACATTTGTTTTTCTGAGATCTGAATAAAGGACAATGTAAAGGGGAGTTTCAAATTTTTAATATCTCCTTTTATCTCCCTCACTATTTAACCTTAATATTTATTTCTATTGTGAGATTGTTATGTTATAGAACAGTAGTAGTGGAAGCAGCAATATTTGGTTAAATATTACAATAACATTTGCCTTACATGTCATAATTTTCAAAGTGCAGCTTCACATAACTTGTGTTATTTCATCCTCAAAACACTCCTACAGAATCTACCTGATTTCTTCTATTTTATAGCCCAGGAAATTGGTCAAGAAAGGTTGTGTGTCTTGCCTAATGCCACAAGCTTAATCTCAGTAAAGCTGATATTTCAACCTTATCCTTTTCAGTTAAATCTTTCTCAGATTATACAGAAAGAGCATGGGTTTTTAAATTAGAAAACACTGTTTTACTTTCTAGTTTTATTATTTTGACTCTTTTAAGCATTGATAGGGAGACAGATTTAGCCTCAGCATATGATGAATCTATGGGCATTCTTGAATTTGATTTGAATAAAAGTTCCAAAATTTGATCCTTAAAACGAATCCCTGGGACCGTGATTATCCTGGCACAGCATCAGCAGTCAAGATGTACTGGAGGAGGAGGGATTGATTCACAGTTATCTGGGGAGAGGAGATTCTCCAAGCCAGTGTACCTTGGTCTCTTTAATCTCTGGGAACTTTGACTTAAACATGAAACACAGGCCTTTCTTTCATTGCTCCTATACTATAGCAACCCCCTCCTACCTTCTAATTTCTTAGAGTAATGGTCTCTGCAAAAATTTTCTGAAGAGCCACCTGAAAGAGAAAGACCAGGAGTTTATTTATACTCCATTTGCATCAATTAACATCTGTATAATTTGCTGTCATCTTGATATACCCACATAGACCAACTAACTCCCCTTGGCTTGTTTTCATTCCAGGAACCACCTCCTCAAGTGTCAGAGAAAATCAGAAAGACCACAGTGCTGGGAGTCAGGAAAGGTCATGGGTCTCCACCCTCCTGCTCTGTGGCTGACCCCGTGGGACTAAGTGGCTACCAGTTGGCTGCAGTCTTGGGCAATTCTGCCAACTCTTCTAGCCTTATATTCTTAATCTGTACCGATTGGTGTTGTCTTCAAAAACTGTTGGAAGGTTTAAATAAAATAACAAATGTGGAAACATTTTGTAAACTGTTAACCTGTGCTTTTTCCAAGGAATTCGACCATACATACTATATGCCTTTTTTAAAAAAAAATCTGTTTGTAAAATAACACACAGAAATGTCTAATGTGCTTTGGCATATTAAAGAATTTGAGAAATGAACTCTGTGGAAATTTGCTTAATGCAATGTTTCACAAACTGACCGCAGAATCCACCTTTCATTTAAAGTCATTAGACATCTTTCATTAGCAATGAGAATTCTGAAAAATGTGTCATTAGAGGATTTTGTTATGCGAATATCAGAATGCACTTATGCAAACCTAGATGGCATAGCCTACTACTGTAATTGTATGCCTTATACTTTTATGTAACAGGCAGCGCAATAGGTTTTTTACACCAGCATCACCACGAACACATAAGTCATTGTAGTTTAAGTCCTAAATGTTGGCTCTTTTTGCAGTGCAGGTGCCTGACTTAAGCTTCGATTGCTGAGGCATCCACTTCAAAGAGGCATCCACTTCTAGGAAGTCTCTTCTTAATGCACACAATGCCAGCCACACACCTGGATAAAGAGACAAGCCACCTCTTCACTCTGAGACTGCTTTGTTTTAGAGATCTCAGTTGATTTAGATAACTGACCATTTGGGCTACTTTTTTATTTTTTCTCTTCCTGTGCTTTAAATTTCCCTTGTCTTGTGTTTTAAATTCACCAATAGAGTGAGCCTATGAAAATTAAGCCCCGCCCTCTAACCCAATAAAAGCAAAATCCCAGGCCCACGTTTGCTTGCTCTGGCTCAGTCTCTACCCTGGGCCTCTCTGTGACTCCTGGCACCTTGTCTGCTCCAGGGCCTGTAAGTAACAAACTCTTTCTTCCTTCAGAGTTTCCTCATGGTTATCACTGAAGGGCGTCTTGTAATCATAATAAGAAGCACAGGGTAGGTCCAATCATAATGCTGATTTAGAAAGAGGGGTGTCTGTGGGAAGCTCACAGGGGCCCCGGTGAAGTGGCTGAGACAGCACAAAGCAGTCACACATTGTGTTAGAAATTTGGGTCTAGGCGGTAGGAAGTTTTCAGCTCCATTATAATGTTACGGGACCACCGTCTCATACTGGGTCCCTCCTTCACCTAGATGTCATTATATGGTGCACAACTGTGATACCTAACATCAAGCTGTGTTATGGTCAGCTTTAAAGCACTGATTCAATATAACCAAATCTCATAGCTTTGTGATGGATGGGGAGATTTTAGCTCTGTACCCCTTCCCTCCCTCTACCTTGCTTTTTTTCTGTGTTATCAGGCTTCCCCAATGTTAGCAAAAAGGACTCATTCTGTAACTGAGATTCCCAGAAAAGCATCTCCTCCACAATTTTAGAAATAGTGCTGATCTCACTGACAGTCTTTGAGTCCTGTGCCCAACCTTGAAGTAATCACAGTGGACAGGGAAGCATCTCCTCAGGTGAGGCCCAGGTTTACGTGCTTGCCTCTGGAAGTGAAAGCCACTCTGAGTCTCTCTCAGGCTCTCTCATCCAGCCTCTGAGAGGAGATCACGCTCAGTCTACGGAGAGTTATCCTTCTCTAATAAACTTGTCTTTTGACTCTAACTTTGGCATGTGCTTGAATTCTCTCTCATGCTCAGCCAAGAACTCTTTTCTCTCTCAATGCAGGACTTGAGTTGCCCCACGCGGGGGAATTTGCCCTGTCCTGCATCAGAAGGGCAAGTTGTATCTAAGACACATAGACTAAAAATAGGAGAGACTGGTTCTCCAAAAGAACAATGTTACACATTGTCAGTTTGGGCTTTAGAGAAGGGATTAGAGATTGATGAAAAAACAACAGGAGCACTTATGTCATTCCTTCACTCATTTCTTTTCCTGAGGCAGAGGTTCACAAACTTTGGTATACATAAAAATCCCTTGGGAAATTTATTGAAACTACTGATTTCAGGGTCTTCCCCCACTTCCAAGATTCTGATTCTATCTTCTCAGATATTGCTCAGAAATCCGCCCTTTTGTAAGCACCAGATACTGGTGATCCACCATATTTTGAGAAACATGGGAAATTAGAGAAAGATATTTTAGCAGTTCTCAATTTTTGCTATATTTCAAAATTACCTGCCAAAACAATGTTTGCAGGGGAGGAGGCTGGCCAAGTAAATGTTGGCATTGATCCTCAGGTGTTTCTGATGTGCCCTAAAGTGGTACTTCTCAATATTTGCTGTGTATGTGAAACAGCTGGGGATCTTAAGATGTAGATTCTGATTCAGTAGGTTTAAGATAGAACCTGAAATTCTGCATTTCTAGCAAGGTTGCAGGTGCTGCTGCTGTATCTGGCCCATGGGCCACATTTTGAACAGCAAGACACTAATGGTTGAGAACCACTTGTATATGTGGTTTGAATATGCTGTGTCCTTCGGGGTCTACCAGCCTACTGGGAATGCATGAAAGGACATTTTTCTTTTTCTTAGGATTTGTTCATGCTAATATTTCTCATGTTGTTCTGGGCTGTACAGACCTCATCTTCAATAGGCTCAAAGAGAACACAGCCCAGCCTCTGCAAACTGGAGTGCATAACTGCACATTTTCTATTAGTTTCAGATGTGTACTACCTGTGTCGTGGTTAGACATTTATATAACTTATGAAGTGATGCCCCTGATAAGTCTAGTCACCCCCCCTGATACCACACAATGTTATTACAATATTATTGACTTTATTCCATAAGCTGTAATTTATAGCTCCAAGACTATTTTTTAACTATCAATTTGTACTTCTTGACCTCTTCCCCTTTTTCACCCAGCCCCCTAAATCCCCTCCCACCTGGCAACCATCAGTTTCTCTGTATCTATGAGTTTGTTTCTCTCTTGTTCATTCGTTTATTTTATTTTCTTTTATTTTTTAGATTCCACATATAAGTGAAATCGTATGGTATTCGTCTTTCTCTGTTTGACTTATTTCACTCAGTGTAATACCATCTAGGTCCATCCATGTTTTCATTCTTTTATTGTGGCTGAATAATATTCCATTGTATATATGTACCACATCTTCTTTATCCAGTGGTCTGTTGGACACTTAGGTTGTGTGATGCTCCAGATCTTATTTAGACTCTAGGAAGACAAAAGTGATACTGGATCTCTTAAGGAGCTCACACTTAGGGGGACCAAATGCCTTGTTTTGCTCAAGACTTTCCTGGTGATGGCACTAAAAATCTGATCCTGGAAATCATACTTTATCAAGGAAGAATAAAGAATATTATAGACCAATAAGTACAACACAAGTTAATTATCTCCCTACAGATAGGGAAAGAGCTAATTCAGCCTGACGGTTCAGGAAAAGCCAGGCATTAGAGGCTAAATAGGAGTTCACCAGATTGGTGGCTAAGGATGATGAGGGAGGGGGCATTGAAGACCAAGGAAAAGCATGTGCAAAAGTAGAGATTCATGTGTATGATAAAATCCCTAATTGTTCTGCAGCTCATTCGTTTTGAATGCAACCCCATCTTAATTTGAAAAAATTCAGTGATCTATACATGGTGGTTTGCTAGGATGCATTCTCTCCTCGGAAGCCCAGGTCACCTATGGGGAGTGACTAAAGCCCCACCTTGCAGCTCTGCTAACCTGCCTGTTGTTCATAGCTAATGCCTTTATTTAGCTTGGCAAATGAATAATTTTTATAATTTGTTCCCGGATATTTTTATGACCATATTTCTGTGCCCTGTTTTGGTTCTTTCGTCTATTCAACAAATATTTATCCTATACTTACTGTGTGCCAGATAGTTCTAAGCACTTGCAATATATCTCCAAACAAACATCTCTGCCCTCAGGAAGCATATATTCCAGATGAGGAAATGGACAATGAGCAGTAGACATTTAAAAAAGAAATAATATATGCTGGCAGATCATAAGTGCTATGAGAAAAAAAAATACCAAGAGGTAAAGGTTACCAGGACTTTACACAGGTAGTTGGGAAAGACCCAATTCTGTAATAATTTGATCAGAAACCTGAAGAAAGTAGGGGAATGACAGGGCAGATATTTGTGGAAAGCCATTTCAGGCCAAAGGGATCACAGTACAAAGGTCCTGAGAGTTCCTGTCAGGTGCAAGGACCAACAAGGAGACGAAAGGGTCAGGAATGGAGTAAATGAGGCAATGTGCATCGGAAGAAGGCAAATCAGACATGGGGCCAGGTGCCAGTGTAGGCACTGACATTGAGTGGGGTGCGAGCCCTTGGAGGGGGTCTGAACAGAAGAGAAATATGATCTGATTTACATTTTTAGAGCATCATTCTGCCTTTTGTTTGAGAAGCCATCATTTGTGAGGCAAGAGTATAAGGAATGAAACTGGTTACAAAGCTATTATAATACCCTACACAAGAGATGGTGGCTTGGACCAAGGTGGATGCAGGGGAATGGCGAGAAATGGTTCTCTGGGTCCACTGATTCCCGGCACAATCACAACCTTCCAGAATCTAGAGAACTTGTCCAATACCTGAGTGATCTGGGTGGATCTTTCCACCTTCCTGGGGCTTCCTTTTCATCATCTACATCAACTATAAAATGATGCCAAACAGTAATATCTGCCTAACCAAACTCACAAGTTTCTTATGAGATCACATCTTGGAAAGCATAGAGCGAAGTAGGAAGGAAACCACCTGAGTCAGACTTACCTGCTATATATTTATTTAATCCACCAATACAGAAAAGAAATGTTGCTTTTCATCATTTTCAGTAATTTCACAAATGAGTGCTACTGAATTCAAAGGTTAAGCCCCAAATCATAGATTGAAAGAAAAATTTTTGATCATGTGGTCAAACCCTAGATCTCTTAGATAAGGAAACAGATGTAGAGAGCAAGGTGGCTTTCCCAGGACAACCGATGAGTGCTGGAGCCACACGAGAGTCCTATGCTGGAGCCTGTCGGCTAAAACCAAACAGTTCCTGAGAGGGGAAGTGAGGATTGAGAAAATAGAAAAGGAGAGAGACAGAGAGAGAGACAAAGAGGTAGAGTTGGGAGGGCTAACAGTAAATACTGCGCCCTGAGTTTATTAAGCACAGCATATTTATACTCTTGGAAATGCATGGGAAGGAAAATCCACAGATATTCTAACAATTGCTGACATTTACATAAGTTCTCTCACCTCTTTTATCCTCCTGGGGCAAGGAACGTTCAACTCTTTACATTAAGCCAAACTTCCTCCTTCTGCATAAGAGCCCACCTGCCCTGCAAACTTCTAGCTTGCAGGCAACTTTAACCTTGTCTCAAGACAGGCAGCAGAAATGGCTCCCAACAGTCCTAGTTCTGAGTCTTCCTCTACCAAGTGGCCCATTCAAAAGTAGTGACAATGTCACTATCTTCAAGGCCTATCAAACCACAATTACAATCAAAAGAAAGGGAAGAGAAGCTCTCAGTTAGGGGGTATACAACAGTGTTATAGCTTTCAGGTTCATCATCTCCAGTGACACCATTAGTTTTCAAATACACCTTTTTTCAAATAGGGACAGAGAGGCTCAAAAGATCAACTGGGTTACCCCAAGTTGCACAGCTACAAATGACAAAGAAAGGATAACAGCTCATATCTTCTGACACCTAACCTGGTGCTCTTTTCCCAGTGTTTAATAAAATTTTTGGAGAGAGCTGAAATTGGTTTAATTTGGGAGGCATTATCTCTATTGTTCTAATTATCCTCCCTGAATCCTTCAGCAGAGGATTCAAAGGAGCGTTGTTATTTATGAGTGTATTCTAGTGCTTATTAAAAATTCTAAGCTTTTACAATGGAAGTTTCAACAGGCTTACTGTGATACTTTCGAAGTATTGAGTGTAAATTTAAGTCTGAAAAACATTATCAAACTAAGCACGCTGACATATTTTTAGATAATGGTTGGAACAGTTATGTAAGTGGATGCTTTACGGAGAGGCACGCACTGAGGTTCACATGCTGCAATTCTCTGAACCCCAAGAGGAAAGAGAGCAAAGGAGTGAGATCAGGAAGGTACTGGAATTGGTGCAGAGATCACAGGCAAAACTGCTGCTGAGAAGTTGAACCTTGCTGTACATCTGGGCTGTTTGACGTGACACTTGGTTTTAACTTTATTCTTTTGAATCAAGAGCTAGAAGAAGATTTAGGAGGTAAACATTTCTTCCAGAACACAAGACAGGGAAAGGAAACCAGAGTTTGAGATGTCAGTATAGTCTCTGGAGCTGATTATGGCTAAGGTTGATGTAGACTTTGAATCTACCAAGTGAACATGGGTTCCTTCCACTCACAATTTACCTTGGCAGCAGGCACAGGAGCCTGAGAGCTATTGGCTTAGCTATGTCAAGTCCCTAGTGAATCTGTGGGGTGAGTCCCCGGCACCATGGCCAGAGCTGTGGTTCTGTGGTTCTCTCTAACAACCTCCCAGTCCCCTGCCTGCCATGACTACATCAGCACTGCTGAACTTCCACTCCAAGCTTGAGCTCTTTAGTCTTGAAGATGTGGATGGCAATGAAAGTCTTGAGTGACAGTTCATTAAAACAATAGAATGGTTGGTGGTCATGTCCTCTGTGATTAGTTGCTTCAAAAGTGGGACATTAAATAGTAAGTACTTCAGGAGCATAGAGGAAGAGGCGATTATTTAGGCAGGCTATTAACAAAAAAACTTCAACAGAGAATTTTCACTCATTTTTTTAAACGCTTTTTTCTGCTTATCAAAGCAATACATATGCCATATGTAATCTGGTAGTATCTATTAAGATTGCAATTGCACACACCCTCTGATCCAGCACTGCTGCTTTTAAGACTATTCCCCCCCCCCCAAAATAAAACACCAATATGTGAGGATATAGGCACAAAGACATTTTTTGTTGCATTGATTATGGTGGTAAAACAAATTAGAAACAGTGCAAATGCCCTTGTCTGTCAAAAAGACGATACTTGTTAAGTTGTGACTCATTAATTCTAGAAACCATGATGTGGCTATTACAAACGCTGAATTAGATTTCTCTACAATGAACTGAATGAAACTGTCTTAAGATTAGTTGAGATGACAATTCATGTAATAATGTGTCTAACCCAATGGTAGCACACAGTAAATTCTCAATAGGTATTTTTAAGTTAAATTATGTTAATTATTCTTATCTTATAGGTTCATTTTTAACAGAGTGAAGCAAGATTGTTTTCTAATAAATCTTGGACAGAACTACAAATTTCTCTGTTAGAAAAATCTTATTTTCTGAGACTTCTGAGATTTCTAAATATCAGTTTATCTGCTTCACTTAGTATATCTGATTGCTTTCCAGGTAGACCTAAAAACAAAACAAAACAAAACAAAAAAACTGACTCTGGAGTGACTGGCTCCAAATCTACTAGGTCCAGCTGTGATGTCTTAGGTAATCCTAGAGTCTTGGTCTCCTCCTTCATAAAGTAAAGATAAGCACATTTATACTACCTAACTCAAAGTGTCTGGAGGAATAAATAGTATAACATATAGAAGTACTTTTCAAATTATAAAACACTAGGCAATTAGGAACTATTATTATCATCATGAATTGCAAAACGGGCAAGGGGTATGAACTCTCAGAACTTAAAAAACCAAGACTGCCAAAGGCAAGACAATTCTGAAAATTCAATCCTGAACCTTGTTGGATATAGGAGAACATTTTCAAAAGCAAAACAAACAAATAAAACCCGGACACCATCTTCTGTAAAAGTAAGCGTTGTCAACTTCACAGAAAACCTTTTGAAACTTTAATTTACCTAGCCAGGTAAAAGAAGTAGAAGAATAACTTCGATTTGAGAAAGCATTTGCCCAAATGCTTTTCTTAAGACTAGACTTCACTATTTAGTTAGTTATAACAAAATAACATTCTTAGTTGCTAATTATGACAGCAGAGATGGATGCACTTAAAGAACGAGCTATGGGTCAAAGAAGAATAAATACAGGTGTAAGGACTGCAATTTTTAGCATCAGATGGGGTCTTGGAGATGGTTTAACCAAAGAGAAGGATTCAGTAAAAATGCAAAGTAACTTGCCCATAACATTATTGTTCAAAGCAGCAGTACTGACAATGCTCTCCAAGGTTTGTGCTTTGGTGTTTTTGTTTTGATTTCTAAGTAGATTCTGAGGAGCAAGTAAGGTAAGGAGGAGAAAGAAGGGAAAAACAGAGAAAATGCCTTTTAACTGAGAAAAAAATCATTTCTATTACTCATCCCTCACAAAAGAATCTAACACATTCATAAGTAGGCGTGGGAAATGCTTGATTTTCAATGGAGAAGATAAGCTCCCCTTCACCACCCGCCCACACTCCAGAAAATAAAACATCAAAATCTTCATTATTTGGATTCTAAGGGAAAAAATATTAAAATTTTAAAAAAGATTTTATTCTTCAAAATGATTATTACAGAACTATTCCTGATAGTGAATAATTGGAATAACCCAATCCTCTCAACCAATGAGAGCATATTTAAGTAAATTGTGACATAGTTTATCAAACATTATTCAGCCTTTGCAAATGGTGATGATACCAAGATTATGTAATAAGCAAATGCTTTTGTTATAGTGAAGAAAAGGAGAAGGAGAGTGTGAGGTGGACAGCACTGGTCAGCAAGAGATGATATCGAGTAGGATTCTATTGTACTGCAGGAGGGAAAGGGATAAAAGTCGGTTAGTAGATATAAAATGAAATAAGTTAGTACATTTATTAAAGGTGTGAATTTCAATTGGACTTTATGGAGAGAGACAAATCAAGGAGAGGTGAGCAACGTTGGAATAGTCTGTACTTTTTTGGCTGGAGGAGTGAGGGGGTCAAGAACAGAGTAAGAGTTTGCCCAAGTGTGGTTACAGCATCCATATAGGCTGCACTGAACACTCTTCATGCCCAGTGGCTTTGACATTGAGGCAGCTAGCTTATGACAAGAAGTTCCACATGTAAATTCGGTGACTAGTAATAAGAAGTAATAATACTTTGGGAGAAGGTCCTGGGAGGAATGTGAGAACAGACAACAACAGACAATTTTATAACTAAAAAAATGTGTGCACATGTGCCAGGAGACTGCAGGTCTCTCCTCTCCCTTGGTTTCATTGCAATAAATTAGATAGTTTTCCCTCCACACCATCTCACCTGGTCATAACAATGGAATTATCACCTGGAAGGCACCTGCTGTCTAAATCCCTCCTGTATAAACTGGTGGGGTTGCAGCAATTGTAACGGCCTGCTGTATGGATCGCTCTCTCTGTGTCCTTGCCATCCCCCAGGAGGACTGAGGGGGCTGGAGAGGAAAGGGGCCAAGGACCAGGAATCAACAGTTATAATATATATTCACAGAATTATCATCAAAAACACGAACAGACACACAGGAAAGAGAAAAATTAGAAAGGAAATACATTTCAATGCCAACGCTGATGGCTACAAATAATGTCAACGTGGGTGAAATGTTTTTTTCCTTTTTACATGGCTGTGAATTGTCCAGATTTCCTTTAATGGAAGAGTATAACTATTATAATACATAAAGATTTAAAACTCAAGCACCAGACTAAAGTAGAGAGCAGCACCATTTGGTGGTGGAGGAAATTTTCCTTCATACATTATTTTTATTTTTACTCATTATTAGAGTGATAAATGCTTATTATAGGAAATTTTTGGCACTAATTTAACCTCTAGCTCCATTTTACTATGCTACTCTTATTTTTTCTTCAACCTCTCAAAAATCCTTTTTTTAGAAAGAGAAGAGGTATCATTTCATCAATCTCCCACTTTTATTTGTTATTAGATTTTTTTACAATATCAAAGTAAATAAAGAAAACATTAACCATCTTCCCCATCCTCATCTTCACTCAGTAATTAATGTTAACTATGATTTGTAGTCTACCACTCTTTCTCTATTCTCATATAAGATTGATTATAGGGGTTTTTCCAGTTTAAAAACGATATAATACTAAACATATTGTTCTCTAACATTTTTTTTTTCTTAACAATACTTATACACAGAGATGAAGTGATTTGTGGTCACACAGCTAATAAGTGGAATTTGAATTGAAGAAGGTGACTCAAGCCTGAGCTCTTAACTGCCACCACCAACAACCCCTGGCGGAAGAAATGAAGGCCAGGACAGATTCAAGGGAGCTGATCAGCGGTTAGGGAGAAAAAAGGCAAAAGGAACATGCTAATCCATAGTGATTTTTCCCCTTTTAAACTCCAGTTTCTTTACTGACCTTGCACATTCTCCCCTCATGAAGATAGGCAGTAACTGGCTCTACATCGCCTACGTTAACCATACTGTAGGTGCTCAGGAGATGGTGGAGGTTGGTCAGTTGCTAGCTGTGCATTTTGACTTGTAAATGTCCCTACTTGCTTGCTTTTACACCAAGTAGCCTTTTGGTTCTTGGATTAAGGAAGAAGAATGTCAGTATTTCTGCCTGCAAATGCTCTTGAGTTCAGGCAATTCTCAACGTGACAGACAATTTTTACAACTGTGGAAAAAAAACTGCACATATGTGCCAACTGACTTGAAACATTTAGTGGCTCTTTTAATTAAAATTCAGACAGAAATTTTAGATTTGTTACTGAATAACCATTGGTAATGCCAATGAATAGTTCATTCTGCATTGATCATAACCTGTAGGAAATTGCCACTTATAATTCACAAATCACTTTCTTCCCTGCCTCTTTTCATCTCTATTCCATATGTACTTCCTTATTCTCATTACCATTGTCTTCTTCCCTTTTGAGTAAAAAAAGGGATAAAAAAGCTTTGTTCATTAAATATTACATTATTATGAAATGTACATTAAAAGTCTAATATTCAGGTTTATAAATATAATCATGGAATTGCTGTTTATCACATAAATTTAATTTGATCCAGCAAACATCTGAGGTGTGCAATGTGTGCTTTGCAGTGTACTAGGAGCAGGAAACAAGAGGATTGTGCACAACCAGCACATCTATAGATGGTGTACAAAGTATAATAAAAATGTGGGCACACTACAGTAGAAGCACAGAAAAGAAACAGACAATAGAGAAGAAGATTTGACAGAAGCCTTCATGGCACAAGTTATAGTTTAGTTAGATTTTGAAGGATGAGTAATAGGTGGTCGAGTAAAAAAAGAAAGTAATTCGAGGAAAAGAAAACATCATTTGCAAAGGCACAGCATAAGAAATTCTATGTATGTCAGCCATTTAGTGATAATTGTGTGATGGGCAGATGAAAGTGGGGAACAAAATGAGAATGGTTAGGTTTGCAGGGGATAATGTCTGAAGTGTTAGAGCATGGTTTTCAAATTTTTCTTTACACTTGCTATGTTCTGGACATAGCTGCATTACAACTGCTAACTTTAATCTCATAACAATTTGGGCAGACTTTTGAACTACAGAGTTGCAATAAGGGTTGTCCTTGATAATCTGGGATGGTTGGTCAAGCAGGGATGGGAGGGTGGGGGGAAGAAACCATGGTAAACATCATATTGTAGAACCAAACTCAGAACTTTGAAATCTGTATGTAATCCCCTCTCCAGCAGTAAGTCCTCACACCCCATCAGGAGAGTTGGGTTTGATTCTGGGATAGGGATTCTATGTACAATTATTGTGCACCTGAGACTCTTCTTATATGTCACTTAATCCTCAGCATTACCCTGTAAGGTACATAGTGATCTCTTCATTTTATACATGAAGCTTGAAGAGATCAGACAAGTTACCCAAATCACACAGGTAGGAAAGTAAAGGAGTTGGAATTTGTCCAACTCAAAACTCTGAGGTTTCTTCATTTTACACCTTCTAGACAAGTGCCAGAGAGAGCCAGATATAAGAAATTTTTCTTGAGCTACTCCAACCTGGTATGGCTACAGGCAAGGATCTGTGTGGTGCTTTCTTGGACAATTTATTATGGAGTGTGGACAAGAACTATATCCTTTGAGTAGTTGGTATTCAAGACAGGGATCTGACGATGCTCATTAAATATTTATTAAGACAGTGTGTTTCTTTCTCTCTGAAGTTCATCAGAAAATGGGCCATTTAGGTGGGGACAACTTATGACACAGACCACTTCTTTCCTCTCCTCCCAATCAAGTCCTGATAGATACGAGACAGAATAGCTGAAATTAAACTGTTCTAGAAAAATTGAAATGTATGGTCATCATGATCCTAATGGTTATTATTAAAAGGCAAAGTCATAGGGAAAAAAGTTATTTTACAGGACAAAAGCTCAAGAACTTTGAAATCCATATCCACAGGTGGGTTTTTGTTTTTATATTTTTTCTGGAGTCCTTTATGTTATCCCTAGGTGATTAAACAGCCCAGACTTAGATAACATTTTTTTTCCTCAAAAGTTCTACCTCTTCTTTTCATTCTCCTTTTCCATTTCAACACTCCTCCCTCCATTCCACTGTCTTCTTGTCTAACTCAATTCTCTGGTATTGTCTTATGTGCCCTTGTTAAAGAAAAAAAGGGGCTGGCACATTAACACACACACACACAAAGGCTTTGATGACCAATGGTGACTTTATCTGCTATCCCTTTTCAAGGTATACAATTGGCATTTTTGAAAAGAAGCCTCAAGGCAGGGGTGTTTATCACCATAGGGAGAGTCTCCAGTGGTAGAATTTCTGACTATCTTCCTTGGGAGAAAAAACAGTGATAACAATTCTTGGGCATTTTGCTCTGGTCTCTCACAAGCACCGCATAGTGCTGAGCACTCGCATGAGTGACTAATTCTCACTACAACCTGCCAAGGAGACATGATTATCCTTACTCACAAAGAATACTATGGTTCAGAGAGATGAAGTTATTAAGGCTATTCATTAAGACCAAGGGAGAGTAGAATATAGGTGCATTTGGTTTACAAGCCTCACCTTTTCTGGCACTCTGGCTGCTTCCTTAAAAGGAGATGATAGGGTCTCTCTGGTCAGCTGGCTTCCTTGGTACTAGATGGTTTCCTTCACCTACTACACCTGGGACGGGTATAGTATGCACCTGTCAATAAGAGGCGACAGAGGATTCTTCAGGTTCCTCCAGAACAAATGCTGCCCCAGAGTTTTGCCAGCAAGACTGGTCACTTCTGGGGTGTTCACTTTACCCACTTTGGGGGACTTTCTGCTCCTCAAGTAGAGTTTCTCACACAGGAGTATTTCCTCAAATGAAGGAATCAAAAAGCAGGCCCAGAATCCAGGACTTATTGTGACATCTTTACACTGACCTGAACTGATAAACTATTTCACAGTGAGTGGTCTTTTCGAATTGCCTTCGGGCATTGATTTAAAATAACAGAAAAGTTTAAAAGATTTTAAAGATTTAATAAAAAGGAACAATGGATACACATTGGGCACAGTGATAATGCCCTACAAACCTGACAGTTTGTAGTAAAGTGATGAGAGTAGCTGAGGGGACTCTTACAAGATTTATGGTCATAAACTTGGTTCGCTTTGATGAATCGACTAGTTTGAGTTATTAGAAAAGTAAAATGTTTGCCCTGGTTCCAGAATTTCCAAATGCCCCTGCAGGATTAAGAGAGAGAGAGAGAAAAAAAAGCCCTTTTTTGTGTATATTTTATTTTATAATATGCATAATAGTCCTAAAGTATCTTGTCCTGAATTTATCAGAGCTTTAAACAAATGTCATGATCTGTTTTAACTTAATGATGAATGTTACCCATTTAAATATTGTAGATTTATCCTTGCTAAACTTGCCCACAGATGAGGAATTTCTCGCTATCACGGCATCTATACCTAAATACCACTTAGAAATAGAAAGAAAAAAGTGTCTGCAATAAATATTACAGCCAATTAGGCTTCATCATAGTAATTTCTCCGGTTTTGTAATGTTTGTTTACTGGATTTTGTGTGGAAATTGTTGCCATTCTGATATCCAGAATCATAAAATCTCGATCCTCATGATTTCCTGCAATAGAAAGTTATGACAATGTGAAATATTTTCCTTCTTAACAGACCCCATCTCAATTATGAATTAGACATTCGAAGATCCAGACCCAAACATGTAAATCTGTTTTTACACATTCAAGAAAGCTCTCATACATTTCCTAAAAACCCACACATTAATATTGCTTACTTTTCAGCAGGGGTAAATGGGGGTCTCAGAAACCTCCTCAGAACAGGCTGGAGTTAAATAATATTGCATGTTTTTCATTTTACTGTAATGAATGCAAAGCTATTAAATAACCTTTTAAAGAGTTGGTGTAATTATCTGTAAACAGTAATGTTACAAAAAAAAAGGTCAAGTTGTCCTGCCATTAGATGTTTATGGATATAAACTAGATTTATGTTTCCATAAAACAGGCACCAACTAACTAGATTAATTCTCCACAAACTAAACCAACTGTAGTAATATTTAGACACAATAAAATGATACCAATTAAAACAATTTTATTTTTTGTGTCATATTGATTAATGGTGTACTAAAATTAACCAGAGACCTTAAACTCAGAATGGTTGGCAAAAGGCACCCACATCTCAATATTATTACCAACAAGAAGAGCAGTTAAGTGAGATGGCTGTGCAATAGTATGAATATTTAATTAATAATTAGTCATGTAATTTCTCCTCAGGAGTTATTATCCCTCAAACTGGTTTGTGAATTTAATTATTAGCAGCCTTTTTGTTTCCATGTCCCCTCATTACTGTCAGGATTGATGTAACATAAACTTCATTAAAAATTAAAGCAAGAGTCTTAATTACAAGGCTACCCTGACTGAAGTTAGAATTAGCCAAGTCAGTGATGTGCAAATGAGTGCATTATTTAAGAAACATGCTGGAAGTAGTTATGCTAATGTAGAAGGTTCGCAGTAGCAGACCTTTTCACTTGCAGTTGCATATTCATTAAATGCACTATGCAAATTTAATGTAGCAGTCTTAGTAATGCGTTGTTAATTTATTCAGATTTATTGAGTACGACTTGTAAAAAAAAGTACAAATTTAATTACTCTATCTAGTCAGGATGATATTAGGAGCTAGCAGAGGTTTAAAATGTGTTGATCTGGATTACTGTAGTTTGACGGAAGACGTGGTATCAAAGGACACAATTTTGATAACTGGGCTTGAAAGAATATTTGATTTACTTATGGAATGATCTAAGAAATCACTAAAATTGCACATGTTCCTTCCCAATAGGAAAGTAAAAAAGTCTCGGTTGTATTAACTTAAGAGCTAAAGCAGTGCTGAGTCCACAGCCTAATGGCCCTAACGACTCTGCAGAGACCAGTAAAGGTTATGGATTGAGATCCGCGAGAAGCAAACTGTCTTTGTGGAAAGTTCATTGGTGGCCTGCCTGCGCCTCGCGGTGCGCTGAGACGCGCCCTGTAGAACCACGGGAATCCTCTGCTGTCTCTCCTGTGGAAACGCCCCCGAGCCAAGGCAGGGTGTTGTCTTGTAAGGTGGATGGAAGCTTGGATGGAGAAACTGTTCTTTGATGGTAACCCACACCCGCACCAGACACCCTGGCATCAGCATTTACTGAGAGGACACGCAGGGACTGCTCTTTACACAGCAGTGCTCACCTAATTCCCAAAAAAACCCTGCAGTATAGGTTTTCTTAACCCCATTTTACAGATAAGAAAACTGAGGCTGGAGTTGGGACAGAAATTGACGCAGATGGAAGAGCTGGGATCCAAATCTAGACGAGTGTTCCTATTCAACTCGCGTTCACTGTCCCTCTGCCTACTACTTTCTCCCTTTGCCATCTACTCCTCCTCCACCTCTTTCCTTTTCCTCTACCTTTACCTGCCCCCCACCCATCCTTTTTCTTTATCTTTTCCTTTCAGAAATGCCTCTCATCTTTCAACTTTCTTCCACTATTTCAGCCCCTCTTTCCTTTTCTCTCCTCTTCTTCCTCACTCTCTTTTCCTCCCTTCTTTCCTTTTCCTCCTACTCTTCAGCTGTACCTTAATATCTTTCCCTTTCACTCCCTGGTTCATTCATATATATACCCCTAAGCGTGTAAATGAAATTTAAAAATGAAAAATGGCTGACCTTTTCCTCTTCAACAAGCACTAGAAACCAATATATAGGTTAAATTGGGATAAAACTGTTTAAAATTTAACAAAGCAATCTGTGACAACCCCATGAAGACTGTGGTAGGGAACAACACTGAGAATCCTCTCTTTGAGCCAAGGCTCAGAGACCACTATGCACGTCATTAAAGGCAGTCTGGTTGGCTCAGAGCTCCCTACCCATCTTTTAAACTTTTTAACAGTTTCTTGGTCTTTCTAATCACAAAAATGAGTGTAGTACATTTTTAATGCTATTAATATTTTATCTTGGTTTGGGGATCTACTGCTTCGAATCGGTAAATCTTTTGGAGAAAAATCAATACACTATTGAGTTTCAGTAATGAACAGGGCAAATTATTACTCACCATGAGGAGTGCCTGGTTCTCAGCACCCATCTTTGGAGGCAAACCACAACATTGATATATTCGAACAGTTTGACTCGTATGTATTGATCTCCATCTGACAGAAGGAGAAGCTGAGCACCTCACCTTAAGGTAAGGGTATAAGTTGATCACATGCTGAAACTTGGTGCCTATATAAAGATCTTTCTGAATAACTAATAAGGATTCAAAAAATTAGATGGCAAAGCAGATGTTCTGGGTCTCCTGTGTGAATCTAATCTTATTGGATCTTATCAGAATTTGTTGTTATGTCCCAAATTTAAAGGTGAATCAGATCTTAGCCACCTCCTTTCTGATGTGGCCCATTGCTCCATTTAATGCATGCCTTTCTGCCTTGGATCATATTTAACTGTGTGTGAGCATGTGTGCGCACGCGCATGTGCACACGCATGCGCATCATTGGATCACAAACTTCTGGGCTTCAGGACTGATCTTGTATGTCTTTGGGTAGTGGCAGTAGTATGCTGGCAAATGCTCAACAACCCACTCTCTAAACAAATAATAAGCCCTGGTTCACAGTGTCTACTGCTTTCCTTGGTAAATATGCCCACCATGTCAACTTCAGACTACCAAAATGATGTCACTAAATGTGAAGTTGGGAAGAGAGAAATAGTGGCTTGCTGCATCCAGCCAGTGGTAAATCCTGCTGCGACCAGAGCAGCTCTTGAGAATGTA
The DNA here is from genome assembly GCA_004027375.1 of Macroglossus sobrinus. NCBI lineage: Eukaryota > Metazoa > Chordata > Mammalia > Chiroptera > Pteropodidae > Macroglossus > Macroglossus sobrinus. The sequence goes on along the minus strand of PVKZ01000047.1, from coordinate 1,100,531 downwards.
CCTGAGTGGGAACCGTGGGAGCTAAAGAAAAGAAAGAAGACAGAAACCTGGAATCAGGAGGTCCACTGTCCACTGTTCACTGTTGGTGGAGTGATGGTGCAGTTTTATTTTTGCAAGTTGCTTTTATACAAGAGCATCCAATTTCTGGCTAAGATAAGATTATCCTCTGTACAATCACCCAACCAACACTCTGCTATAATCTTTTGCCATTCTGTCTGCTCTTGGCTATGAGCATACTTCCCTGTCTCAGAGCAATACCGCATTGTCCACCCCCACAAAAACAGTTCATACTTCCCCATTCTTAAGAGGGTTCACTGAGGCGAGGCAACCCTTGTTTGACCTCACAAATTGCAAGGATCTTGTTATCTTACAATTCATTCTCCACAGTGGCACACCATTATACAGTATGCCTATCCACCGCATAGCTACAATAGATGTAAATAACCTCAAGAGCATAGATAGAAGCAAAATATAGTAAAAAAAAAATTAGAAAGTGATGAGTTTTGCATATTTATTCTTTACTTTTAATGTTATTTACTTGTACATTTACATAATTTTTAATAATGCCTGAACCAAACAATCAGGTCAAAAAATTCCACGATTGGCTCCAGCTCACTAGTATGAATGCTGTTAAAAACACTATGACAACCAATAATGAAGAAATGGGCTAGTTCTCCCACTAAAGTGATGCTTTATTATTTCCAAAGGGGGAGGCAACCCAACCCCAAAATAAAAATTTGAATTGACTCATTCTAAGAGAAAATAAGCAATTTCAGAGCATCTGCTGTAAAAGGTTTGCATTTTGGAGCAGATAGAAAAGTTTCTTTAATGATGGCAGAGCTGTGGGCATGCTTGTCACCTGGATATATGGAACAAGAGAGAGGAGGGAATCAATGACATGTTATTCAATATTCAGCTAAAAAAAAATATCTTGGTGCCAGTACCACATACTCCAGGCGCACTGTTAGTGCCAGGGGTACAACAGTAAACATGACTGGGAGTCTGCTGGTGTGGGGATCAAGGGTGAATTCCCTGCAGAAGGGACAGTTAAGAAGTCTAGATAAAAGGAGGGCAGGGTTGGGGACAGAACCTGGTCCCAAGCCTGAAAGAAGTTGGTGTCACTGAAAAGCAAAGAAGCCCAGATGGCTGGCACGCAGTTATAGCCAGTGGGACAGGGGTTGTAACAGAACTGGTGAATATTAGTGAGGCCAAATGACCCAGTCCCTTGTGGGTTGTGTTGAGGATTCAAAATGGAACTGGAATTGACTTTCTGAGGCACTTTGAGATTACCACTCATTACATTCCCCCACTGTGTGATTCCTGCTTGTGCAACTGTCTTGCCTGTTAGGCAGTAAACTCCCGAAGGGCAGAACCAGGTACCAGAAAGCTAGCATGGGGTCCAGTCCATTGCAGGGACTAAATTAAAAATTTATGGAAGTGAATGAATAGATACATCCCTGACTTCATCCCTCTTACAGGTTGGCCCCAGGGTTTGGGCTTTAGCTGACTTAGAGGTGGCGCCTCTGACTGAGCCAAACCTGAGACCTACTGGAGAGGCTAACTCCAGGACCTCCCATCTCTCAAGGAAAAGGGGCCAGCCCAGCTATAGGTAGACACTCCTTCCAGCTCTTTGCTTTCTGGGACCTCTAGAGTTTTTTAAGTCCTCATAAGAACTGTGGTCACTATAATAGGCTCAGACAGGTGAGTCCTGTGCCCCAGGGAGAAGTGGGAGTCCATGCAGCTTGGAGCTCAAGTGTACCTTTATTACTTCACCTGTTCCCTAAGACATGAAGATTTTAGGGTTACTGACAAATTGGCTCTTGCAGCTACTGCTGAAGGCTGAAATTGCTCCTTTGAGAACTGACACTAAACCCTCTGGAATGTCATTTCCCTAGATAAGGAGAAATAATGATAAGAGAACACTCCACATTTATTGATGTCTGCCTCTGTGACAGGCGCTGTGCTACCTGCTTTATCTCATCTCCTTGGAACAACACCATGAGATAGACACCAATATTATTCCCATCTCTCAGAGAAGAATACTAAGATATCAAAAGGTTGAATGACTTCGAATGTATAGAGAAGGTCCTCAAATAACATTCTTTCATTTCATTCAACATCACTTCATTATCATGTTGATGAGATGCCTTCGGAACTTAAATCTTATTTATATCAATTAGCCTATGGTAAAATTTGTTTTGTTATACAACATTTTATTTAAAGTTGCAGAATCTATTAATGATATTAAGTGAGGACTTACTGTAGTTGGTAAATAAATAACAGAGCAGGGACCAAAGCAAGTGTGTTTGATGTAAAGCCCATTTATTCAAAGACAAGTCTGCCTGATGTTGTGCTGCCATTTAATTAGGGAGCTGGAAGAGGTAGCAAAAGTCTGTCTTATCCAGCATTTCCACATTGCCCTGAGGAGCAGAATCACATGGGGATACTTATTAATCATGGCATTTTCTAGTCCATCCCTTGAGATTTAGAAATTCCTGAATCTGTGATGGGGCCCTAGAATTTGAATTTAATAAGGTGATTGTTTTCAAGGAAGGTTAGGGAACACTAGTGACCCGGAATAACCCATGTGCACTCTCTCAGGACTGAAGTACGTAAAGATGTTGGCCCAAATATCTATTCTCTTTACTAAGAAAAAAGTGGTTTAATTCACCCAGAAACATTTAAACACTAATTCAGAAATTCAATTTGTCAGTCATATGTGCAATAAGAGAGAAGTAGGGAAGGCGAAGGCTGTTTTGCCCACAAAACAGCTAATGCATTGATCTCAATCTGATTCTTCAATCTTCCTGAGCCTTGGTTTTCTAAGCTACAAAATGGTGAGAATAATATCAAGATGATAAAAGTGTGAAGCTTAATTGAGGACTGGCCTGGATCAACATAGTGCTGAGTGCAGATTCTGGCCCCACACTGCCCAGATTCCATGTCTTAGCTATGCCACTTACTCTATACACAGAGAGTAATTGATTAACTTCTCTCTGCCTCAGTTTCCTTTTGTGTAAATAAGGAATGAAAAGGACTGACACAGGGTTGTTGTAAAGGTTTATTGTAAAGTACTTAGCACAGAGCTAGATAAATAATAGGTGTTCTGATTATATCTGTTAGATTATCATTAGACTGCTTGGCACATGTTGTCTTAAGTTATATGATTTTCCCTTCAGATTTTGGAACTGGGCCTAAAAGCCAGGTTCAGCACGACCCATTGACTCTCTAGTCAAAAGTGAAAAGTACGCATTGGCTTTTCGGTAATGATTTTCAAGAACAAAGCAGATGCCACCCAAAGAGTTTTTTTGGCCCTTGGCTCATTTTGCTCTAGAAGATGAAGTGGAGGGCGTATCTTCCCTCCCATGGAAGATGGTGAAACAGCCTCCCCTGGTCATCGTCCTGTTGAACAAGTCATTTCTCTTCTCTGAGCTTAGCGCCCTCATTTATAAAAGGTGCCTTCTAGCTCTGAAATCTTGTGATTCAATGACAAATAATCCTTGAACCTAACCTTCAAATGTTGGTCACTTTGCCAGAAATTCGGGAACGGGAGAAATCACCAGGGAGATTTAGTCGTCTCCTCAGCAAGTAACCTTTTTCTTTAAGACCCCCTCGGTCATATAGATTTTCAAATGCACATGGCTTTGCTTAGCTTGTCCTCCTGAAATGACAGCCTTAATCATAAATTCTAATTGGAACAGGATCCACCTCAATTTATTCCTAATGCCTCAGAAAAGCAGAACTGTTTCTAGGAATAAATTGAGATGGATTCTATTCCAATTAACAGTTTGACTCAGTTAAAATGTTGTTAACCCACTGTTGTCCTATGATCACTATCCAATTCGTGGATGACAAGTTGCTGGCCTCGTCAGAACTAGCAAGGAGACAAGAGCCATCTAAATATGGCCACCACTTTAAGTGGTGTGGACCCCGTTCTCTCCTCTTCACCTCACTCTTACTCTCACCTTAGCTGTTTAAGGGGCACTATCAGTTTGCTTTGAGCTGTGATTAGATTGGGGCTATTTTCTCTAAATTTCAAGTAGGATGTTCTCATCTTATACAAATGAATTACATATCAGTCAGGGTTCTCCAGAGGATATAGATAGATAGATAGATAGATAGATAGATAGATAGATAGATAGATAGATAGATAGATATAGATAGATTAGATATAGATATAGATGATATAGATATAGACATATGTATATATAGAGTCTGGCAAATCTGAAATATGTAGTTATGTAGTGCAGGCCACAAGCTAGAAAGTCAGACAGGACTTTGATGTTACAGTCTTGAAACAGAATTTTTTAATCCCCAGGAAACCTGTTTTTGCTCTTAAGGTCTTCACTTGATCGAATGAGACCCAGCCACATGATGGAGGATAATTTCCTTTATTTAAAGCCAACTGACTATAAATGTTAATGAAAACTACCAAATACCTTCACAACAACATCGAGATGAGTGTTTGAATAACTAGGAACCATAGTCCAGTCAAGTTGACACATAAAATTAACCGTCACAGATTTCATGAATTATATTCCCAATCCCTAGAAGTCATCTGCCTAAACTTGAGACTGGGTAAAGAAAGGCAGCAGGCATGTGGCATTGTAACTCTGAGGGTCACCCAGTGCTGCCTAACACAGAGGGCTCAATTTTTATGTTGATGCCCTTCCCATACCACCCACCTCATCTCATGTTTCCAGGTATGTTTTTCCCAAGGCAGGAGTCAAGATGCATTGTTGGGCAAAGGCAGGACTGTGCTTCTCTTTGATGGTACAGGAATGTCAGGCTCATAGTAATCCATAAGCCCACAGATGCCAAAGGAAGGGAGAGTAGATGTTAGCTACAGATTTCTCTAAACCAGTCAGTAAATATTCATGATTGAACACCTAGGCTAGTAGGCACACTCAGGAGATTTTAACCAAAATAGAGCCTGAGAATTTCCATTTCCACTGGGCAAACAGGAAAATGAATGATACAAAATTGATGTGTGTGGAAAGCAGAGTGATTGGGCCTTTATGTCTATGTAATTAAGGAACAGTTTATAACCTCTATTTACTTCTGTTTAATTAAGGGATTGTTCATTTCAGAGGAGACATCATGCTGGGCCTTCTAGTTTTGTGATTCAAAGCTCAACTAAAGGATGTATGGGAAATAGTTTGGTGATCTTAGCTCAGTCCCTAATGGTGAGAGCTTCATATTATAAAGCCAATAAACTATGCTGCCAGGCTTGCAAAAAGAGAGTCAAGGGGCTTATCAAGGAAACGATGTCTTCAAGACATAGAAGGTCATTTGTGAGCATGTATATTATTTTAGAATAATTCTGATCAAAAGTTAAAACCACAGTGGATTCCTTGCTGAATAACCAACTATATTTTAGTAGGAAAAGAAAGAGCCACAGAAAATTATTAGTGCTTTTTCAGTTTCTATCTCAGGCAAACAATTGGCTCTGCCCAGGCAGAGGCAGAAGTGTTTATGACTTTTTTTTCCTCGAAGGAAGTGTTTCAGTTCTAAGGTTATTTCATCTGACACTGACACTTTATCATCCTTTTTGGCATTGCCCTAAGAAGTGCCCCTGGAGTACCTCTATTCTTTTTCTGTTCTGTGAGTCACAGTTAAGCATAAAAAGAAAATGGAAAAAGAGTTGTTTGAGAAGGAAGGAAGGGAAGAGATGATAATTCTAGGGAGTGAGGAGTGGGGAGAGGAAAATTTGGGGTCTCCACCCACTTTGCCAGCCTCTGATTATTCAGCTAGATCCCCAGTCTCTAGTGAACATCACCATTTATTATCTACCAAGGTATTAGCTGGTTAGGGGACAAAAAAAATCAACTGGCTACCACCAGCCTTTTCAGTATCCTCCTCCATTATCAAGAAGCAAAAGTGCTTCTTAACAGTGGTCTCCTGGAGGCAACACTCTCTACCCTTGTTTAAGTCAAAGTGGAGAATAAGAAATGATATACTGCCTTGATTGCTGGTTCTTTTTGCACATGTCTAGATTGTAATTCCTCTGGAGCAAGGGCCATACCATATACCTATATGATGACTTCCCAGCACCAGTGCTTTACACTTTGCGAGTGCTAGATTAATACAAAAAGGAGGGGAGAATGCTTTGCTACTATAAAGTTGATTTGTTTTTCTTAAACTCACTGTATATTCTTCTCTCACTTCCTAGAATGCCTGCTTACTTCCTCTTCTCCATGTAGCCAAGCCCTGGCCATTTGCTAAGGCCCAGAACAAGTCCTTCTGCTACCATAAGTTCTCTCAGACTAACCTGCTCTTAGCAAGCAATCCTGTCTCCAAAGATCCACATCCCCCCATGACTGACTTCCTGGTTGATAAGGAGCATATGGTGCTTATAATTTTTTAAAAAAATATATGTCTTGTGTCCTCAACTGATACTGACTCTGAGTGTGACCCTACTTTGGATGCTCCCTTTTTATATGCCCACCAAAAGCACAACCCCCATGGGCTCTCAGTTAGTGGTTGTGCTTGGTAATAGATTTGAGAACTCTCTAACAGGGAAAGGGTCCAGTCTGTCTCGTTAAATATTGAATTTCTAGTACCTAGTATGGGAGTTGTTTAAAGAATCTTTGTTAATAAATAGTTAAATACATTTAAGTTTGGATGCAATGTCTTGCTGCTAAGTCTGAAATTATACCACAAATGTGCAACAGAGTTGCTGACCACATAGCATTTAAGGAAATAAACTTTCTCTTCCTAAAAAAGGATTGAATTTTAACATATAGTGTCTCAAGGCTTCCAACTAGAGAGTTAGTTCAAGACATTTTTTATGGAGCACCTACTACTAGGTGCTCAGGATACTAGGCTAAACATGGCAGGAATAAAGAGGTGGCTAAGACTTAGTCCCTACCCCAGAAAGAATTGAAAGTCTAGTAGTGGAGTTAAGTAAGGAAGCAAGCAGATGTTACAAGATGGAATGTAAAGCAAGGAGCTTTGGAGGTATAAAGCACGTGTGGTTAGAAGGATCAGGAAAGATTGGATGGACATAGTAACTGTTAGGAAGGGAAGAGTTAAAATAGGCAGAAATAAAGGAGAAAGGCATTTAAGACAAAGGGGGAAAAACAGCACCTGCATAGGTCTAAGGGTATGAAAGGTTATAGTATGCTCAGAAAATTTTAGCAAGTGGTCCAGAGAGCATGGAAGAATGAAGAATTGGAGTTGAGATGGAAAGTTAGGCTGAGGTCTGTTATAAAGAAACTTGCCTGCCATGCTAGGGCAGTTAGAATACTTTTTACAAAAAAGGGGAGGCAGAGGTGGCATACTTGGTTGTAGATACCAAAATATTCTACTTCCATCAGAACTTTTAACTCTCCTAATTCACAGCTAAAAAGATGCTAGCTCTGTTCTATATGAGAAAGTGAAGATTTGCTCATGAATCTAAATCACAGGGTGAATTCTTAGTAAGCCTTCAACTCTGTCCTGTCAATAGTTTTGAAGGTTTCAAACAGTGTTCAGAAGAAGCTTGGAGTTCTACAGAAGTTTGCCTGAATTCTATAGGAATATTTTTTCTGATGGAGTAAGTATTTTTGTGAGGACATAGATTTATTTGTTGATTATAATTTAAGGTTTGTTCAGTGGTTACTGCATGCTGCCAAATTAAGGTTACAGTGGCAGGTCAGAGGTTTAAAGTCTATTATAGATTTCCTAGAACTTAGTAAAAAATTATGATATAAAATAATCCACAAATTACACCTTTACAATCTTAGGCAGTGTTACAGAAACTGTCAGCTGTCCATCTAAATCCATTCTCCCCTTCTTCCATGGTATAACAATTATAGTCAGTCTTAGCTACACTACATTTCCCAGCCTCACTTGCAGTTAGGTTTGGTCATGTAATATTCTTCTTGCCAATAGAATGGGAGCTGGATGGGTATGGGCCATTTTTCTATCTGGGGCACAAGACATTAATTATATATTTGGCCACACAGTCTCTCATTATAATCTGAAGGCAGACTATGTAACAACCAACACTATAGCTCAGGAGAAATAAGTTGGAAAGAACCAGAATGTTAATGTGTATTATCTTTGCTTTTAGCAAGATATAACAAGAAAGATGATTTTCAGCAAGGGTATAAGCAGAGATGAAAGAGAATAGAGAATGACCAGAAATTTGAAGCCTCAAAAGTTGGAAAATAGCTACTTTTGTACCCCAAATAACAGGAGATAAATTTGTAGTTCTCAGACTTTGGCAAAGATGAAACTCAAAGTGCTGCCTTCTCACCTATGCACTTTGATTCAGTTGGCTCCAGACTAGTCAACTACTTACAGAGAGAGACACAGAAGAGCAGGCAAGAGAGAGAGAAAGACAGGGAGAAAGAGAGAAAGGGGGATAAAGGGAGGAGAAGTCAAGCAACCTCAAAAACTATGTCTAAAATAACCCTTGGATTGGCCAATGGAACATTAAATTAACTAGAAGCAAGTAAGCCTACTAAATTTTGAATATTGCCAAAAACCTTGATCCTCACCTATAAAAGCATGTGATGGTTCCAGCCTTAAGCAAGCCTTAGGCTCCAATATCTGAACCAGCAGGAAGTAGCTGTGAAAGGTGTTCAGCCACCAATAAGGTCATATTCCAACACCCACATCAGATGTGGCTATGGCTGATGAAGGACAAAGAGGACTTTTTAAGTACGAAGCCAGAGGCCACATAGAAAGATAAATAAGTTTCTCTTGGTGAATATATCTAGGATCTCACTGGAGAATTTCCTCCATGTCCGAGAAGAAGGGCTTTTCATTTTTCCCAGTAGGATTTAATTATTGCTATTAGCCAATGACTGCTCTGTTTTACGTGCCATTGTTGTCCTGATTCTGCTCTACTACTGTATATGGGAGATGGGACAGGTAACATGTATTTTGGTTTATAGGTTGCCAGAGCTTGAGAAATCACATCTGATCCTGAGAGGACTGTGCACCTCGCAGAGATCCTGGACTTAGAGATGGTGTAATCTTCCTCCTAGCTCTAGAGAGGTGGTATGTGGGAGGAAGAGGGTGCCCACAGATATTGAAGATCAAAAGTATGGACGATGGTGAGCACTGCCAGCTGTCCTCCAAACCCCATTCCTTCTTTCCTCCATAATTATCGAGTTGGCTGCCAGTTACTCATAGCCGCCCAGACTTCCTGAACATTAAGTGTGGCCATGTGGCTGTTTACTAATGGAATGTGAGTTATTATGTTTGTCACTTTTGTACTAGGGCCTTATGGTTCTTCACATTTCCTTTCTCCTTCCCTTGGAATTTGGACACAGTAGTAACTCATAGTAGTTTCAACTGTGCAGATGATGACAATGTCCTAAAGATGGGAAAGTGATAACTTGGAAGGAACCCGAATTCTTGAATGGTCATTCTGAACAGAGATACCACCTCAGTACTACTGCATGAGAAAGATGAACTATATCTTATGGCTCCTGTATCTTTAGGTCTCTACTTTAGCAGCTTAGCTTCTCCTGAACTAATTCACTATATGAGTACATTTATTTCCAAGTACAACCATGGATCACATCATAAAATGAATAGTCCAGCTCTATGTTTTGACCAGGGTTGTATGAAATGTCTTGTTACTATTCTTTGGTTACAAAACTTTTGTAAAGTCCAAATTTAAAGTCAATGGGCCAATCTTGGTCATATAATTTCAGAACATCTCACGTGGGAGAACATGGTCATAAAAATATTCAAAATAAAATTTTTATTAATACAAATTTTTAAATGAACTAAGTAAATGGCTATTTGGAGACTATGGCTGGAAAAGCTCTCATGAAAGCCATACAAGAAGACCACAACACCAAAAAGTCTGAGAATGACTGATCTAATTTGTATTATTTGAAGTAGCTAATTATTTTCTTTTTAATCCCATATAAATGACTTCAGATGGCTTACCATCCACGAAGCTGGGTAAGAAGCTATTTCTCCATCATACCACCGTATCTTTATTCAGGCTCATCCCTCTACCTGGCATGTCCTTCCAGTATCTTTCTTTCTTCCACAATGAAATTCTGCTCATCTTTGAAGCCCAACTCAAGGGCAACTACCTATGAGAAGACTTCCTGGTTTTCTCCCCTCTCCCACTGCCCTGTATCCTCATCGTACTTAATTTGAAGTGCTGGAAGATCATCTTTCATAGCAATTTCAGTTAGTAGTTGTTCCACCAGACTGAGCATGGACTACTTAAAGCCAAGGACAAGATCTTATTTGTCTCTGTCCTTTATTCTTGGCCCACACCTAGCATAGAGCCCACAATAGTTGTTGAATTAAATGAATGCTCGTTCTCAAGTCCTACACACTCCCTGCACCCAAGGTAGTAAAGCCGGTTGCATGAGCAGAGGGGTGGCCCTGATGGCAGCCCCCTCTGTGTAATTATCCCCTTCCAATGAGTAATGGGGCTTCAGTGCTGTGTCTGATTCTTTGATGAAGATAAAACTATTTAATCAGGTTTGGTTGCTCATCTCATCATCTTCCTGAATCACACCCTTTCTGACGAGTTCATTAGTTGGAAGAAAAATTGATGACCTCGTTAGTTCTGCATATTGGTTCACTTAGGACAAATTGGAGCTTTAGAATGTCGCTCAACTCGGACCCGTGATGGGACAAGGTCTCACCCTCAGGACTGTTTGGATACACCATCCCTGTGGTGCCTGCGTGTGACAGATTGCCCAGTTAATTTCTGTTTGAAATAGTGTATTTTTCAATGTAAAAATCCTTCTCTCAGGTTTCTCCTCATTCTGCTCAGTGAGGAATATGCCAGTCCCTCAAAGGACCAAGGTCAGGCTCCCATTCTCTTCACCTCCTCCCTGAGTGTTTCCCTCTGCCACCCATTGAAATCTTACCCTCCAGGTCCTAGTCTCCTTCCTAGCCCCACCTTCATACACAAAACATTTGTTTACTGAATCCTCAGAGTTATAACTCAGGAAAATTTAGATACAGCACCAGTTGGGATCTCAAACAAAGGACCAGAAGAGGAAAAAGAGAAAGGTGCCAAGTAGCAGGGACTTCGGGCCTCTATAAACTTAGCCAAGAAACACTGAGTCTGCTGAAGCAGAAGGCGTGGCCAGTTCTGGTGCTGTCCAGGGGACCCATTTTTGCAAGCAGAGCTTGGTGGCCACAGAGCCTGGGTGGCAGGTGATCCTGACAGTCAAGGGCAGAAGTTGAAGGATTGTGGTCCTTCGTGATGCTCTATTCCTGCTTCCTCAAATATTCTTTTTTCTCCTCCTCTAACATCACCCTATTTGCCTGACAAACTCCTAATGAGTTTTTAAAAGCCAAATTTCTCTAGAAAGCCTTTCCTGTCATCTTCTCCAACGTGCTGGTCACTCCCGTGTCTGCGTTAGCTCTCCATTTTGATCACATTTTTAAAGCTGCATTTGTCACACAGTGTTGTGATTATTCATTAAAAGATAGGTTTCTTCTGCCTTTCAGAGAGTTCTTGAGAGTACAGATTTGGTTTATTTCTCCCCTGTATCCTCAGTTTCTAGCTACCATCTAGTACATGTTAAATAATAATCTATTAAATAAATGAATGCATGGTAGACACTAGCTTGCTGCTGGGGAGTGAGTTCACATAAGAGGTGGATGAGATGGACCCAATGAGGCTCCTCCCAAAGCCCAATGCCCAACTTTGTTACTACTGGCAGAATAGAGTGTAATTCAGGGAAACCGAGGCAGAAGGTGCATGGTATCTTCTAAAATTGTTGATTTGGGTTTTGACTGAGTTATTAAATGTTTTTGACACGTGGTAACATTGTTGACATTGATTCAGCTGCTTCTTTACACTGGTTGTATTTCTACTGGGTTAGCTCTTCAGTAGCTTTTACAATTTATTTTACTTTTTAAAGTTAGGTATATAAAATATTAGTTTTAGGTGTACAACATAATGATTCAATATCTGTATATATTGTGAAATGATCACAATAACTCTAGTTAACATCCATACATAGTTAAACAGTTTTTTCTTGTGATGAAAGCTTTTAAGATTTACTCTCTTAGCAACTTTTAAATATACAATATAGTATTTTAAACTATAGTCACGATCCTGTACATTACACCCCTATAATTTATTTTATAACTGGAAATTTGTATCTTTTAATCCCCTTCACCTATTTTGCCTCCCCCAACTCCCTTCCCTGCCAGCTGGCCTCCTGCAGCCACCAGTCTTTTCTCTGTATCCATGAACATGGTGTATTTGTTTTAGATTCCACATATAAGGGAGATCATATAGTAATTTGTCTTTTTCGTCTAACTTATTTCACTAAGCATAATGTTCTCAGGGTCCGTTCATGTTGTCACAAATGGCAAGATTTTCTTCTTTTTTTGTGGCTGAATAGTATTCCACTGTGTGTGTACATATAATTTATTCATTCATCTATCAATAGACACTTAGGTTGCTTCCACATCTTGGCTATTGTAAATAATGCTGCAATAAACATGGGTGCATCAAGTTAGTGTTTTTGTCTCTTTGGATAAATACTCAGAAATGGAATTGTTAAATTATATGGTAGTTATATTTTTAACTCTTTAAGAACACTCCATACTGTTTCCATAGTGGCCACACCAATTTATGGTCCCACCAACAGTGCACAAGAGTTCTCTTCTCTCTATATCCTCATCAACGTTTGTTATTTCTTGTCTTTTTTATAATATTTGTTCTACCAGGTGTGAGGTGATAGCTCCCTGTGGTTTTAATTTTCATTTCCCTGATGATTAATGATATTGAGCACCTCTCCGAATACTTGTTGGCCATCTATATGTCTTCTTTGGAAACACGTCTATTCGGATCCTCCGCCCATATTTTAATTGAATTGTTTGGTTGTTTTGCTATTAAGTTGTGCAAATTTTTAAATATATTTTAAATATAAAATTGGCAAATATTTTCTTCTATTCAGGAGGTTGCCTTTTAATGTCATTGATGGTTTTCTTTGCTATGAAAAAGATTTTTAAATTGATATCATCTCACTTGTTTATTTTGCTTTCATTGCCTTAATAGCTTCTTCTTTTTCATATAGTTTTCATTTTAAAAAGGCCGCAGCTTCCTGTGCTGCAGCACACAGACACATGGCTCGCTGCTGGGCTAAACCCAGACATCTGGCACATTGTGGGCCAGCCTGGGGCCAGTGCCCTAAGGCCATGCTTATCTGGGAGAACATGTCAGAGATCATTTGCTCACAAGGAACAAAAACCCTCTTAAACTAATATAAATAAAACCAACAGCATAGAGAGGTTTTTGAAACAGTCACTGGGACATTTTGAGACAGTCACTGGGACAGTGTAAAGAGGTTTTTGAGACAGTCACCTGCTGAAGTGATAAATCTCCATTCTGGAGCTCACCATTTATATGCCACCCCTGAAAGTGGCTGTTTCTTTCTGTGCCTTTGTCAGTGTCCCAATTCTGAATTTTGGATAGAGCCTACATCTGCAAAACAGTTCATCTTAGGACAAGAATCTCTTCTGGACCTGGGCAGAGAATCTCAAGGTAGAAGAGCTGCACCTTCCAGGAGTCATGTTCAAGAAAGATTAATCTGAAAGAGAACCTGGGGACTTCTCTGCTTGCAAGGAAAGCTCATTTGGAAATTGTAACTTAGACATGAGTTGAAAGAAAGAAGCTGGGGAAATACACAAGGAAAAAAAATGAAACTGGATCACCTTCTTACACCATATACAGGAATAAACTCAAAATGAATTAAAGACTTAAATATAAGACCTGAAACCATAAAACTCCTAGAAGAAAACATAGACTGTAAACTCTCTGACATTGCTTAGTGATATTGTTTTCTGATATCTCTTCCTGGGCAACAGAAACAGAAGAAGAACAAATGGGACTATATCAAACTGAAAACATTTTGCACAGCACAGGAAACTATCAACAAAACAAAAAGACAGCCTACTGAATGGAAGAAGATATTTGCCTTTGATACATCTGATAAGGGGTTAATATCCAAAATTTATAAAGAACTCATACAACTCAACAACAAAATAATCTAATTTAAAAAATAGGCAGAGGACCTGAATAGGCATTTCTCCAAAGAGAACATATAGATGGCCAATAGACATGTGAAAAGATGCCCAACATCACTAATCATCAGAGAAATGCAAATTAAACCACAATGAGATATCATTTCACAACTGTCAGAATGGTTATCGTCAACAGAAGTAATAACAAGTGTTGGAGAGATTGTGGAGAAAAGAGAACCCTTGTGCACTGTTGTTAGAATTGAAAATTGGTATACCCTCTGTGGAAGACAGTTTGGAGGCTCCTCAAAAAAATAAAACTAGAACTACCTATGACCCAACAATTGCATTTCTGGGTATTTATCCAAAAAAAATCAAAACACTAATTCAAAAAGATTTATGCATCCCTATGCTCACTGCAGTGCTATTTACAATAGCCAAGACATGGAAGCAACTTAAGTGCCCATCAATATATGACTGGAGAAAAAAATTGTGGTACCTGCATACAATGGAATATTACTCAGCCATAAAAAATTAAATCTTACCATTTACAATGACATAGATGGACTTAGAGGGCATTACGCTAAGTGAAATAAGTCAGAGAAAGACAAATACAATAAGATTTCACTTATATGTGGAATTTAAAGAACAAAATAAATGAACAAACAAAATGAAAACGGACTCATAGATACAGAGAACAAACTGGCGCTTGCCACCTGGGAGGAGGCTTGCAGGGGCTGGGTGAAAAGGCGAAGGGATTAAGAAGTACAAATTAGTTATAAAATAGTCATGGGGAAAGAAATCTAACTATGGGAGGTGGACACACAGTGTAAATATATATATACCGTACTGCTAAAATATACAGGTGAAACTTATTGGATTTTGTTAACCAATGTCACCATAAAAAAAGTCATGGGGATGTGAAGTACAACATAGGGTGTATAGTCAATAATATTGTAATAACTATATATAGTGCCAGGTGGGTACTAGATTTGTTGGGGGGATCACTTCTAACCATTACGCTGTACACTTGAAACTAATATAAAATAATAATAAATATAAACTAATTAAAAATAAGAAGTTAAAAAAAAAAAAGCTGGGACCTAGAGGGAGTAGAGTAAAACTGGCAAAATTGAGGGAAAATCTAGAGGACAGTAATGGGTTGTGCAACAGGAAATAGAAATGCTCTTTAGTTTACAGAGCACATACCTGTACATGGGTTGCCCATCAACTGAGTCTAGTTCAAATAAGGTTGGAACTGAGTCTAGTTCAAATCTGTCTCCCTTCAAATCTCCCTCACCAGGATACCCATTCTGGTACAAAGCAGGTATCTGACAAATGTCTGGCAAATGAAAACGTTCAGTTCTTATGGTAAGCCTATGAGGCAGACGTAACATAAAGTTGTTCCGCTTGATGGTAAAGGAAACAGGCTGAGTAGACAAATGACATACCCAGGGTCATACCGATTGTAGATGATGAAAACTGAACTCAATTCCAGGACTTCTGTCTTTTGGCATAGTTGTCTTTTCACGGTACCATAAAGAAACATCATCTAGCCTTAAAGATCAGAGAATGTGGGAGAGAATATGGAGGGGGTGGTGAAAATAATTTTGATGGGTGTTACTGTTTTAACAGATGCCTTTTAACTGCATTTCAACCCCTATGTAGTACACTTAGAACTTAAATCGTAAACTATTACAGTAAGGACCTTGTTGTCTTTTTTTTTCCTGTGGCGAAGTGTCCTAAAATGTCTGTCTGTAAAGTGAGAGTGGGAGCTTAGTTTCATTAAAACAAATCTGCCATCTACCTTCCACTGGGCTTGTTACAAAGACACCTCTTTAACACTTAGTGCCAGAGAGTGACATCTGGTTGTATAGCTTTCTAAGGAATTTCAAGGACTTTGTTCAGAGCCAATTAAGCCCACCTGTTCTATTTCTCCCATAGGAGTTGAAACAAAACAAAAAAAAAAGGGTTAATGTGCTTTACTAAAGCAATGTTCCCCCAGCACTTAGCAAATGCTACTCTCATCTCTTCCCTGCCTCCACCTATAAATGTTAACTAGGCAGGAAAGGTCTGATGCTGACAGAGAGGAATCAAGATTCTTTTTTTTTTTTTTTTGATAAGCTGACAAGTGGAGAAAATTCATGTATTATACAACTGGGAGCAGTAGCTTGCTTTCTAATTTGTTATACCGGTTCTTATCCATAGTGTTTCCTTTATTCTTTTCTTGAAGCATACCTATGTTCTAGGGCAAAGGTAAGTGGCCCAAAGCACCTTTGGCTGCTTTGGCTGTGCTGTTTTTAACAAGCCATTATCTTGGAGCCCTTTCTTTAAGAGCTGTGTGCTGCTGGATGTCCTGACTTCTTCCCCTTCCACCCTCTTGGGAGTTCTGGGCCATTGTCCCCACCTAGAGAGAGCTTGCTCTATGGCCAGGTGCCTTTGATAGAGCACAAAACCCCTGCTGTGTGTTCTCTGCCACCCTGCACATCCACATTTTCTGAACATAACAGAATTTAGCTGTAGTGGTGTCCTGCTCTGGCTGCTTTGTGACTTAACCTATCACCAGAGAATTTGTGACAGGTGAAACTATTGCCCCTAGGGTGTGGTGAATTGATGTTTTGCATTAGAGGTTTAAATTGAATTGATAAAACTTCCTAAGACCTTCTTAAGAATAAAGGATGTGGGGTTAGTGTGAGGAATCATGTGATTGGAACAAGTACTGGAAGCAGACAGCCACCAAGAATAGATGCTGCCGCAGGAAGTAGGCACTTTCCAAGTTTTCCTGTCTGATGGACCATTCGTGTCATGTGCCCATCTCTTCTCCAGTCAGTGGTTACCCCTGGGCAAGGAAGAGTCTAGTGCTGCCTCTCTGTAGAGGGAGCTGAGGACAGGGCAGTCCCAGCTAGAAGATGACAGTGGGCATGGCAGACACCTTAATGTCATGATCAGAAAAGACAGCCCATGACTCATTCAGAGAGCCAGAGGGGAAAGGGGTAGGGTGGAAGAAGGAGGTGTCTTTGTTTGCCAGCTGAAGCCACACAAGACCTGGGACTTGAGTGAACACAGTTGACCTATAATGTAACTTTTTGTTGCCACAAAATAGTTATGGAATGCCCCCACTCTTTTATATATCTTTTGTGAATTTTTTGATAACTCCTTTCCACTTCAATCTTGCCCTTTTTGATCATTGAAATTAGATTTTATATGCATAATAATTACAGTATATCGGTTTTTGCTAGTCCAGCTTTTCTTCCCTAATGTTTTGATAGCCTTTCCCAGTTTTTCAGTGGGGAATTACCCCCACTTTTAGACCACATGCTTCAAGTGGCGCTGATCCCATTCCCATTCCTTACTGGCCAATCCCATCCTCTGAGATATGGTGATTTAGTCAGAAATGGTCATATGGCCCAAGCCTGACCATTAAGAAGCTGCTTGCTACTTTTGTTAACATTTTGAGAAAGAGTCTCTTTCTTTCTGAAGTTGCAGATTCTAAGGTACATACAAATGTGGAACTGCTGGGATCACTTTTGCCACCATGTTGGCCCAACAGAAGAGAGCCACACGAGTTAGACACATTGTCCTGATGAAATCATCTGAGTCCCTGGATTTAGCCAAGTCTAAAGACAGCTAAACCTCTGAATATCTCAATGATATGGGTGAATGAGCGAATAATCTTTCCCCACCCCATTTTTGTGGCTAAAGCCAGTTTCAGTGAGTTTCTGCCATTTGTAACCATAAGCGTCCTAATTGATCCCAGGGAATGGATACTGGGGAATGGAGGAAGAGATTTTTCCTCTGCGTGGCCCCGGATTACCAGAAGGGGGTCTATCTGATTCCACAGGAAATCTGGGTCCTAGAGAATGAGTTCTAAGGTTCTGGTTAGCATCTGGGATAGTAATGGTTCAGGAAACAGCCCTCTCTTCACTCCACACAAAGGTAGAGGTTAAGTCAGTGGTGCTGGGTTGATTGACTTTACGGAGTGAACTCCTAGAAGAGAGTCTCCCTCTTAAAATGCATCTCTCTGGATTCTTTCTGTGTTTAGGCTCTAAGAGTCCTAGCCCTATTATCTCATGCTAAGGAACTGTTCTTACCTCGTACTTGGTGTGATGAGATGGCTCTGGGCTACCCTCCGCTCAGGAGTAAGTCCTATCCTTGGTGGATTCCGTAGGCAGTTTAGTTTTAGATTTGGAAGAAACGCTGCCTCTTTTTTTCCTTTGGGCATCTCATTTTCTGTGGTCTTAGGACAGTAAGATCTCATTAGGGAATGAATCAAAGGAAAATAGGCCAGCTTGATGTCTGGTTTACGATTCTGTCTATCAGCTCTGACACCATAAGGCCTTCTCTCCAGTCCTATTCCTTCGTTTCGACTCTTCCCCATCATAGCCACTAATCTGACATTGAGTGGAAGAAAGCTAGCATCTGGGCCAAGGGTCTCCTCCCTGATGCTCCCAAGCAGGGCATATTTCTCCTCTACCCGACTCTGTGCTGTTCTTTGTCTTGCAGGCCCCCACACCATTACTTATGCTCAGAGCCTCTCACCATCTTTCCTAGAAATAACTCCTTCTACTTCTGAACCCACCCATTCCCCTCTAGGGCCAAAGACCAGTCCAGGGGAGTGAGGACAGGTGGCACACCATCTCCCTAAAATCCACATCCTTCCCTTCACACGTAATAAATCACATACACAAGCAACTCATGTAAATAAACAGCCGAAGTCCAGCTCTCAGGCTAGAATCAGTTCAAATAACAGTCATTCCAAGAAAACCTTGACCATAAGAAGCCTAGGAGCTTGAAGAAAGTGTTTACTTTTTAGTTAACTACAGAATCTACCCTTCAAATGTCAAAGTGCTTACATTAAAAAAATTGCTTATTGTTCACTCGTTAACCAGGGAGTCTTTCTATCATCAAGGCAAGTTTTCTTTTGCAGCGGTGAGCTAATTTCTCTCTCCACTAAACAATGATTCTTTGCACGCACTCTCTCTCCTGCTTACAGACACTATTAACATCCCACAGGAAGTGGTATTTGTACAGTGTTCCTTGATTAACGAATCCCCTGGGGAACAAACCTTCTTTATAGGATGTGGGGCTGTGCTCAAAAACACTTCATAAATCAAGTGGCCGAGCAACCCACACTGGCAGTGCAGGCCGGCAACCCTCAGTGCATAGCTCCTGCTTGGCACTGCTGCGCTAAAGGTAAGGGGACAAGAGTTGTTAGTCTGTGAGGTTGTTTCCTGTTTCATTTCTCTATCCTTCCATCTCCCCTAGATGAAGATTGCCTGCACTCTCATTCCTCCTTCCTGCTCGCTGGCATGCTCTCTCCTCCTTTCCTCCTCCCCAGATTCTGTTGTCTCCCCACCACACACACACACACACAACAGTGAAAAATGAAGCTAATTTACAATGAAGATTCAATTAAACCAAATATTTGCATTTTAAGCTGAATATAGAAAAATAAGATTCTCTAACTCCTGTCAAAGGAATCCAGGCATCAGATGGATTTCAGCAAGCAGGTAGAAGTAATGAGTTCCTTGAATTAGCACAAAGTCTACTCAACTGATTATGATCTTGGGTAACAAAAATGTAGGCCTTTACCATGGTCTCTGGGTGGGACCAGGAGGGCTGTTCAAGACCTCTTTTCTCTATGGCATTTGTCTGTTTTCCAGTGAACGAAATCCAAGCCCAGGAACAGCTTTTGTGAGGCTTGACACTTATATAATCTGGGAGACTAGAGGGGGTCATGCCAAAAAATACAAAATTAGAGCTACAAAATTAGCTATGAATGGGTATGTTTATTTAGTACAGTGATAATAGAAATTAAATAATACATTTAAAAATACCACAAGCATCACAAAAATCTAGAAAAATAACACTAATTAAATCCATTATTAATTATCTACTTGGCATATTTCTATAATATTCTACCCCCAATGTTTTCTAGCTGCAAACCCTTAAATTGCCTTCTCAAATGACAATTTTACAATATTTTCTATAGAGAAATCTCAAGGATAACTTCATAAATTAAAATATTATCAAAAAAGGTTTTTACTTATTAACCATGAAAAAATTTCTTTTTGGCTTCATAAATTGTTATTTGTAATGTTACATACGTTTTTAGGATTATTTTTAAATTTGGGGAAAACCTCACTCAATTTCTTTCATTTAAGATCTGAAAGAGTTCAGAACATTTCAAGTTTTCTTGTACAAGGACTAATCTTAAATATTCTTTGAAATAATGTCACGTGTTAACCATTGTGTTGTCAAAGTCTTCATTTGTCAAAGTTCTCATTATGGGTCCATGATCTGAATTTTGTGTTATCTTCATGTTATATTTTATAAGGATGCATAAAATGTGTGACTTGATTCAGTATTTCTGTGGAAAAACATTAAGCATTCAACTTGTCATATAGCTCTTTGCTGTACTTCTAAAGGTTTGTTCCTATAAATGTGAGGATCAGTATATATTCTAAGTCATGTAATTCTGACGAAATTCAAGAAAATATATAGTAATTGTGTGCCCTGCATTACTGAGTTTATGTTGACAAGAGATCTATCTTCCATTCTGAGTAGGTGATTATGGGAACTGAATCCTCTTATAATTTTCCATATCTGATGACTGGAAGATTTTTTAGCATAACCACTTTACGCATCTCTCCTCCCTTACCTGCATATATCTAGTGTTGGGTGGCAAAGGATGCATTTACATGGTCCTAGCACCTCTTGACCTGAACCTTTATGAGGTAGCAAAGTGGTCAATAGGAGTATTTCTGGAAGCTATTCCTCGACTTGGATGGTGATACTGGCATAATGCTACATGAAAGAACCCCCGAAATACATAACTGTGACCCAGTAACCCAACTGAAGTGGATCTCCAACTCAAATTCCCCTTAGCTGGATCCCCAAGATGCTCGTGATCACTTTAACACCACACAACACGGGGAGCAGTATGAAAGAAGTGAAATCGGGTGAGAAAGATACAGCATCTTAAGCTTCTTGTTAACCATTTCTGGCTAAAATATCTTACTTTCGCAAATTTCACTAACACATATGACCATATGAACAAATTGCAAAAGCACCTCATGGGATCTCAGAGGGGCTTTTCCAAGTGAGGGGCACTGGAACTTAATTTCTATTAGTGTCACCTCTAATCTGCCTTTGCTTATTAATTGCGAGATGTGACTAAATCAATGAGCCTCTCTTTACCTGCTTTTTTTCGACCTGGAAGGTCCCTGCACTGACATGAGTCTGACATCCTCTTCCTAAAGACTACCGGTCAGGAAACTGTGCTCCCTCTGCTGCCATCAATCTTCTCGCCTGAGCCCAGATCAGACCTCCTCCTCCATCTCTCCTAACCTTAACTCAACACCTTTGTTTCCTTTACTCCAAAAATAATAGATACAATTTTTTTAAATTCCATTTGTTTTTATTTTCACAGGTCATCGATGATGTTTTTATACCCCCAAACCTGTTTTATTTCTATGTTTTATATTCTGCCTGTATTAATTCTGCTTCTAGGTTCAAACTTTTTGACAACAAGGTTCCCCAGAATGCGTCCTGTTTCATGGCTACATTACTCTGTTGGGATCTGGCAGAACTCTTGGCCTCTGTTAGGAACCTCTATTTGCTGTTATTCCTCAGGGTTATTTGTTTTTGTTTTCAGCTGTCTCTGGATTATTGATACAGTGAATTAATCAGGACTCTTTCAGTTTCAAGTGATGGACATCCCAACTCAGCACAGTTTGAGCATAACAAAGGGGAATATTTTTGGCTTTTGTGACTGGGATTTCCAAGGTTAATTCTGACTTCAAGTGCAATTGGATCCAAGAGGGAGATATTTTGTCTTTCTTGGCATGTTCTATTAAATCCTATGGAGTGATTCTGACTGGTTTCGCCTCAGTCACATGCCCTTCTCTTAGACTAAGTCCAACAGACAGGGCATAGTGAACCAGGACTGCCCAGACCAGGGTCACTTGCCTACTCCTGCCTCCAGTTACTTGGACATCACAGTTGGCACCTGCTCCTCAACTGTTATGATTGGAGTGGGAAGAAGTCCCTCAAATGAACAGAAAGGCATCCTAGATAAATTTAAAAACACACATCCCCTAAACATAGGTAAAGCTAAATACTGACATGAAAATGTTTTTCATTAAAAATGACATTCTCTCTTGACTCCTAAATTTGCAATTTTATTCCATCAGTATGAAAGTCATTTAAAATCAGCCTGGCATACCACATCTCTGATAGTTTATTGATATTCTATTATTATTTTCCTATACAGTTAACCCTTGAACAGTTAACCCTCTGCACAGTTGAAAATTTTGCATGTAACTTTTGACTCTCCCCAAATTTTTCTAATAGACTGCTGTTGGCTGAAAGCCTTACTGATAACATAAACAGTCAATTAATATATATTTTGTATGAGTATTATATACTGTATTATAATAAAGCAAAATCTTATTAAGAAAATCATAAGGAAAATACATTTACAGTATTTATTGGTGAAAAAATTACCATATAAGTGGACCCATGCAGTTCAAAAAGCAAAATGTTATTAAGAAAATCATAAGGAAGATACATTTACAGTATTTATTGGGGAAAAAAATCAACATATAAGTGGACCCATGTAGTTCAAAACTTTTGTTCAAAGGTCAACTATATTTTAATTAGGTTCTTATATTTCAATTTCCTAGGAAACAGATTCCGAGACTATGAGATTTCTGTGCACAAGGAGAGTGAAGGAAGTAAGATTGGGCAAAGGAGGACTTGAACTGCAATGTAGTTGCAACAGTCTTCATATAATCTCTTGGGAGCCTTGAGACTGGGATGGCCCTTCAGAGTTGTCTTAATTGAAGCAAGGGAGGACAGGACTTTATATCAGCCATTGAATGGAGGCTGCCCCCAGGAGCAGTTCTGTGTCTGAAGGCACTTCCTGGAAAGGACTCAGTAGCCAACATTCCCAGCAGCTAGGAAAGTGAATTGCTAGGCCCTGAAGGGAAGTGTGAGTAGTGCATTACTGTGTAGACTTCCTTGGCTTCCCAAAAAAGTGGGAAAAAAAAGACACATAATTCTAATAGTTAAATACAAAGGGCCGTGTGTGGCCAGATATACCCTCATACATGTTATCACTTGATATTTTTCTTTATTATCACAGATATTGAGTCATTCACTTTAAATCTACATTTTAAACTGTTCTTTCCAACATGATGAATATTCTTTGATGTTTCAAAATGAATGCTATAAACCCAAATTCTTATGTATTCTATAGAATCACTATACACATGACTTAAAGACACAAAGCGGGGTATTTCTGAGAGCCCATGGTTATTTTGCTGCCTTATATGTGAACTCGGATCCCTGCCTGCCTAATAGCCAATTATCTTGTAATTTCTCAACTGTTCCTTCAGACCAGGAATAGAAAAAGCACTCAAGATACCACTATTGTTGGCACTCTTTTCTTGTAGCTTCTTAACTCCCCAGCAGCCTATCAACCTAGTCAGTTGGAGTTGGCAGGTGTGATGAATCCTGCTTAGCATCTGTCTTAATCAGTTTGGGCTGCTATAACAGAAGATCATAGACTGGGTGGTTGAAACAGCAATTATTTCTCACAGTTCTGGAGGTTGGAAGTCTGAGATCAGGGTGACAAAATGGTCAGGCTCTTGGTGAGAGCCCTCTTCCTAGTTTACAGATGGCTGTTTTTTTGTTGCATCCTCACATGGTGGAGA
Organism: Macroglossus sobrinus; assembly: GCA_004027375.1. Classification (NCBI taxonomy): domain Eukaryota; kingdom Metazoa; phylum Chordata; class Mammalia; order Chiroptera; family Pteropodidae; genus Macroglossus; species Macroglossus sobrinus. Next base: position 1,076,856 of record PVKZ01000047.1, on the reverse strand, counting down.
GAGAGCACCTCTGGTCCCTTTATCCCCTCACAAGGTTACCAATTCCATCATGAGGGCTCCACCTCATGACTTCATCTAGACCCAGTTACTTCCCAAAAGTCCCACCCATCACATTGGGAATATGGGCTTTGACGTACAAATTTATAGGGTGGGATGCAAACATTCAGTCCATAGCAGCATCCCTGATTTAGACCTTGGGCTATCTGCATTCATAATTTGCCTTCCTTAGCTACATGCCCTAGTTTTACACTTCTTTTGGCATTAATTTTCCCCATATTTCTACTTTTTGAATAAGAGGCTTTTGAACCCACTCCCATATGTAAAATTCAAAGATTTGCTCAATCTGCAGGCCTGTGTGAACATGAAGGTTGGATTTTTTTCCCAACTGGTCCAATTAAAGGCAGATCCTCTGCCACCTCCCCACCATTCTTGACCTTCCCACTGTTTTCATTAGTAAGATGACTTCACATTTGAGCTGGGCTGTACATGAGTTTAAAGCAGAAGTCACAAATGGCTTTGCAAGGACTAGACCTGACAGGCAGCTGAACTTTATTTGGCCTACACCGTGTTTTTAAAAATTTGAGCCATCTATGGCCATGCTACCCTGAATAAGCCTCATCCCATCTGATCTCGGCAGCTAAAATTAGTACTTGGATGGGAGACTACCTAAGAAGACCAGGTGCTGTAGGCATAAAAATTAAAAAAAAAAAAAATAAGGGATTATAAACTGATAAGATCTTTGCACTCTGTGATGTTAACCAGGGATTGACACACCTAAAAAAAATTTAAGAAATAAAAATAAAAATTTGAGCCAATATTAAGTAATCTGGATATTTTACCCACAACAAAATCTGGATCTCTCTTCTCTCTAAAAGAAAAATTAGATGACTTAGCAATGCAAGCATTTCTACATGGCAACACTTGGCTCAAGCTGAATAGCTGCTGCCTCTAGATCAGCACAGTTCCCACGATGCACTGTTATATTAAACCTGCTCCCTTCACTCATTTATGTTACCTGCCTGACTTCTGTATTTTACAACCCTGGTTTAAGTTAACATTCCTCCCAGGTGGTCCTTGGCATCCAGGGCAAATTATAGGCTGTGAAGACAGCCAAAAGAATGATGAAATCAGGACAGAGGTAAAGAAGAAAATCAAGTCCCAGAGTTTTTAAGAATATGCTTCCAGATACACAGAAATTAGGCTTGCCTCCTTTGTGAGTTTCACAGAAGGAATGGCATATCTGTGGAACGCATTGTGATTTTTGGTGGATGATGCATAGTGAATTGATGGTAACCTCTGCCACTTGTTAGTCACTTCTTACTAAGGAGGAGACTCAGAAAAGGTTGAAAAACTGTGTGACATGTTCCCTCCTCCTGAGACAAGGATGCTGCCAAGTGACAATGTGAGATGGGCTGCCAAAGAGAAGAGTCTTTTGTTTGAAACTAGGAACAGCCTTAAGAACTGGCAAGGCATGTCCATGGGAACACATGCCAGCCTGCCCCACGTAGACTTGTTTATTTTAAGATCAAGAAAGGATGACGAAAACAGAAGAAAAGGAATAAAAAAAAAATTCGATGACTCTAAAGTAGCAGAAATACTAATGGTGGCAGATGAACAGGTTTTCTCAGTAAAATATGAGTACTATTACTTGGTTTACACTCAGCCCTACCAATTTTAAAAGCAAAATACTTTAATCTGAGTCTTAACAATTTTAAAAACCAAAATACCTTCATTCAGTATTTACCTTAAACCTATCTAGTTTAAGTATGCTTTCAAATCAGTTGTAATGTTTTCTTTCATTCTAAGTTAAAAAAAAAAAATTTAAACTAAAGACGTGTATTGTGTTGGGGGGTGTCTTTTCAGGCATGGGGTGGAGGGGCTGATGCATTTGCAGGCCTCATTATACTGAGTACTCCAATCAGAGGCTGGTTTAATCTCTGCTCCCCTGCCCCCACCCCATGCCTTCCTTTGGCACATTGCTTTCTGTAACATGTACATTTCTTAATTTAATGAGTTCATTAGTCTAGTATAGCTTTCCCATGGCTGGATTGGACCAGAGCAGTGATGAATGGTTATCAGGAAAGCAGCTCAAGCATAGACTTTGTGGATATCGCAATAGCACCTTAATCAAGAAATCCAAGGACTGGTGGTAGTTGGCAGGGAGAGGGACAGACATTTGAATCACCAGAGAATTTCTTCCCCTGGGTCTCCTGATGCAGAAACATTAAAAAATCTAATGCAGCTTTATTCTCCATCCTTCTTTAAGCCTTAAATGTCTGCCTGTTGGGCATGGACTGTAATAGACTAGGGCTTTAGGACCAGTTTCTCTGAGAAGCAGCCGGTGTTCAAGAAGGGCCCTTGACACCATTCTGACTTAATGCTAGACACATCTGCAGCTACTTGGACAAAATTGACATTGTCTGGAGTGCAAAGCAATCGCCTAGCGCAGCATTAGGGAGCATTTACTCTTGAGCCGTGCTACCAGACAGCAAATCTTGACCTTTAGGAGTTCAGAGATTAGATTTTTGTTGCTGCAGGCATTGAAGATATTGTTAGGAATTTGTTGCTATTCAAAGCAGATTTCAGGGGTTACCTATGGGTTTAATTCATCGCATCAATCATTTTTTGGAAGGTTCTTTTAAAGCCAAGATAGCTTCAAATAAAAACTAGGATTACTTTTACATTGATTGTCAGTAGTTGGTGAGGAGCAAAGGGGGAACACTCTTAAGATGCTGTTAAAGTTTTTGTATTTGTTCCTTCCCTGGCAGGCATTCTGTGGTATTGCAGAGAAAAGGCATGTTTCTTCAATAAATGTGTGAGGCAGTTGCTGCAGGAACAGATAGGAAATGAGAATAAGGATTTGACTAACCTCTGATGTAGATTTCTCAAGCCCTTTAACACATTCAGTGCACAGATCTCCTGCAGGTTATCTCAAAGTGCATCGTTTAAAACAAAACCTTTTAAGCCAACAGGGGTTAAATGGAGTTTATTTCATTGAGCTAGCCCATATAGGTACCCAATCCACTCTTCCATGTGTATGTGGGTGTGTATCTGTGTGCACATATGGAATGTGTGTGCGTGTGTGAGTGTGTGCTTATAGGCAGCCTCTTCTAACTGGAGGTCAGTTTCCTAGCTCCCTCAGCCCTCTTGATCCCCGGGGTGTATAGAAAAGATTTCTGAGGGTCTCTGGAAAGGAGTGTCACACAGTGGCTAGACTCAAGCCATGTGCTTTCCTTCTTTCAGCAGACTTTTATCTGATCCTTATTGATTTTTATTTACCATGCAATTCCTATTAAGCGCTTTTTTTCAATCTGTAGTGATTAAACACCATGAAGAGGAGACCATTATCTCTACTGTTTCTCTTCACTTCTCCAAATCTGCTTTTTGTTTCTCAAAAAAAGAGAGTTTGCACTAGATAATCCAATAGCCCTGATTGTATTGCAACTAGAAGGTGATAAAAATTGCTTTTTAAGGCAAGTACACTAAGAACGAAAGAAAAGAACTAGATAGAGCCTAGGAAGGGTAGGGATACACATTAACACAGGGAGAGAGCTGTCACCCTCCAGGATTGTAGTGGAGACCTGAGACACTAGTGAAAGTTTACAGGCAGATCAGTATGTTTACTTTAAGAAGCCAGGATAATAGAAAATTACTGTAAAATGTAATTTAGAAATATTTTTACCTAAAATGGTCAACATTTAAAAGTTCCATTGCTGGAAAGAGGAGTCTTTATTATCAAGAACAAGCCTATCTTTAGAGCAAGCTGTTGATGCTGCTGAGGACCTGGGATCTTTGTAGGGAAGGTCTGGATTGTGTGAGCAATGTACCTTGTGCTGATGCTCAACATTGTGTCTATGTGGCACCCTGCTCAACTTCAATGGGGAAATGAAAAGGAACTTGATTCTTTTTCAGTCCAGTGACAATTACCAGGCCATTCTCCCTATCATTAGCAGCTGAATTCCTGTGTGCCAAGCATAGTATGCCACGAGGTAGGTGTTACAGTTCAATGGGCAGAGAGAAAAACTGAGGATCACAAAGTTAAGTAACTGGCCTAAGGTAACACAACCACCAAAACACACACATCACTGGTTTCAAACTCAGCTGTGTCTATTTAAAGGTTCTTGCTTGTACCATCAAGTCAAGCTATGGTTCTCACACAGATGAGTAAAGGAGACACATGCACCTAAATGGTCTTGAACAAGCTGCAGATGACCAGAACAAACATTTCATTCTCATTCCCCTGGCCTTCTATTAAACCATACTTATATCTCTACATATAAATTATATATTAATAGCCACTATAAGCTCGTAATTTGCCAGGTATAAACATATATGCATGTGTAGTACATGCCTTTGCTCTCATGGAAATATATCCATATGTGTATTATAAAATTTGAGCATTTCCACCAGGCTGCAAAACCTGGTGTAGTCTTTGATTCACCAACATACAAACTGTCTGCAGACAGTGTTTTCCTGGGTAGCCATGAGAGTGATTTTCTGCTCAGCCAATGCTGAGATAGGAGTCAAGTCTCTTGGAATGCATGGGTAAGTATGCAGTTTATTTAAAAGAAATACAATTATACTGCAGCTGGAGGACTTACTGGGTTGAGCACTATAGTCTGGATGTAAGAAGTTAATGAACGGGCCAGTTTGGACTTACTTAAGTTTATTTACTTAAAATTTTTTTATCGCAAAGGCAATACTCCTTTATTGCAGAAAATTGAAGAAGTACCTAAAAGCAAAAAGAAATAACAAAATTCACCCATGGTCCAACCAACTAGAGATAACAAAAGCAAATATGTTGGAAATATGTGTATAAATGTAAACCTATATAGTTTATGAAAGGATCATATGTATATATATATATATATATATATATATATATATATATATATATATATATATATATTTTTAGCCAGCTTATTTCACTTAAAAATTTGGAACCATCTTTCCATGTCATTAAGTTTTGCACAATGTCATTTTCCTTGGCTGCGTGATAACTCATTGAATGAATGTATCATTGCCTATGTTAATTTAGTTTAATAACTTACCTGAAGTGTTTCCATTGAAGGCCCAGAGCCCCAGCCACATAAATGAAGGTTTTTGAATACTACCACCCCAAACAATGTCCGTGGGCCCTGTCCTCCCTCCTGTTATGACTACATGATACGTGAAAGCTACAGGCCACATTTCTCCAGGTCCTAACATCATATGAGAAAACACACCATGATGTGTGCAGAACCTCTGAAATAAGCCGTGGTCTGTGGTCAGTGCTTATTACATGGTAATTCCCATTCCTCTCACTCTTGCAATAAACAGCCCTGGTGGAGTACTGTGCCTATGGCTCCTAGTGCTTCCTCCTCTAGATGACTCATCACTACCTGGTGCTGGAACATTCTAACCCTCCAGCCGATGCTGTGTGGGACAAAAGAAAGGAAGGAAAGGAAGGATAGCGGAGGGAGAGAGAGAAGAAAGGGAAGAAAGAGCAAAACAGAAAAACAATACATACATACATACATACATACATACATACATACATGTATGGAGAGAGGTTTAAAAGATAGGCACCAGTGGCCCTGGTGCTCTGTGGGTAGGCAGGGAGACCATGGGGGGCTCCATTCCATCCTGTGCACACCCAGTTGATTATCTCCCTCCTAAGAAAACAGAGAGGAACTGCTTTCCCAGGCATAGGCTTCAGACTCTAGGGTTTAAAAAGGCAAAAACATTTCTCTCTGTGCTTTTGCAGCCCGTGGAAAAATCAGTCACATGTATTTGTGCCTACAGAGTAGAGAGGCGCCCGCTAAGAGGAGATACCTGGCCCTGGCTAACAGCTGAAGGAGCTGGGCCTGAGGAGGGGGGTGGGCCTGGGATCTGAGTTTACACTTCGAAAGGGCTGGCCTGAGTAAGAACGGTTAGACCCAAGCTCTAAGCCTTCTTGGGCCAGACATGGAGCCAGTGAGTGAAAGGTCCAAGGACAGCGTTTTCTACTCATTCTCAGGAGAACTGTTCTACAGCTACACAGCATCAGCCCCTTGGCAGGCAGCAGGACCACAGACTTGGTGAAAGGAGCACAGACTTTGGCGTTTCTCAGGGTTCAGATCTCTCTCTGACTCTTACTAGCTGTGGGTCATGTGAAGGTCATACAATACAAATAAGTCCCAGTTTCTTCGGGGGAAATCGAGGTAAGTAGTTACTAGGATGTGAAATAAAATAAGTATGTATATATGCATAAAATGCCAGACATATATCAGGAACTCTGTGAATGTTGGCTTCTGTGGTCCCTGTGCCTGAACATTACATTTGAGGGGATATTAAAACCCCACGAGAGGTCTGTTAATCTAGGCCTCCTCTGAATCTGAGAATCAGATTTTGTGAGTATTGGGGGTGGGGAACATGGTGATAAGGTAAACAAAGCTCCAAGAAAAAAGCTGATGCAGGCATACCTTGTTTTACAAATTTCATGCAAGCCCCTCCACCAGCAAAAAGATTACAACTCACTTTATCATGATACTGGCTTTTTTACCATGGTCTGGAATGAAACCTGCAATATCTCTGAGGTATGCCGGTACTTTGAATAATGATTTATCTAGATCTATTTGGCATGTGAATGGAGTAGGCCATGTTTCTCTAAAGCAGTGCCTACAGATTGGCTGGGGAGGCCTTACCAGCTCTTCCAGAGTCTCCTTAGTATCTCCAAGATGACCCAGGTAGAAACAGAGTCTAAGCACAAATCGTTTGCTTGCTGTGGAAATTCAGCATCAAGGCATATCACCTACTTGCTCTGTCCCCAGTCCTAAAGTTCCTCCTGTGTGGAAAATTGGGAGCTGCCTTGCCCTGTAATTTTATAAACTTAGTCAACGTGATGGGGAAAATGAAAATGTACACTCTGTTCTAGTCTTGCCAGTTGTTAATAATTCCTTGGATGAGAGACAGGTGTTAAGAAGCTACGTGGATGCCAGTGTACCATATCTTTCACCCCCCACAGTTGACTTACCCACCTCAGCTTTTGATGCTATATATCCACAAACGGAAGCAGGTATGTAGAAGAACATATCATTTGGGGTCGCAGAAGGAGAGTCCAAGGAAAAGCATCCTTCCCATGACATATTTCTTGATCCAGGGCAAGAGTCTCAGTCCTTACAAAACAATAAACTGTTTTGTAAACTACTTTTATTTGACATTTTATTTATTGGTTCTTTCATCCATTCATTTAATCAACATACATTTTTTGAGCAGATTGCTAGGCCCTGGAAATATCACATTGATTCATAAGGTCCCTGCCTTTAAGAGGTTTGCAGTCTAGTGGGAAAACATTGCTCTGAAAGTCAATGTGATCTGCTCCAGCCATGATGGGCTGTCACAACACTTTAGACCAAGGGAAAAGTCATGGGTGTGGTGCACTCTGGGCTCTTGCTGAGCCAGGGTCCCACTGAGGAAGCAGAAGAATAGGTCATTCACACAGTGCATAGGAGATATAGAAGAACAGGTGGTAAATCTTTAGCAAGGCTTTATAAACGTCAGCAGGGTAATTCTAAAACCAATAAACAAGCCAAGTCAAGGATACAGAGCTTACTAATGAATCAGACACGAAATGTTCATTTTCCTGCTTCCTGTGCTTTTGTGCTAATTTTTAAGTGTGTGTTCTCTATCCATTATCCTGAGTTAAAACAATTTGGTCCTTCTCTCTCTACCCCATCCTGAGTAGTACTTCCCCCTTTAAATTTCCATTTTATCCAATTTTCTTTCAGTATCTCACTCTCATGTAAGCTTAGTAATGGCAGAGCACACAATTCCAATCTATCTCCAAGTTTGATCCCCAACTTCAGGTCTCCCGTTGGAGAGACTGTCATAGTCTGGGGATAAGACAGGGAGAAGGAAGAGAAGAGAGCAGCAACAGTCACACGAAAGACAGGGTCACATTGTGTGATAATAATCGCAGCCCCAGATCCCTATTCCTGAAATCCAAAAGTCTGACAAATCAAGATTTTTCTGAAGTTTGTAGCATACTCCCTGGCTGGCAGACCTGGGCATGCATCGACATGAGTCTATTTATAGTCTTGTATTTATCCTACTTAGTATGAATATTCATATATTTCATTAAAGAAATATTAATGTGTTTAATTATGAGATGCTGCCACATACCCTGTTGGGGGTGTTATGTAATTTATGGAAAATGCCCCATATTACCTTTCTAAAATTCAAAAAATTCTGAATTTTTAAACACATTGGTCTCATAGATTTAAGGGATTGTGGAACTGTATATATTTTTAGTCTGTCTTACAATCTCATCTTTATCTTTCATAGAAACAATTTTAATATGCTTGAGAGTCCAGAGCAGAAGCTCTTTTTTTGCTTTTTTTCCACACATCTTTCTCCCACAACACCCCAAATTAGCTTTTATTTCATGTATATTATGCCTGGCACCTTGGTTTCTTTTGTAATTAAAAAAAAGTCTTTATATATTTTTGTATGTATTTGTGTTTAACAGCTTTATTGAGACATAATGTATGTAGCATAAAATTCACTTGTTTTGAGTCTACAATGTAATGACTTTTAGTAAATGTAAGGATTTGTGTGATCATCATCACAATCTAATTGTAGAACGTTTTCATCACCCCAAAAAGAAACCGCATGTCCATCTGTAGTCACTCTCCATTACCACCCCCAGGGAAACCACTAATTTATAAACTTTTTGTCTATATTTTTGAGACCACACTATATTGACAGCCACAGTACACACAATCCTCCTGAGGAAACTGAGGCTCAAGTTTACTAAACTTAAAAAAAAAAAAAGATGAAGCTGGGATTTGATGCAAGTCCTCCTGACTCTAGAGTTTATGATCTTTCCAAAGGCTGCCAGAGGTCAAGAGTGTCCTCTCGCTGGACAGGATCAGAGATGACAGTAGTCCAAGCATGGACATTGAAGAGAGGAGTGACCACCGGCAGGGTCATGAACGGGATGACCTTTGGGCTCCAGCCAGTTATGAACTTCTGAGTCTATAAATCCATAAAATGCTTTCAACTAAGCCAGGGACTTACTTTAATGAATAGATAAGAATGATGTGTCATGAACAGACTAATTGCATATAAAAGGGATGCTTCTGAAGTGTGCACTGTGTTCCCTTAAGCACTTTAAACGCCCCCCCAGAGATGCTGTTTGCAGCCACAATTTGCATTATCAATGAAGGGGCAGTTTGCCAAGCAAAGGGAAGCATCAGCCTTGCCCTGATTCAAATCACATTCCAACATAGTGATGTTCAAATTAATGAAAACTTTTGATAGATTTATTTTCTCAGCTTTTTAAATTTGAAGTTGGTACTTCTGGTGTAATTGTCCTAGTTACCTGGTGTTGCAATTACATAAGACTAGTTGATAAAATGAAATACCCTGTACTATCCATGAGGAAAACATCTATTACGTTGTTATTAAGAATTAATAATTTCCTCTCTGTGCATGAAGAGAAGTCCATTATCAAAGCCAGACAAGTTTGCCTCCAGTCCTCCCTTCTGTGGCCCTCTCTGTGGAACAGACTATTACCTGCTCCCCTCGTCCTCCCCAGATTTCAAGGAGCATGTGTTCTTTCTGTATCCTCTGCCCAGGCAAAATCCAGGCCTAGGAAAAAACTTCTGATCCACCATCTATGCTTTAGTATGATATTTAGATCACTAAAATCCCTAAATATAGAGATTCTAGGTCCATGGGTTTTAAACCCTGTGGCAATTTTGGAGTAAAAAATCATCTGATCCCTAAGAAAGATATTTCAGGACACAGATAAGAGTTTCATAATCTGTGGACTTTCCTGGGTGCTTCTAAAATTGTACTGCATATTAAAAGACAAACTGAGGCATATTAAAATTTTTAAGAATTTAAGCAAAAATATATTCAAATCGCGAAGTATGCAATCTAGCAGATGGAAAGGAGCTCTGAGGAGCTTTACAAAATGAAAGGTTTTTATAAGCAGAAGAGAGTGGGAACAAGGAAGTTATACTGGTGAAAAAGCAGGTTGGTCGTTGAAAAGTTACTTTAGGTTAGGGGATGGCAGTGGTCTGTCAGGCAGATTGCCTCACTAGTGCTGATCAGGCAATTCCTTAATGACCGGTCTCAGATTCCATTCCTAGGTGAGCCAAAACTATGTCTCGGTTTGGTGAGGTGGGGCTGAGCGTAAGCAACTCCATTTTGGGCTAGAGTGAGGATTTCAAGTCTATTTTCTCTGGGACAAACTCTTTGTAACAGCTTCAACAGAGTGGCCTTGCCCAAGGTCAGAGTACCATGCTGCTACTTACTGGCTCTGTAATCTTGGGCAAGGCCATGTTATTTATCAAACTATGCCATTGCCAATAAAATTACAGACCACAAAATCAAGGGCCTGTGCTTAAGGCTTGGTTTAACAAAGTTTCTAGACATGGAATTCTTAATGTCTTCCTGGTAAACTAGAGAGGATGCAGCTTTCATTCCACAAATGGCACCAAAGTGGTTTTACTTAGACTTAGAAATTTATATACTTGAGCTATTTCATTAGGAGTATTTTTTCTGCTAGAAATAACTTGTTATAAATTAGTGCTCAGTTGGAGACAGATTTAAAAATCTTAACAAACTGGTAGTAACATAGGATTTTCCCAAATATTCTCTCACATCCGTGATCTCATTACAATTCATCCTCTCCACTTCTCAACTCAGCACCATGAGATATCACTGCACCTGTACCTTTATGTGAGCAAAAAAAGTGCATTCAAATGCTTTTCTCTACACATATTTTCATATTAGAGTGCTCATGTTGCTGGATAGTAAGGTTGTCTGAAGATGTACTTTGGGATACCTGAGCCAAAATGGCTAGGAGCACCAGATTATGTTTCACTTTCGATTTCTTCCTTGGTAAGAGGAGTATTTGAGTAATAAAGTACAGCTGAAATTGGTCTATGACTGAATCAGTATCCTGGGAAACAAGGTGGTAATGAGGTAGAAAGGAAGGAACTGGGAGTGAGGGTGAATGGTGAGAAATGTGCTCTCTCTGAAAAAAAAAAAATAGCTCTGTAAGAAAGTTGGAATGGGGCTTCTGTTAAACATTTGCTTAACACTGACCATTGCCTTTTTTGGTCTTTCTATTTTGCTAACCTGTAAAATCCCTCTCACCTCTTGCCCTGAACATTGGTTTTGAAATTGATGCATATTTTAACATAGAATTTGATCATTGTTTCTTTTTCCCAAATATTTTAAAATGATAAACATTGCCTAAAGTGAACAAGACATTTCTTTACTGACTGTACAGTGGGGGCAATTAAGCTGAGTTCATTACTCCTATGAGGGCTGACCTGAAGTTCTTTCTACCTTAGTGTATCTAGCACAGGTGTATCATCTTGACCAGAGTTGCAAAGCAAAGGTAATGTAGGGAGGAAGCAAGAGAATTAAAATGTTAATCAAGCCACAATCAGAGACTGCAGCCAGGCCAGGAGGACATCTTCAGAACAGAGGAAGATTTCTGCTGAGATCGCTAACAGCGCATTCCCCACACCTGTGTAGGGGAACCCTGAACCAAGAGTCATTCCTTATGGCTAAAACCACAGGGAACCTATGGATTAAAGGTTGGGAACTGCCAGGCTTTTCACTCTACATATTCTTACCTTTTCACAGCTATGTACTCTTCCCCTTTCTCACTGTATGTCCATATCAAAGAAAATGGAAACTAAAGAATGACGTAAACTGAATTCCCTGAACACTCAGGGTCCCTCTCAGTGCCTTTTCTCTGTCTTTCTCTCTCACTCTGCCTGTAAGAGGAGACCACACTGTTGTGTCTGTGGAGCGATATCCCTTTTCTAATAAACTTTCCTTTTGACTCTAACTTTGGTGTGTGTGCTGAATTCTTTCTTCACTCTCTGCCAAAGAACCCTCTTCTTCTTTCACTGCAGGGCTTGGTTTCCCCATCACTTGAGGAAATTTGCACTGTCCCACGTCAAAGGGTCACAACCAAATTGGCCTCACAGACATATTCTATTTAGTTTGCACAATGAAAAGAAAATTTTTTTTAATGGTTGCCAACTTTAAAACAAATCTGGAGTGTTCACAAAAAAACAAGAAAAAAGTTTCTGGCATCTTTTAACAAATCTAAAGCTCTACACACTGGGCCTGCATCGCCCTTAGTGACTCAAGGTACTGCCTCTGTAGCACTATCCTTCTAAAAGGGGCCTATTCTCTCTAGGCTGCCCTGGTCCTACCTTTTCCTGGTGTCTTGAGAAAAGCTTGGCCACTGTAAGCATCTGAGATTACAAGCATAGAAGATTAGTCAATGGTTGCCACCCCTGAAAAACAAACAAAAAAAAACACAAACCAACCACCAAACGTTACCATTTCTCAATATTTATTATAAGAACATGCAATGATACATAAATATTTGGGAGAAGATGTACGTAGTCGGCCCATGCTCGGGCATGTACACGTTAATTTGTTTGTGGTGTCCACAGTGTGCTATGTAGCCATGAACTCTCTCCCCTCCCCCGACATCAGAGAGTCTTAGAGAGGGCAGAGCACAAGCTTTGATGTGAGGCAGGTCTAGCCTGGATTCTAGTTGTGCCCTTCGCTAATCACGTGATATTGGGCAAGTCATTTAACCTCTCCCATTCCTCTATAAAATGAGGGTAAAATGAGCAAATGCCTGTTTGCACAGACCTGATGACACATGTTCCCTGCTTCTGTTCTCTCCCTTCAAGCCAATAACTAGATTGAGTTGGCAAGCTCTCTCACTGACTTGACAGCCAAATCGGTCAAAATGATTGCCGGAAAACACACAGAACCCTCCATGTGGAGACGCAGCATACTGTGGGACTCTATTTAATATAGAAAACTTCTGGAGGTGCATGGTCATTCTGAAGGTTCCATTGCCCCCAAGTTGGCAGGATGTCTCAATGCTGTATCTTCCCTCAGGATGGACTGGATATGTCCTTTGTCATAGCTATTGCTGAACTGCAACTACTTTAAAAGGAAATATGAAGACTGAATTTTAGATCAAATTTCAGAGTGGAGCCCAAAGGCTTCCAATTAAGCGTGAACACTGTATGAGAAATAACAATAGGGAGTGAAATATGCTAAAAGTGTTATACATGAATTTACATTCAATAAAAAACGCTTCCAGCTATAATTATCACATTTTTGCTAATATTGAGATTCTAGATGTCAGACTTAATATTTGAGTAAACTAATTAAAGATTTTTTTTTTCTAGCCTTGACAAACAATCTTTTTCACAGAAAGTTTTCAAGTGCATTTTTTTTTTTTTTTTTTTTGGTGGGGGAGGAAAGCTGAAACTGGATGGTCTACGTGACCAGCACTTGGCTAGTAAATCCGTGGAACCATCTTACCTCTCTGCTTTTCTTTTCCTCCCTCCCTTCCCACCTCCCCCATTTTCAGCTCTGTTTTGTGTTCTTTTGTTAAGGTCATTATTTTCAGACAGTGTTAATGTGTCTTTTTTATGCAGTGGCCAAGCAGTTCTGAGTGGAATTGCCTCTTAAGGTTTTCTGTTTGGCTGTGGCACATTCAAACTCAAATTGTTGTGCTTGATAGGACCATTGTTGTCCCATTATATCAGGGAAAAGACTTCATCATGTGTTATAGAATAAGATGGAATCTTCGCTAAGAAGCATAGAGTTCAAAGCAGAGGAAAAAATTATTTTTTATACATCAGGTTATTATAGAGGGAGGAGAAGGAGACGTTAAGATCGCCAGAGAGGAGATTTTCTCATCTAAAACCAGCATAGAGAATGTGTTGGGAGGACTTTGTCTCCGTTCTCAGATTTCTTTTTACCTTTAAAGTGCTCAAGTCTAGGTCATAAGCTTGTTTGCGCATATTTCAGGGCTTCCCTTAAAAAGGTGTCGTTTTTCCAGCTTTTAGGAACATCTAAAAATATTTTGATTGTTTTTACTCGATAGAATTGTTAGCTACTTTTCAGACAATTTTGAAAATAAGAAAAAAGAAAAGAAACCTCTCTTGATCCTACTATCCAATTCTAACAGCTCTGATGTATTCTTTTACCTTTTAACGGATGCTACTTTTTAACGTGCTTGCAATCACATGTACCTGATTGTATGTTTCTTTTGTTCACCTAAGATTTTACCATACATGATTTTCCACAGCCTTACACAGATTGTCTCAAGCACATGTACCATTTATTAAGCACTTCTATTATTAGACATATGAGTGACTTCCTTTTTTTACTCTAAAAATATATTTGCACACCAGGATTTTACCACATTTTGAGTTATATTCCTAGAATGTTCCAAAATGGAATTTCTGAAGCCAAATATTTAAATATTAAGATTTTGATGCAAACTGCAAAATCGCTTTCTAAAAGAGTTACAGCAATGAAATACCCTTTCATGTCGGATGCCATTTTCGTTAATATGTACCTTGCGAACTTTTTAGATTACATTTTGCTTAAATTTTTCATAAATCACAAAGCATCATATATGGCAGCAACTGTTATTCTTACTAATAATTATCCTCAATAAATAAACCTTGTAACATTTAATGACAAAACATTAGTATGGCAAAGTGTGTAAGAGCAGTATGGAGTGAAAAGCCTGGACTTGGGAGTCAGGCTTCCTGAGCTCTACCACTTACCAGCTACGTGATCCTAGGTCAGAATTTTTAGCCTCAGCACTGTTGATCTTTGGGGCTGATATATAGATATTGATTTATTTTTATTTCTATTTTATTTTTATTTTTATTTTATTATTATTTCTGTGTGCGTGTGTGAGGAGCTGTCCTGTGCATCGTAAAATGTTTAACAATATCCCTGGCCTTTACTGCTCCCATAGCCGAACATGACAACCCAAAATGTCTTCCAACATTGCCAAACGTTCCTTGGAAACAACCCTCCTCATTTTAAGAATAATTGCCTTAGGCAAATTACCAAACCTCTCAGTGTTCAGTTTTTTGTGTTAAAATGGAAAAAAAAGTAATACCTCAAAGAGGTATTGGGAGGGCTAAGATTTGTCCTTGTAGAGCAAGAAGAGGGCTGCCACATTTCAGGCACTCTGTCAATATCAGCTAACACTTAATATTGAATTCCTGATGACTACTCTTAAGCAAAATGCTTGTTTGTCATTTTTGTTGTAAAAATGATTATATAATTTAAAAATTTTAGGCAAGTATCAGAAGCTAATAAGGATCTCTTATAACCCTAATAGCCAGGGACAACCCTGTAAACATTAAGGTGTATTTTCTTGTTAAGCACCTAGAAGAGTTTCTAGCACATTACAGTTGCTCAGTAAACATGTTGTATGAATATAAAATGTGAGGTAAAGTTATGTGTATAACTTGATATAGCTATCTATCTTATACCACTACATTGTGGCTATTTGCCTATGTGTTTGAAAATTCTTTGAAAGGATGTTTAATAAATGCATGACATCAACTCTGAGTTCCCACTAATTAATTATATAAAATTTGGGGCACAAACATAACATTAATTTTTTAATAGATAATTTTTTCTAACTTTTTATTATGAATTTTTTCAAATATATATAGAAGTTGAAAGAATAGTATAGTATATGCCCATACTTTAAACTTTTTAAAAAACATTGTGCCATATTTTCTCTATTTGTGTGAGTACATGTGTACCTACATGTATGTAGGCGTGTATACTGAGTATTTTTTATTGTTTTGTGGGACCACTTAAAAGTGAATTGCAACTATAACATTTTACATGTAAAATCTTCAGCATGCCTCTCCTTTGAATAAAGACATTCTCCTACATAACCACTTTCTGAATTTTTCCTTTGTAGTGTCATTTAACTTGTTCCTCCAGACTCTGGCTTTCCTGTAAACTGGAAGTTAGATCTAAAGTCTTAATTAGATTCAAGTAAACACTTTGGCAAGGACACTTCATAGGTGATTGCATCATCAGGAGGCTATAACATTAGATTGTCTCACCATCAGTGATGTGAAGTTTAATTACTCAATTAAGACGGTGACTGCTAGGTATGTTTTAAAGGTATGTTTTTCCCCCCATTGCAATTAGTACATATTCAATGGAGTGCTACTTTGGTATCATATAACTATCCTATTCC
The DNA here is from genome assembly GCA_004027375.1 of Macroglossus sobrinus. Classification (NCBI taxonomy): domain Eukaryota; kingdom Metazoa; phylum Chordata; class Mammalia; order Chiroptera; family Pteropodidae; genus Macroglossus; species Macroglossus sobrinus. Next base: position 1,060,799 of record PVKZ01000047.1, on the reverse strand, counting down.
CCAACAATTTTAACCTAAAGGTTTTTTAGCATTATTGGTGATTCTTGCCTAAACCAGATATTTTACTGGGAGCTTCAAATGGTGATTTTTCTAATTCTGTTATTTCATCTACATTTAATAACAGCTATTCTGCTAAGAAGAGTTTTCTCTCTCCAAATGCAAAGCTAATGTTTACTTCTTATGTTCTAAGTACTGATTTAACGAGTGAAGTAAATGAGTTTTGTTTGTTTTCCTCTCTCTCTTTTACTTATAATTTTTTCAGTATTACCATAGACTCATGGATTTTTCTTTAGAGTTTATAATCAGTTATAATGACTTTCTAATGCTCAAGCTATCTAATGGGCACCCCTGCAGGCTGACTTCCATGTCTTTTGACTCCCTATCAGTAGTCCTCGGACATCCCTACTTTTTGGCTCAATATATTCCAGGCTTATTTTACATTTTCTGCCTTAGCCATTTCCCCAAGGAACTTTGAATCTTTTAGTCCTGAATGATATAAATAATCTTTTGATGAATACCTTTGTAAATATAATTTTTTTGCTAGATTTTAAATTATTTAGAAAAAGACTTTGAACTTTTTGATGCCTTTAATATACTTGCCAATTTGCTATATAGCAGATAGAAATAATATACGTTCCTTCCCATGTCTGAGACTGCTTATCTCACTACAGTCATACTGACAATTTTTTATAGGATCAGAAACCTTTATGACAAGACTGAACAACTCAGTTTTATGGGTATTTATAAGTTGATTAGTTTTCATGCATCTTGTCCTTTTTCTGTTGTGGAATATATTCGAAAGTTTAAAAATATGTATCAAAGACTTTAATCTTCTATCTACTATGCTTATTGTAAATAGTTTTTCTAGAGTGTTTTGGTGTTTGACTGTCAGACTTTTAAAGTGGCCAGCTTTATACACCATTTCTTTGGTGATTTCATTCATTTCTCTTGTGCTTAGATCGATCTAAGAAATATTAAATATTTCTGTATAGTTTCTTCCTATTTAAAAATTTTAAATAAGATTTTAATATTTACACTTAGTTTCAAGCCATGTGGAATATATTTAGGACTATAATTTGAGGGTAGGATCTAACTTAAATTTTTTCCCAAAAGCTAATTTTCCTCATACCACATAAGGGATAATCCATCACTTTCTCACTTGTATATGACTGTTCATCATATAGGTAGTTCAATATAGATATAGATAAATTGATATATATTTCAACTCATATTTATCTGTCAAGTTTTTATACCAGTACCATGATGTTTTAATTATTGAAGCTTTTAAATGCATTGTAAAATTCAGGACCCTTCTTCTTATCTCTTTCTTTTTTTACATTTTTTTCAAAATGAGCTTTACAATAATTTTACCATTTTCAGAAAAGAGTTTATTGCACTTAAACTATTTCTCACTATCTATAAGGGAATTTGAAATTTTGTAATGGAATTAAAAACTGCTTTGGATTGAGGTAACATACAATAACATGAAAGCATTTGAAGTTGTGACAGGCCTCTGAAATGGATCATGGTCAATGTTGATTGAGCTTAATACCATTTAAGTCTTAAAACACCTGGAGAGAAAGACAATCATTCCCTTTTCATGGCATAATCTTTTCATGGCTGACCTTTTTATAGATCAGTATGGTTACTGATTCAAAAATTGAGACACCTGGTCTAATCAGTGGAATGATATTTATGGGAGTAGAGAGAAATGATATTTTAGATTTGTACAACTATTGGTCATTGCAGACAGTAGATTCAGACATTCCATTTGGGGTCACGTGTTCACATCCAAGCAGTGTCTGCTTTCTTTTAATAGAAGTTAAACTCTCCAAGATATCATTTACATGGAGAAAGCCATCCTGGGCTAAGTCTGTGAATATCAAGCTATGTAGTAGCTTAGATTCTTATTGTATAATGCAGAGGGGAAAATCATGTGCATGTTTTTTGGCATCAGACACATTGGCTTGGATCTTCACTCTGCCTCTTCCCAGCAATGTAACCTTGAATGATAACAGAGTTGAACAGATTAAATGAGATGCAGCATGTGGAGTACTCAGCAGCGCCTGGCATATAGTAATCACTTAGACATATCAGCTATATTATCCCTTTCACCAGTATGATTATTCCAGCTGCTATTATTGTTATTGCTGTGGTTAATGTTCGGGATCGAGATGAATGAGAGCTCCTTGAGGAACCCAGATATGTTGTATTTCCATATGGAGTCTCAGTTATAGTTAGCTCAGAAATTCCACTGAGTGCTCTATAGCCCTGATAGGTGGTGTGTTTTTCTCTAATAAGTGCCAACTACCAGTGCCCTCTGTGGGAAGAAGTACAGGCCAGAACAATTCCATCAAAGCCGAGAAGGAGAGGAAAGTGATATCACTCCAGAATTCTAAGACAAAAGTAATTTAAAAAACAAATAAATAAGAATCTCATCCATTCGTAGACTTTCTTGAGAAAGCACACTTTCCATCTAGGACTAAATGTAGCTGAAGTCAAAGCATTAACCCACATATTTGCTGAGTCTAAATAGTGTATTTCATGCTCTTTTCTTGGCATAAAAAGGTAATGTTTCTATTCTTTCTCTTAAAAGGAAATTAGGTCTGATTACCATTCTTATAAGACAGTCTTCACAACAGAGGACAGCCTTTTAAAAATTCAATCTCTAAATTAACTGTGACATTATAGAGCTGTCTGGGCATTTGGATAATTTCTTTAGACATCTTAAAGTGGCGGGTGTATGGTCATTAATCAGCAGCTCAATATTTTATTCACACACTGGCCAGGGTAAAGCAGGAGGAAGAGTGGGATCCATGATAAGGAAGGTATTATTAGTAACATTTTACATCTGAATAATCAGGTTTTTAAATGAGCCAGAGAAATTAATAAAAATGAGTATAGCCAAGACTAAGAAAAAGGAATTACAGGTCTGATTAGTGAAAAACACTAAGCTATAACCCAAGTTATAGTTAGAGAGGTTCCTATTTCTAGATCAGGGTAAATCCATAAACTGATTAGAATAAGGTGGTTAAAGTCTCTGTAAGCCACTACAGATTGTCTGAGATGCCAGGTACATTCCTTTGAATTTCTCTGTCTCCTCCTTTTTTTCCCACTGCCTTTGTTCAAGTCTTAATTATTTCTCTTCTCACTTCTGACAAATACCTCAACACTAGTCTCCCTTCATTTTGTCTTCTTCATGCCACTTCTTTTTCTTCTTTGCTATAAGAACTACCTTTCTAAAACTCAAAGCAGGCCCCATCACCTCTACGGAAGTTCTCTTGTGCCTTTTCCTTGCTTTCGATTTGTTCACTTTTTATATATCTGTTATACCTCAGTAAAAAATGAGAATGAAGTAGCCATGTTGAGGTCTGGGGAGCATCCAAGTACAGGAACTGCAAGCTTTAAGGGTCTGAGGGAAAGACATGTGATTATGTTGAGGGGCAGGAAAAGACCATTGTGGCTGAGCACAGTGAACAAAGGGAGGGAGAGACAGAGGGTAAGAGGGAAGCAGGGTACATGAGAGAGAGAGTTTGCACTTCATTCTAAGTGAAGTGAAACCTCACTAGGTGGTTTTAAAGCAGAGCTAGTATCACATAATTTGATTTATGCCTTAGAAAAAGATCACTGTAATGTTAAAAGATAACATTTAATATTTAAAAGATAACATGTAACTTTATAGAAGAAGAAGTATAGGGAGCAAAATGAGGCAGGAAGACAAGTTATGGGCTGCAACAGAACTCCAAGTGAGAGATGGTGGTAGTTTGGACTAACATTGGAGCCGTGGAAATTGTGCACACTCACTACAGCATATTTGTCCGTTGAATTGCTGATGATTATTTGAGTAATTGTTAGTTGGGAACTATTGCAAGTAATGCTCCTATGCATATTCTTGTACTTGTCATTTGGAACACATATAATGCATTTCTGTTGAATTTATACCTAGGTGTGGAATTACTGTGTCAAAGAGAGTAGCAGACACGAACATTAACCACACACCTTGTTATCTCAACACAGAAAGCTGCTTTCTGGAAACATGCATCCCTCTGCTGGGAAACTATTGTGAGGCCATGGTTGCTTATGTGGCCCGCATGAACCAGAAATGTCAGAAAATTAAAGCCCTCTTTCTGTGGACTGATGGCTTCCCCCAAATTCATGTATTGAAACCTTAAACCCCAGCATGATGATTTTGGGAGGTGGGGCTTGAGAGGTGATTAGGTCATGAAAGTGGAGCCCTTGCAAATGGGATTAATGTCCCTATAAGAAGAGACACAAAAGAAATGATCGCCCTCTTGACCATGTGAGAATACAGTAAGAAGGTGGCTGCTATAAGCCAGGAACAGAGTCCTCACCAGAACCTGGCCATGCTGCCCCTCTGGTCTCAAACTTTCAGCCTCCAGAACTGTGAGAAATAAATGTTTATCATTTAAGCCACCCAGTCTATGCTATCTTGTTCTAGTAGCCTGAACTAACACACTCCCAGAAGGAGCTCTCAATAGACAGATGGTGGATAAAAATCTAGATTCCTTTTCCTTACCTGGGATAACCTTTGGCTCATTCTACACAGTCTCTCAGAGTTCTCCAGCAGGACTGGGCACCCACGGCCCACTGAGGTAACTGGCATGGGAAGGCACCCTTACCGGCTTTATTGCCTTCCTGGTGTGTTGCAAATTCCCTAATGGCGTTTCTCTGTCCCTTCTCATCCGGCTGCCTTGGTCACCCTTGATACCTTAAAAAATGGATTTTGTATGTGCCTAATTTTACCTAGCTTTTATAAGGAATAGTGTTGATCTGGTACATGTTATTCAGTGAGTCAAAAGAGTAGGACCTCTAAACATGTCATGTTAGCTACTTCTATTGAGTAATTCAGTTTCCTTGGGAATCTTTGGTCGGTAACTTTGATTGGCTATTTCATATAAAATTGTCAACAGTAATGATTGGAGACAAGCTAGAAATAGGAGACAAGAATTTGTCATGGTGTGCTCTCAAAGGGTCAGCCCACTCAATAGTCTATTAACCCATTAATGTGTGGAAATAGAGGCTACAAGGCAAGCAATTAGAAAACCTTTTCTATCAGAATAAGTTCTTCCTTACCTTCATTTTCTATAGAGCATTGATAATCTTTTTATACTTAATGTCTCTTGTGTAAAAAACCCCACCATATATCAACGTGATCAAAGTAATGTTTACACATGTTTCTAGCCTGACTATACCATTTTTTAAAGAATCTGCTGCAGATCCAAGTTTTTTCACTCATAGTTTATTTTCTTTCCATTGATTTTAAATACTACAACACATGGGTATACTTTGTTTAAACATGTATTTATTCCCTCTCCTTTTCCTTCTCATCTCTCATTAAACATTGGAAAACAGAACCTGGTTAATTTATCATATGTGAGTTAAAATTAGTCCAAAACAGACCGTATGATGAAAAAAGATGTAAAGAACATGAAGACATTTCTTCACATACTGATCTTTAAAAAAATTTTAAAGATATTTATTAAGCACCTACTATGTGTTGGGAACTGAAGATACAGTAGAGAACAACTTTCATGGGACTTATGTTTCAGGAGGAGACAGAAAAGACAAATAAATAAGTAAAATACATAGTATGTCAAGTGAAAATAAGTGCTGTGAAAAGCAGGGGAAGAGTATATCCTTTCACTAGTCCAGCCAGATTTTATTTGAGGTGGTCAATTCTAAAGTAGGAGAGTCCCAATATCCAAACCAAGAGGAATGTTTCTCCAAGGGACCTTGAATTATAGAGCTGAGAAGGAGGCCTAGAGTCATTGATGGGAAGAATTATCATGCTGTGTATCAGATCCAAAGAGTAAAGGGTCCAGGGGAGAAAGGGCCATGTTGGGAGTGGTGGGCCTGGGAGGCGGGACTGAGTCAGCTGTAAGGAATGGGTCTATGAGAGTGGATTAGAACCAAGTTCAGGGAGGATGAACATGGGAACAATGAGCTCTATAGTACACGCTCCAGGGCACTCCTGGTGTTCTAAAAAAGTCATGCAGGCATGGTAATACTTGCTTTTAGATCCTTGACTGACACACTTTCCGCCTGTCCTCTTCATGACATATATTTTATCCTATGGCCTCACTTGCTACTTTTTCTTCACACGGCAGAATGCCACAGAAATTATTTTTAACATCTTTCTGATTTACATTGGAACATAGAATATGTCCACTGCTCTGGATTCACAAGGACTACAGCAGAATAAGGATGCCATCATTTGAAGCCCTGACTCAGGGGCTGTTGAGTCTCCTGAGTTTCTCTGGCTCTGTTTAGTTCTTCCTTGTGTGGTATTCCATGCTGGGGACAGCCAATACCACTTCTGCCAACTTCTAGAAGCTCTCCCCTTTTGCAGACAAAGAATGCCACACGGGTGTAGTTTCAGGCGGAATCCCACAAAGCAGAACTTCTGCCTGATACTCTGGAGTGTGAGTTACCCCTCAGAGCTGTCCCAGTATGCAGGAGGGGAGCCAGAGGTTTCACGCCCCTCCATCTATCAGTTGTGAGTTAAGAGCTTCCCAGCAGGGTCTAAATACCTGGACCACTCTGGCTTTCAGGTGTGGAGCAAAGCAGGCTGAGGACAGTCTCCCCAGGATATCTGCTGGTGTTGGCTATTGGAATTTGAGGAATTATGATCAGAACAACAATATCTTTCACTACTGTGGGCTTCTGTTTAATATTTTGATTCAAGTGATTCTACCACTAAGAAAATAAAATTTTTAAACCACTGTAGCAGGCAGAGAGGAATAGAATGTGTTTTGGTTTAAATACTAGCCTTTCATCTTCTGCAAGTGGGCATGCTATGTTTTCAAGCAGAGTTGGTGATCCTATTAACAGACAACTCAGATAAATGGATTGATCTTGGACAAAGAAAAGTCAGTTTGGATATCATCCAATGAGGACAATTCAGAGTTAAATATACAAATTAACAGGTGATGCTATATAAATTAAAACACCTCTCATTTGTTTTTAAGTAGAGAGGCTTCTATACAATTATTTCTGGTAGAACTTTTCACATGTGCCTCTTTCCTTATTTCTCTTTGCTGGGTTGAAGGAACAGAATGTACTGGCAGAAATTAAACTTGTAAAGTGGTTCTTCATAGAATAGGCAGGTTTAACCTGGGAAATAAAGCCCATGGCTGTGAGGACACCTGACTATTCCTATTTCATTCTTGTCCCCATTATGCACTTGATTAGATAGTTTCCACTAGCCATGGGTTCCAGGCAATAAAAATCTATAGCTTGTGAACATCCATTCATTTAACAAAGGCATATAGTCAGGTCCCAGCACAAACACAGCCAAGACTTTGCCCTGAGCTATTGACCATAACAAATTCTGCCCGGGAACATGTCTGTCTAAATCAGTGTCTGCTCTAGTCTGTTTAGTATTTGGATTTCATTTTATCTATGAGTACAGCTGCATTAGGTGCTTTGTGATGGATGAAGCAAATACCCAAAGAGGGACAGCATCCATGGACCAGGCCTGAAAAATAACCCCCACACTTATGACATAGATTAACTCTCACAGACATCTTCCTTTGTTTTCATTTCAACCAAGCTGTCTTCCTACATCTACACAGTGATGGTCCTGTTATACAGACTTATTGTAAGAAAAAATGCACTATGAAATATTGACTATGCATTTTATTTATAGATTTCCTGCTAAAAGGGCTCTGTTGGGGGCCAGGTTATTTAGGTAGCTGATTTTTTGCTAGAAGTGATTAGCAAACTGGATCATGCCTTATACTAAGATTTCTCTCTCCCCAATAATTTGATATGAGTTCATTTTTATTTCAGATTCCTGAGCAAACTGAACCTAATTTTGTAAAGGTGACTGGACACATCTGGGTGTAACTTCAAAATGAGTTTAAACAGGAAGATAAGATAATTTTATACGTAGATGTCAAAGTTTCTAAAAACAAGGGGAGAGGGAGATTAATTTGGGGCTTACACGTCTTGGAATGACAAAATGCAGCTGTTGTTGACATCTGCAGAGCCAGCTGTGGGTGTTCAGCCTGACATCATCTCGTGCTATGCATGGAGAGCGATGTCTGTTCATTTCTGGTGAAATAAGGGCACAGTCAGTATATGTGCACAACAAGCACGAAAGCATTGATTTCAGAGCAAAAGAAAAGTTAACTAAAATGCAAGTCTCCCTTTCTCTCAAAATAAGATATAACTTAACTTAAACTATGGCTGAAATACATCCAGGTATATTCAGGCATCCTGGCTCATTTGCCCCACACAACAACCTCTCCTTCCTTCCCACTTCCCCACCACTCTCGCTGTTGACTGATTCATGCCCACAGCTGAAAACTCAGAGAGCATTTAATGCTTAAGCCCTCATGAATTTTATCGTAATACCACTTATTGTGTCGAAAATGCTTTTTCATTTACAAGGTATTTTTAGGTAGATTTTCGCATTTGACTCTCACAGTACCTTCATGGGGCTGCTCGTTTTGTCATCCCATTGTGCAGACAAGGAAACTGAGACTCAGGATGGGTTTGACAATTAAGGTGACTTGCCCTCAGTCTATGAGGACGTGGCAGAGCTGGGGGAAGGACCCAGGGCTCCAACAACCCAGGCTGCCCTTCTCTCTCACACCTATGTATTGCATTTGCTTTCACTATCTGGTATATCAGTGTGTTGCTTTATAATTCTGTATGGACCTGTATAAAGATACAGGAGCAATTAAATAAAAATAGTGTATTTTGATACTTTCTTTACTCAGCACCACCTTATCTTGCAGAGTAGCGGTCTTCAACCTTTTTGATACCAGGGACCAGTGCTCTTATGAGAATCTAATGCTTGATGATCTGAGATGGAGCTGAGGCAATGATGCTAGTGCTGAGGAATGGTTGCAAATACAGATGAAGCTTCACTTGCTCTCCCTCCTGCTGTGAGGCTAGGTTCCTAACAGGCCGCTGACCAGTACCAGTCCACAGCTGGGGGTTTGGAACCCCTGTTGTAGAGAATTTTTTTTTTCACTTCTGCCTGGAAATTTTTTCCCTTAACATGACAAAAGAGGCAATTGCCTACATGGAAAGGTTTTACACAGGTGTCAGAATGATGTTTCCATTCAAAACTATCCCCCGTCCAAAGAACACTGCTTGGAAGTCCACCATTCTTTTGAATACCTCACTCTCTTTGGATCTCTTAAAGTGCACATGTCCCTGGGCAAGGTGACACACTGATTTAACTGATGCTAAGGTGTTATTGATTCATTCAGTTTAAAGACATATAGACAGAACCAGGACAGCCTGATGAAAATCCTAAAAGAGGAAGTAACAGTGAAGAAGAATGGACAAGAGTGTTTCTGAAAAGATTCCAGTTGACAGTTCTTGAGACTGAGAACCCAATTACGTCCACTCTAACACATCTCCATGCTAGACGTGTGAGAACCCTGCCCTACCTCCAAGGCCACTGGGAGAGGTGAAAGGGTGGGGCCACTGGCAGGAAGCCTGGGCTCCCTTGGCTTTGAGCTCAGCGGTCTCCTAATGGCTCACCTTCGGCTGCCAGTGCATTTCACATGGGCTGCATTCAGCAGGGCGAGGAGCACAGGTGGGGCAAGCCAGAGAAGGGTGCTGTACACTAGTTGGCACGTAGAATGTGACTTTCAGAGTTTTTTGGCTATGGAAGCCAGAGATGCCAACCTCCTATTTCTGTCTGATAAATCCCTCAGCTACTCTTAGCATAGTGACTTATCTGATCATTACGATAACCAAGCATAAAAATAGGAACTTTTAGGGATGTCCTTTTTCTTGTGCTGGAAATGAAAAGGTCTTAATAATAAGGAAGCCTCAGGATTCAGGTTTAAATTGGGATCTCAGTTCTATCCTGGTTTTTTGTGGATTGCTGCCCTAAGGTGGAAGTCCTCTGACTTTTTTTTTCTTCTTTTTGATTCACTAACCAGTCCAGTAATGTTGCCTTGTGATATTTTTAGTTTCAAAACAGTAAACTGAGCCCAGAGCAGAATGTGTCAGGGGCAAGTGGTTTCAAAGTAAAAGCTGAGATCCTCTGAGAAATTGCCTTCCACTCTCCACATCCTACATTGAGGATGTCTCTGGCCCCTCATATCACTTGCAACCAAGCTTGTCTAGGTGAGTTCAGTTGACCTAAATTGCCAGGACTTGACTAGTCAAGGAGGTGGCCCACAGGTTTTAGGCTTCTGTCATTTTCTGCTGTGAGTTTGCACAGGGCCCTAACTGCCTCATTGGTATGGATTTAGAAATTGTTATCTTCAAAGTTTCCTTCCATCAGGAGGGAGGGAAAAGGGAGGTAGTAAAGAAGAAAGGAAATTCCCTTGCATAAGCAGTTACAGGCATTCTAGAAACATGCAGCGTCACTGTAGCAGTACCAAACCTTCTTCCCCCAAACTGTAATTGCTCCTGACCCTGGCCTACTTATCTATGGTTTCCAACTTAGAGAACAGCAAGGATTCCAAGCCACCTCATATCTCGAAACCCTCAGAACTACCCTGTTTTAGAGAAAGCTGATTATAGAGACAACGTGGTATTGGGCAGACAGAGACCATGTTTTCTATATCAGTAGTTGGGGCTCATTTTCATGAGACAGAATATTTGAAATTGTATGTCCTGTAAAAATTCAAGAAGCATGGGCCATAACTGTGGAATGTAATTCAGTGTGTGTGTGTGTGTGTGTGTGAGAGAGAGAGAGAGAGAGAGAGAGAGAGAGAGAGAGAGAGAGAGAGAGAGAGAGAGAGAGAGAGAGAGAGAGAGAGAGAGAGAGAGAGTGAGAGAGTGTTCAATATACTAACAAGCCTTCTAAATACATTGTACAGGTATAATTCTATTTGTGGTGATAGAACCTTACATAAAAAGACAATCTATTTACAGTATTTTCTCTATTTCATCCTTTTTTTTAATTGTGAAAGAAAGTGAAGTTGGTTTATAAGTAAGGAACATGGAGTTTGGGGACATTAAAGAACTTGCCCATAGTATCACAGCTAGTGCATGGCAGTACCAGGATGCATCTGGGTCTGTCTGGAATAAGTCTGGGCACCTACTCACTAAATTCAGCTCTCTCAAAAATAGCCTCTGGTACCTTAAGTAGGAGAGAAGAAGAAATGTATTTATGTTATTTCTCATGTGTGGGACGGGGCCCAAGAAGAGTGATAGTCTCTCACTAGAATCCAGCCAAGAGTTTCATGGCAAATATTGAACAATGAGTGTGAAATTTGTTCACTATTCCAAACAGCAGGTATCCCAGTGAAGTCACTTTTCAAATATTTTCTTCTAAATTAATCAAAAGCTCTGTGAAAGAAAGCCATTTTGTTCCCATTGTTTCTCCTGGCATCCCCGAGTGTGCTGGACAAGTAGATAGCCCACTGAAGAAATTGCATGGGGTTGAGAAAAAACAGAATGTTTTTGAGATTCTCAAGGATGCTGACTCCTCTCAAATTAGGCAAAATTTATTCCTGGTTCATCGCTTAGCTTCAACACTGCCAAGTCTAAGGGAAGGTGGCCCTGCCTGGACTTTGTTGCATGGCGGGTGGAGCCCAACATTGAGCTCCCAAGAGGCAGCTGGGTAATGGCATCTTTGTCAATCTGCATCCCTTCCAGCCACTTCCCATACCTGTTATACTGGAGGGCATCATGAGCAGAAGAGTGGGTGGATTAATTTATTTTAAGACTAGTAATTTTCCTGGCTAATTATGCACTTGGATTGTGGGGGACTGAGTGGAATCCTTTGGGTAGATTCCAGGATTTCTGCCTCCCTTTATTCTAGCAGCTTGAAACAGAGGCCAATGACTAGCCATCTCTTCCCCCCACCACCACTGCTCTCCCTACAACTTCTGCTGCTGATAGTTTTTGCTAGATGAGAGAAAATTTAAACTAAGTTTGAAATCTGCAAAGAAAAGGATTTTGTAGTTCCTAATATGACACAGTTCCATGTTCCAAAGTGGCATGGGTGAGACCAATGCATAGTTCAGCTAGAGATACTTGGCCCCTCCTAGGAACTTCTTTACAGACCACTGTAGTACTTGCTTGGTGCCTTTTCCAGAGTTGTGCATGAGGTGACTTGAAAGAGAAAATCCCTGTGTAACTCTCGGCTCATTGTGAAGATTAAATGAGCTATTATTAATGTCAACCACCTTATTCAGTTTACTGATAAGGAAACTGAGGCCCAGAAATATGAAGTGACATCCTCGAGGTTGCATTGAAAGCCAGTGGCAGGGTTGGAACTGGAATCCCAGACTTGCGGTTCCTTTTACACATTATTCATAAATTCGATAACTGTTTATTGAGTTCTTTCTTAATTCTGTGCCAAATTCTGGCTAAAGATACAAAAGTGGAAAAGAACAAAAAGTCAGTGGAAAAACCCAGCATGGGCTTCTTGTTTCTTATGCGAAGGGGCAATGTGACCTATATATGTCATATGAGCGACAACCCACAGAATCCATTTCACGTCTCAAGATACTACCTGAGAGGATATTGGCAGTCAGCTTTGTGTTCTTGAATAAGCCTCCTTTCTTTCCTCCTTCCCTTTTTTAATTTCTCCCTCTCTCATCTCTCTCTCTCTCTCCTTCCCTTCCTTTCTTCCTTTTTTCTTTTATCCTTTTTTTTGTGATTAAGATCCTTCATTTAATGAACAAGGACCTTGAATAATCACAATCACCTTTGACACAGAATTACACACTCCATTACGCAAGACTAGACAGACACAGTTCTGGAAACCTATATTTCCCTGAAATAGTAACAAGAAAACTTGGAAAGATACTGAGGGAATCAGGGCATTTACATTCTACTCTCCTTTCTTTGGGAAGTGGCAGAAGCTCCCCTGGCATCGGAGAAGGAGGATTGAATGATAGAGGGAAGTAGTTGGTAGGATAGGTTGTGCCTGGCTGAGTTGACCCTGTTTCTCTGGCTTCCTTTATTCTCTGCTGTGAACTTGCGCAGGGCCCTGACTCTGCTTGGAAATTCTTTTCTCCAGAGTTTATATCCATCAGGCTGAACTGATACAACTACTGTTCACCCTTGAACAATGCTGGAATTAGGGGTACTGACTCCCTTCACAGTAAAAAATCTGCATATAACTTTTGGCTCCCCCCAAACGTAACTACTAACAGCCTACTGTTGACCAGAAGACTTACCAATAACATAAACATTGATTAACACATATTTTGTATGTTATGTGTATTATATACTAAATTCTTAAAGCTAGAGAAAAGAAAATGTCATTAAGAAAAAAGAAAATATTTATGGGAAATATTTATTAAGAAAATGTTTAAATGGACCCGCATAGTTCAAACCCATGTTATTCAAGGGTCAACTGTAGTTTGATAAGAGGGTATTCAAAAGGAGACTAGTTTCCATTCATTCATTTATTTATTCAACACTTATTAGGTGCCATGAGTCAGCAGGTGTGGGAAGCAGCCTATGGCTCTATGAAGAGGACTTTCCTGAGATGCAAACATAAGGGGATGCTGCAATTCCACCAGCTCGTTTGGCTGAATCTTGCATGTGCACTGTGGGTACATGACCACATTGCTTACCTGTGACAGCATGAGGACAGCCACCCACCCCTGGTCCTTGTTCCTAACCACCAGATCCATCTTCCTGAAACTTGCTTACCCACACAGTGTTTTGGTGATGAGAAAATGAGCGAACATAGGTGAAAAGTGTTTTGTAACTTGGGAAGAGGCCTATGTGTACAGGAAAGCATGTTCTACTGTGTGAGTGACAGTGTCTCCAGTGTGGGAAATTGAGGGTGTGATAATGACAACCCAAGGCATTCAAGCTCATTTCAGCTTCACCTGTTTATGTATGTGACGTGGAAGTGATAGATGGATAACTATTTGCATGTGTGGGCAGGGTTTGTGAAAATGCAAAGAAAATCTATGAAAATAACCTTTGCTCACTCTCCTGGCCCCTCAACCATGTCAGGCTGAACTTGTAAAAATCACCTACAGTACTTGGGAGGAGTAACATTTGCTTTTTTCTATTCTTGTGTTTTTAAAATGAAAAGCTGTGTTTTTAGGAGTTTATATGTCTACTTCTGCAGATATCACTTATCACTTATTGAGAAAAGCTTGACAAAGAGAGGAAGGAGCTAGCAATAACACCAGAACATGAGACATCACCCTTTGGGTCCTCTGGCCCAGGGTTCTCCTTCTGACAGTGGCACTTCATGCCATGGCATGCATGGCAGGGAGGGACTAGCAGATCAAGGCTTGGAGACATTTTAGTTCCACCAACAGATACTGAGTGCCCACTTCATGTCAGCCATTGTGCTAAATGCGGAGGCTGCCAAGAGGAAGCTCTGAGGACAGACCTGAGGAGACAAGACATGTAAACTGACAATTTCAAAACAATGCATAACGCACTATGCAAAAATGCATGCCCAGGATCCTGCATGGGAGGTGGTTTCCTGGAAAAGTGACACCTGAACTGAGTCAAATATATGGTCATGGAAGGAGACTAGACTCTGGGTGGTGAGCACACATGCAATATACAGATGTTGCATTATAGAATTGTACACCTGAAACTTATGTAATGTTATTAACCAATGTTGCCCCCAATAAATTTAATTAAATGTTAGAAAGGACTACGGGAGTAGCTGGCTGAAAGGAAGGACAAGACTGGCAATGTGAGCTGAGGAGTGGAATGAACAAAGACACCGAGGCAGGAAATGAGGGGGTGGGGGGTGCGCAGTGCAGTGGAAACCTACCTGTGGTTTGCCATTTGTTATTAAATTCAAAGCCAGGAGAAATTGGTGAGAGATGAAGTAAGCTACCTAGAAAAAGCATGAGGGAAGATACAAAATCCAAAGACTTTTAGTCAAAGCCAGGACAAGCAAACACGTAGTGAAGGTGCAGATAGGCGGGTTGTAGCGTCCAAGACAGCGGCAGACATACAATTGTGGACATTAATACTGGTAAATGTTGATTCTGGAGCAGGACTGCTGCTCTGCACCCTTTCAATGTTATGTGTCTAGTGTGAGACATAGACAAGAAGCCTCTGAGGGAATCTTGTCCCAGGTTATGGCAGGGCCAGAGATTCTGGGCTTAACTAGCCAAAGACGCCTTGGCATGTCCTCAGAAACCCTGTCCTTTAGATATGAATGAATGTCTCTCAGCCCCTTTCAACCTTGTGCATATATTTGTTTAATTATGTTTCGTGTTTACTAAAGGAATTCAGTAAAACTGTCATAAATGAGAATCTTTTAAGATAACTTTTTCTCCAGATAAAAATCTCTATGTGACTGCTTTCATAAAATTTAGATAATGTGGACAAGTCTGGAGAATAAAATTTAATTGTGTTATCAAATGATAAGTATTGGTAATATTTTATATATGGCATATATTTTTATTTTCCACTTTTAAACTTGCTATTACAGAGTGAATGTTTTCCACACATAGAAGGTGGGTGTGCCACTTACCAATTTAGTACCTATCAACTTCAAGTTCACTTTCCTTTGCTCTGCTTGGTAACACTAGAGCTGGACCCTGTAGGCACTGTTCCTTTGCCAGCTGGCTGAATGTTAGACTTTGTTAAGAGAGGATGGTGCGGGAGTGCCCCTTAAGGCCTAGCAGGCATTTTCTTTCCTATTCCTGGCCCCAGCAGATCAGAGTGGAGGGGGCAAGGTAGTGCTCACCTCAGCATTCTGCACCCTCCAACAAGTATTCCCACAACCCAAGATCCATTCCTACGCACCAGCTCCAGTCTGCAGCCTTTGGCAAGTTTCTCCACAACCTGGCAGTCTGATCTTACAGACCATTTCTGGCCTGCACCCTCCGGCAAGGCTCTTTGCCACAAGTAGGCTGTTTCTTACCCTTCAGGGGGCAAGTTCTTAGTTTATTCTTCTTATTGCTCTCCGAATGTGCTACTTTTGAACTCCTTAAAGTTCTCTTTTACCCCTTTCAGTAATTAACCACCTTTTACTAGTTAGCACATCTTTGTATTACATGTTTCCTGCCCAAGTTGTCGGTGTTTCTACTTCCTGGACCCTGACTGATACAGAGAGGATAGTGGAGAGATGTCAGAGTAATCTGGGAGAAAAGAACCATTCCCTCCCTTTTCCATGCAAAATTATCTCTCTCTCTCTCTCTCTCTCACACACACACACACACACACACACACACACACACACACACTCTCTCTCTCTCCCAAGGCCCCTGAGAATCACTAGGTTTATACATTCCCTTTGTTGTACTGCAGGTTTTTTAGAAAGCAGACCTGAGGCAAGGCTTATTTGCTGTAATTTATTAGTGAGTACAATCACAGGGAGCAAGAGTAAAGGACTGAGTGATTACAGCTTGGAAGGAGAGAAACCCAACATAAAGACGGATTAACAAGCTGGCTGCTGCTAAGTATGACTGATTGCCCAAACTTGCCAAACTTACAAGTAGTGGGATAAACTGCTTTATGCTCGCCACTGGCTCCAGGTACATACGAGGGGCTTGATATGCATTTAAGTTCTTCGCTATGAATGTATGTCTCCAGTATGATGTATAATGCTGCAATCTCTATACATCTGAATATTTTTCTTAGAGCAAATTATTTAAAATATACTTAGTGTGTCAAAGTATAGGAAATGAAAATCTTTAATGAGAATTTTACTGGAAATTTCAGATAACTGTAATTTCTTACTTCCTGAGCATTCTGGTTAACAGAAATTTTGTGTTTGCTGTGTTTTATGCAGTTGAATATCTCAGTTGTAAGATAGATGTGCCATTCATTTAATGACATGGTTTTGTATGTCTGTGTGTGGTGGGGATAGGTGAGATGAAGTAGAACTACCAAAGGATGTACATTCAAACAGATTTTTTTCCAAATTTATATTCATTTATTCATAAAATTCCTGGCTGCTTAATTTTCAATATTATAAAGTTGGAGTCTATTTACTTTCAAATTCTTAAGTTTCTTCTGAGTCATTCTTGACCACTGCAAATCATGAGGCCCCTACTGAGCACCTCAACTTCACTGGATGGAGTAGCTAGAACAGAGTAGCTGGAGGAAAGCCACAACACTGTTGTCTTTAAAAAAAAGTGCACACACTTAAACTAGTTAAAAACTGGAGTAGCCAAATATATCATCCTCCCTAAGAAGCAAAAACTGAACTAGGAAAGGGAAATGAAACCAAAATTTTGGAGCCAGGTAGGCCCAGGAAGTGAGGGGTGAGAGGAGTGATGAGAGAATCAAGCAGAAGGAATGGGAACCAGGAATGCAGAGAATGAAGCCAGAACACCCCAATTACTTCTTACCAGTTTTTACAAGTGATGTAAGCAAAAGACCCTGACTGAAGGGCTCAGGCCACTTAACACGACTGACCTTGAACAATGCTCATATCTTCTGCCTGCCAACTCTACCCCTGCCTTGGGATCCAGCTTTCCCTCAGAGGGCTCTCTTAGCCTTTAAGAGAAAATCAGACTGCTGTTTGTAGAAGATAACAGTGTCTGCAGCTTTTCCTTGAAAAATCGCCACGAATTTCTTTTTGTGATGCATAATTTATGCTACAAAAGAGAAAAGGAGAGTGTACCACTATTTGCATAATTCTATTGACTCTGGAAACTCTGATAGGGCAGAACAGCACAAGATGCAAGAGCCCTAGAATTGAGTCGTATATGTGTGTGTGTGGGCGGGGGGGGTGGGGTGGTTGGTGGTGAAGTATGACCACCCTGGGCAGGTCTTATTGGCCATCATTCTTTATCACAGGTATCTAGCCTCCACTTTACCTGCCTACTATTGGACCCAGATTGTTAGATCTAATATTTGGCTCAAGTTTAGCTGTCTACTTGGCTGGTCCAGGCCTTTGATCCAGGTTCCTTCATCCACTTGGTTGTAAAAACTGGTAAGGAGTTCTGGGCATTCCAGTTTCATTCCCAACAAAAAGTCCTCCTTTTTCTTCTCAGTATTTGGCTGAATCTGAGAAATTAGCATTTGCTTACTTTTTTGGCTTTTCAGTTTGCTTGTTGGATTTGGATCTGAGGAAATAGAAAGCGAGAACCTGGCTCTTAACGTTTGGGGGTCACAGATCCCTTTGGACGGAAATCTTTTGAAAGCTATGAACTTTCTCAGAAAAAATTCCCAAACACATAACATTTTGCACATAATTCTCAGCACTTGAAGCCTCCCTTTTGGGAACCTATCTCTGGATCCTGGTTTAAATTTTTTAAAACTTAGATAAATGAAAAACAGCACAAGACAACATTATGAACAGGAACTAAATTGTGATATGTGTGGCTATGTGTAAACTGACTAAAAGTGAAAAGGACTTCTGAAAAGTGGCAAAACTTGCAATTATCTCTAAAAATAGGATCCAGAAGTTGTGTGATCCAGAGGAGCATTTTCCAAATCCTTAACTGTAGAAGGCTCCAAGAAATAGCTTTCTTGGTATTTGCCTCCTCCTCAGACTAACATTACACATTAGGTGTCTCAATAAGTATTCAATAAACACTGTTTTTGAGATAAATTCACTTGAATTCCTCACATGGGCACTATGGCTTTGCTATCCTATAAAACCCTACCACCTGTGTGTTAATCATGTGGTTTGGTGAGAAACACACCAGGAGGCCAGTGAGTCAGCTTAGATGTAGGTATGGAGTTTTGTTTGTGAAACTGCTCAAAAGCTTCCAGAAATTGTGCAGAAAAGCATCTGACTCCCAGGTAGAAAAAAATCAGAAAAACTTCAAACAGTTAGAAATGGTTTTGTTTGTAGCAACAACTACAAGTTTAAAGTATAATTTAACAATAGCATCAATTTAAAACATAAAATTGCAGCATTCTTAATTTTTTTCCTTTAGCAAATATTCACTGAGGGCTTGCTGTGTTCCAGATACATGCTAGATCCCTCAGATCTATATCTTTGCAAAAGTGAGCATGACAGAGCTCAACTCTGTCCTCACAGAACTGAATCAGGAAGGAACTGCAGAGGCCACTACCCTGGTCATTTTGTAGATGAAGAAAGTAAGGCCCCGTAAGAGAGAAAATGATTAGTCCAGGATCACACAGCCAATTAGGGACTGGATTATGACCATAGACCAGGTATTCTAGCTCTGCAAGAGCACAATCATGTTACTAGAAATTTGATGGTGAAATTGAGGAGATTATAACCACCATCAAACATTTATTAAGCTTTTACTATATTCTATACCAGCCCTTGGCTAAGGGCCGTAGGTATTGAAAAGTATGATAAAGAGTTTCATCTTCTAAGATATGGTGACTAAAGGAATTTTGGTTGTAGAATGATTTTAATTAGGTGAATTTTATACAGAACTTTAATCCACCAAACAAACAAACAAAAGAGTATATTTAGGGGATCACAGCCAATTCTTGGGAGGAAAAATAGAAAAAAGGAAAACAGAAGAAAGAGGAGACAAATGGCAGTCATCAAAATGTCAAGCAGGAATTGAGCCATGTTTTGGAGGTAGAAGTATTTACTCAAAGGGGGTTGTGTTCCACCCCACAACAGTATAACCTTGTAAGCCACCCTGGCACAGAGCACCAACACCCTGGGAGATCCACACATCTGTAGAGCCCAGTCAGCATTGGCGAGAGGACAGTGTCAGAATGTTCAGTGACCCAGGGGGGAAAAGCTCTATCTATAAATACTTTGGTGAGATAGAATTTCCAACACGTTTTGTGCTGGGGCTTGCAAGTGGGCCTGCGAAATATTTCCTCAGGGTTTGGCAACAGTGTAGTACCTCTCTGTGAGCCTTTATTGATGTATCCATTAGAAGGTGACATGATTTGCTTACTAAGTTTCTCTTTAATTTGCATCTTAATGTTCCATCATTAGGATATAAGTACAGGCATAGGGAATTGAGTCATTTAGAAATTCTCTCTGGAGATTTGGTAACTCCAGACTGTGAACTCAGAAGACCACAGCGTGGAAAAGTGGGCATCTGATTCGTACCTTGAGAGGTGTTTTGAAATGAACCCACTGGCTGCAGTGATGCATCTGAAAGGCCGAGGCACAGGAGGAGTATGTCATGAGTAGCATGTGTTTTTTTGTCTGAAAAGTTGGTCAGTTTTCATTGTCCCCAAGAAGCCACTGGTGGTTTTGGTTTGGGGATTTTTTCCTGCTTGTGTTGTGCCTATGAGAGTTTTGTAGACACTGCCATAGCCATTGCCCCCTGGCCTGTGCATTTTTACTACAGAACTGTCTATCTTTGGTTTGGGCACCTTAGGACTGGAATCATGTAAGGAAAACCATGGGAGCCAAACAGCCCTGAGTTTAAATCTGTCAGTGAGTTAGAGAACTTCTCTAAATATCAGTGAGCTCTTATCTGGAAAATGAGTATAATAGTAATTTGAAAAATTGTCATGAGGCCTAAATGAGGTAGTTTACACAGAGTGCCTAACACAGTACCTGAGTCAGCAGGTGCCTAAATACAAAACTGTTCCTTACTTTTTCATAAGTCCTAATTTTGTTTCTGAACTTCTCTAACTCCCAACTGAAGCTCTATGGGGACCAAATGCAGGGCTCCTGGCCATCCAAACTGCATTTTTCTCTGGCCCACTTTCGAGATTGGAATTTGATTGCCCAGAAGAGTGCTTCTTGTTCATGGGCAAAGAGCATCAAATGATTTGTCTAAGTCTGTTCAGAAAGAAATTGGATCCAGCCCTCCTCTCTCCTCTTGCCAGAGTTGAGGACCCCAGCTGTGTGTACACAACATGAAAGCACACTAGAGAGCACCTAGGCCAACTCTCTCAGTTTCAAGATGAAGAAATCAAGAGTGAGAAGGATGAAGGGATAGGCCTAAAGCTGCATAGCCATTTAGTTGCAGAATTGGGAGAAAAACTAACGTTTCCTATTTTTATAGAGACTTCATCATTTTCAAAGTACTATTGTATATTTTATTTTATTTTATTTTATCCTCACTACAACTTATAGACGAACAAACTGAGATTCAAATAGGAAGCAATTCCTAAGTCTCAAACTTGGGTCTCTGAACTCTGATTCTAGTGTCCCCAGGCCCAAACCTGGGATACCTTACATACCACTCATCTTCCCTGACAATTCTTAGGTAAACCCTTAAAGGCAAAAGAACTCTAGAACAAGACACATGGGAAAAACTGATGCAAAAAATTTGTTCATTCATTCATTCATTTAATTATATAGCAAATATTTACTTAGCAGCCAAATATTGAAGGAACTGTGCTAGGTAATGCCAGAATATGGAGCTCATTCAAATACCATCCTTTCTGCCTTCCTGGAATTTACAGTCTAGTAAAGGAGTTTACCGTCCATGAACATTTATCTAAGAAAAAGAACTCTTTTAAATAATAAAAATAAAACTTCATTGTTTGAAATGTTTGTATCCACCTTCTAGACTTAATAACTGTAGTCTGGTGATCTTACAGAATGATGACTGAGGTCCTTTCATATCCCAGGGCTGAAATTTTGAGTCTCTTATTGTATAAGATCTAAAACTATAGAACAAGAAAGTCCAAACAACTGTATTCAATCTGGACTGAAACTCTGAAGATTAGTTTTTAAATTTACACACACACACACACACACACACACACACACACACACATAATGTTTCATTGTTGTTTCTTTCTTTGATTGAACTCTAGGGACAGGGAATCTAGTATTTTGAGATTTTAATTAATTGGATTTTGGCTGATGGAGCTTCTATTATACATATTTTATAAAGCAAAATGGTACTTGGTAAAAACCCATATTCCTTTATTCAGTAATCATTAAGTTCTATTTGCCAAATTACATGTTAGAGTACGAATCAGATCTTTAACCTCAAGTGGTTTCTCATCTTGATCACAGATGGTAAATATACAACATGAATTCTGTGACTTCTGCGTCTTCGGTTCATGACAGACAGCACCAATGGATCTGGTCTCAAAATCATTCTCATCACAAAACTTCAGATCACTACCAATTATTAAAAATTTCTTACTCGTTAAAACTTACTCATCGCCTCTGTGCCAAATGAATATTTTTTGATTCAGCAGAGCTGGAGAAAACTTACTGTTGTATCCAACAGGCCAAAACAAAGTACCATACTGAGATGAGTATAAATCGACTTCACTTCAGTCTTTTAGCTTTTCTATGTACTTATTATATTAGATGCTAGACAAATTTCTTTTGTTAAATACTTGAAGCTTGGTTTTAATTGCTTCTATGCACAATTCAGTAATAGGACAAATCAAAAAATTTAAATCTCATTAACAGACTACTAGATAAGTCACATTAACAAAAATTAAAAGAGGTATGCATTTAGGGCTCCTTACAGTCTATTTGAATTTTAGTTTTATAAGTCACTCTCTAATAGTGTCTGACTAAAACATCTTCATTTGAAAACAATGACAAAAGTGTACCAGAGGATGGATTCGAGTAAGATTTCATTTTCCCTTTTTTGTCTAGAAGTTACATTCTGGACACCTTCATTGTTGGATTAAAATGTTTCCCCGCCTCCCATCCCCGCTCACCCAAAAGTGGGCAGTGTTGGTCACAGCAGAGGAAATAATTCAGACCAACCTTCACAATTAAGATTATTCATCTACAAATCCTGTTACGCAGGAGAACAAAGAGTATAAAAGAGTTGGTGTTTTGCACAGAACACAGGTGAAGTGAACCAACCGAGCGATGCATGTGCTATGAGTGAGCCTGTCACCACCCTAGTCTGCATTCATGGAATCACAGGCACCAGAACAAGGGATTAAGATCCCACCTGATTCTACATGTCAGACCACAGCTGTGGCATTTAGTCCAGCTTCAGGTGTCCAAGTTTAAAAAGCTGCAGGCTGCTCTAGAAGGTAAAATACCTGGAGACCATGCAAGAAGAAGGACTGATGAGGAAGGAGAGAGGCTCCATGTAGTAGCAGATGTAGGTTTTGTGGGACCTAAAGTCTGTACAATTTTGGCAGGGAGGAAGGTCTTTTTTAAGAAAAAGAATACAAAATTACAAATATAAAATTAGATATGAATTTTAATATTTATTTTGAATGAGGAAATAGATCACAACAAATTAGAGTGTCGGAGACTTAGAGATTTAGGTCACTTTCTTTTTCTCAGAGTTTTAGATAGTTTACCAGAAATAGTTAAGTAAAAATGCTTCCTTTTGGAAACCAGGCTTCTCCTCCCCTCTTAGGACCCTCTGTAACTCTCAGCACCCAGAGAGCATGTGTGCCAGGAGGGGTCCTGACACTGACCTTTGATAGCTTCGTGCATGTTTAACCCACCCCTGGTTGTGCAGTATTTGCAGGTGGACGGAAGCCTTTAAAGACGTAGGAAAGATGCTACTGGCTGTGTCCACCAGTTCGAGCACCGTGGATTTGTTTCTGTAGTGTGTCTGAAGATGGAACTTGAGCCCAAGGTAGAAACTACAGCGAGGTAGATTAGGATAACACAGTATGAGAACTCTGATAACCAGAACTGTTTATCCACAAAGTTAGTTTCCTGGCCATGGGAGGAGGAAAAACAGACATTTCAGAGGCCTATGTCCTAGATCCCTTCATTAAGGGTTGAGTTTGCTCTGGAATTTGATCTCTAAAGTCCTTTAAATCCCAAGTTCTATCTCATTCCATTATGATCATCATGTTCTGTTTAGGTTTCTTTTTTTTCTGCTTGCCCTGTTTTCATTTATCTTTCTTTTGGGGACCTCAAGAGAAGCCACCCCATCTCACTGTCGGCCAACCTGGTTTGCCATGGGGGCTCATGCTGTCCTCTTCCTCTCCTGCCCCACGTTGGACATATGTTCTAGTTCTACCCACTGTAACCAACCCACAAAGGGAGCATGACTCCAGTCAATGTGATGAGAGCAGCCAGGGAGTGTTGGTGGTCCATTAAGAAAAGAAGAGCTCTCTTTTGGCTGGAGTTGCTAAACCAGAAAATGCCGAGTTTGTGTGGTCATTTTGCCCCCTTGAGAGAGAAGCCACTGAAAGGAAGCAGAGCTGGGAAATGGAGAAGTGCGCATTTGCTGGCAGGGTTTGGGAACCTCAGCTGAGCCATGCCAAAAGTTAGACTTTCTCGACTTCAAGCCAGTGGATTTCTGCTGTTCTGAAACTGGTTTGAATGGGACGTGATTAATTGACTCACTAGGACTCGAAACCCATTCCAGAGACTGAACCCCTGCTAACTTTTTTGCATAAATACCTCCTACTTTCTTTTTCCAAGGAGGTTATGGTTGGTCTTATTTATACTACTTTAGATGTTTAAATATATTGTTTTATTTGGTTGGTTTTGTTAGTATTTTGAATTTTTAGCCCATTTTTGACATCACAGTGCTTTTATAAATTAAGGTTCTGGTGTGCAGCTTTTACTCACATGACATCTATAATAGAGTTTCATATTTTTGGATATACATAATCAAACTTTCCCACTTAGAAGACTAAAGTGATGTATGTGTTTGCCTTTGGAAAGTATGCGGAGAATTTTGCTATGGCAAGTATTCCAAGTCTTTTTCATCTCGATCACTAATACAAGATTTATGTTCCCACTCACAGAATATGACAAGCTAATAAATTAAACTTGCTGACAACCCTTCAATAAAGAAACTATTTTTCTGCAGTTAACAGTCCTTTTTAGATTTTAATAAGCTTACTTAGTGTTAATCACCTTTCATAGGCAAAACTGTCTCCTAAAGAATATAAACTCTAACAAAGACTAACATAGTAAGCATGTTTTTTTTTCTTATGTGTAATTCTTTAAGTGAAACATAAACATGATATCAACATATTATATACATGCAGCCTTTGCTTTCTATGGTAGTGCAGAAGTGTAAACATGACTGAGCAAGCTGGAACCCTATAAATCATTTTTAATAACCATGAGAAAAATTATAATTGTTTTGTGACCTTTAAAATTTTTTTGTCAAAACATTAAAATGTATCTTACTACTGATTATCAATATAATATAATAGGAATTTTTAAATCTTTAGACACATTGAAAATTAAAGTATTTATTTGTAAAAAACCAACTGAAAGTAGTTCAAACAATGCTTGCCTTCTTTTTAACACATAACTTATGACATGGAGCAGGCATGTTTTCTATGCCTCAGTGAATTGTTCTACTCCTTTCTAAGTTTGGATCAACTTCCAACATTTTGTCCTTTGCACATGAATGGTGTGAAATATCTCTAAGAGTTCTTTTAACATGAAGTTTTTGCTGGTATCACTTCCTGTGGGCTATCTTTATCCCTTCCTCATAAACAAAAAACAGGATGGGGTCGCTGTGGAATCCTGCCTAGAAATCAGCATTGAATAGACCTACTTAGGCTCCACAGAGAGTCAATTTGAAACCCAGACCCCGAAATCGAGTTCGTGTGAGAAACCGTAGTGCATTATGCATTTTCCACATATCTTTTTTAGATCATGCTCTTATTTGGTTCTCATTATTATTGTCTGAGTTAGGCTTTGCAGAAATAATTATCCCCATTTTAGAGATAAGGCAACTGAGGCCCAAAATAATGAAATTGTGGCAGCAATTAGGAAGATTCTCATCAGCCCCATTTCCTCTTCTTGGGCACTGAGCTGAACTACAGTAGCTCCCAGCCCCTTACAAATAGATAGAGACACATGACTAGTTACCAACTGAATGTGAGAGAAAGAATATGTCACTTTTGTGCTGGGACAGGTAAGAAAGGATGAGATTTCTCTATGCAGTCCTTTCTCCTTCTGTGATGACCTTAGAGACCACCTGTGAGGATGCTGGAACTACAATGGAAAGAGCCTGGGTCCCTAAGTCACCTCTTAGAGGGGAATCTATGGACTCTGCATTGAATTGTGACATAAGTGACAAATACTTGTTTGTTATATTAAACCACTGAGATCATAGGGCTTTTATATTATAGCAGTTAGCTTACCCTGAATAATGCAGAAGTGATCTGATTGAGTATTCTGTTCAAAATCACACAGGTAGTCACTAACAAAAGCAGGTAATGAACGCAAGCCTCTCCCATCATGTGGTATGTAATAACTATACTAGTGGTTTTAAGAGTTGAGCAGATCTGAGGAAGAGGTGGTTGTGAATTAGAGAGCAAAATAAATCTAGTCCCCCTTTTCTAAATCCACCCATCCTGATCCTCATCATGACCATGAGCTCCTCATCAAGACTATTCTAGTAGATGATGAACATACATTCTTCCATCCACATCAAAATATATCAAGAGATTTCAACAACAATTATGTTATAAATTAACAAGAATACTTAGGATCTGTTGTACTTTCTCTAGTCATAGGAAAAAGTGAGGTCTTTTTTTTTTTTTTAACCAGAAAATGTAATACAAATGATTAAAGCTAATGTAGGAGAGTAAAGTGTGTTGTTATTCCCAGCCTGGCATCTCAAGGCTCACATCTCAAGGCTGCTTTTATGAAGCACTTTCATGTGGCTTATACATGTTTTATCAGGATAAGGCATGAGATCCATGTCCTTTGGTGCAGCAGAGGAAGGAAGGGGAAAACGTCATTTCAGAAATAAATGGGAAAACATATGGGTCTGGTTATGAGAATACTGTCTTTTACCATTTTTACTTTTCAAAGTTAGCCCTTGGTTTATACTGGACTTTATAAAACTGTGGAAATGAGAGAACTGATTCAACCAGGATATTAATTTTTCACTGAAAACAGATTAGAGATTTGGAGAAGCTACATGGTTTATCATGATACAAACAGCATTAAATAAATGATAGCTTCAATGTAGTCAGAGGAAGCTTTGGAAAAATATCATATTTTCAAGAACTATGGCAGGTTGCATGGTGGGAAAGTTAGTCTTCGAGAACACCATATTTATTGTTTGGCACTTGACTTGCTCATGATCAGCATGATCAAGCATAAAGACAAAGTATACATAATCTTGAGTAGTTCAACCTCCCCCGGGAACTCTTCTTAACTGTCTGAAATGTTGACAAGTTAATAAAAAATCATTTGAAAAGTTTAGAGATATCTTCCTAACTACCATTTGTCAAAATGTGGCAAAGTTATTTTTCTCCCCCTTCCTCTGGTAGCACTTCTTTTCCATAATTTCTGCCTTGGAGACAAAATTGATGGTCATCAATAATAATATTTTTTAAAGTTGTCAAAAGCATTTTCAGAGGCATTAGCAACTAAGTTTGCTAAGTAAATAGTCAACTTTTAACCAATACCTCTTTAACCACTCTTTTCCTTCTGTTTAAATATTTTATACTACATAATAATACATACAAAAATATGTTTTATCATATGTGTAAGGTACAATTAAATGAAAACCCATCCATAGAACATTACCAGTTTCCCCCAAAGCCCATGTGCCCATTCCTACTGCGATCCACTTCCTTCCCCATAGAGGAAACTTTATCCTAAATTTCTTTTTATTGTTGTATCCCTAAATTTCTTATGTACTATTCCTAAATCATATAATTATATGATGCTTGATTTCGCACATTTTTTAATTTAGTATAGATGTAATTATACTGTACGTATTATTTTGCTTTTCTCTCGTTACGTTATTTTTTGTTTCTGACAAAAAATTTGTCAGAAATTTGACCTGTGGATGCATGTAGCTACTATATAGCTCTGTATTATATGAATTTACCACAATTTATTTATCCATTTTACTGTCGATGTGTATTTGGGCAGTTTTCTGTTCTTTCTCTTTTTTAAGTATTATGACTATAAACTCTCCCGTATATGTCTCACACTGCCTTCATTCAAGAGATTTCTAGAGTAGTGGATCTCAATTTCTAATGTGCTTTTGAATTGCCTGGAGCCCCTACACAAATCCCCAGACTCTATGCCCAAGGATCCTAATTAAAAATCCTTTTGAGGTGGAGTCTAGAAATCTGCTTCTTTACAATCTCCCCACTGATTCTGAGGCACCTGCTCCACCAGCTTTCTCTTTGAGAATCACTGCTTAGATTAAATCACCCCTAGATTAAATGCCAGTCATAGGCTATGTATATCTTTAACTTTTTACTTTGAAATTAAAAACTGTTTTCTAAAGTGGCTAGGCCACTGATATTCCATCAAAAGAGTATAAGAGTTTTCATAGTTTTATATTATTGTTGATATCTCAAATTTTTTTATGTTTCCTCAGCCTGTAGGTATAAAGTAAGATTTAATTATGGTTTTCATTTAAATATCTAATTAGTTATGAGTCTAGACATCTATTCATATTATTTTATTATGAATTCATTCTTGTGTCCTCTTTTCTGAAGCACTGTTCATATTTTTTTCCTAATTTTCTATTGAGTTATTCATTTCTTATTTTTTGTAAGAGTGTGTTTTACTAAGTAACCTGGATTCTTATCTTTTGCAAATTGTATGTGTTGGAAAATTCTCCAAATTTGAAGCTTGTCTTTTTATATTACTTATTATGACTTTTGATGAGAAGTTCTTAATTCTAAAAGATTCCAATATATAAATATTTTCCACTATGGGCTGCATTTTTTAGAGTTTTGAGAAATTTTCCCTTCACGAATATTACAAAGTTATTTTCTGGTGTTTTTTTTTTTTCTAAAAAATTATGGCTTTGCTTTTCATATTTAAGTCTTTAATCTACCTGGTATTCATTCTGTGTATAACATGAAACAATAATTTAAATGAATTTTTCTCCATATGGATAATCATTTATCCCAGGACCTTTGATCAGTTACTTCCTTTTTTCCCTATTTACAATGCCAGTTCTATCATAAACAAGTCTTCTGTGTATGAGTAGGTCTGTTTCTCAGTATTCTGTTCTGTTCCATTGGTCTATGTATCTATTTCTGTGCCAGTTCCATTCTGCCTTAAGTGTTAAAACTTACAATATGCCTAACTATCTCGTAAGCCAAGTCTTCCACCATTTTCTTCTTTAGGAGTGTCTTGGTTATTCTTGGCCTTTTGCTTTTCCATATAAATTTTAGATTAAGCTTGTGAAATTCCACATAGATACACTAAACACACACTCACACATACACAACTGTATGTACCTGTGTGTTGTCATATAGACCTGTTGGTATTTTGATTTGAATTGCATTAAATCTACATAGATCAATTTGGAAGAATTAATGAATATAATATATTGAATTTTTAAATCCACAAATGTAGGAGATCACCATATTTACTTTGAACTTTAAAATGTCTTTCAATATAGTTTTATAATTTTCTTCACAAAAAGCTTATACATATTTTGTTGCATTTATTTTTTTTTTTTTTACTTTATATCTTTGTTCTTTTTGCAATTTATAGCTTTTTAACATTTTCTAAATTTGTCGCTTAGGTAGAAAAATACAATTGACTTCCACATACTAGTTTGGTAGAAACCAATCTACAATTATATTTATTCTAACAATTTTTCAGAAAATTTTTTATTCTGTATAAAAATAATATCATTTATAAATATTTTCTTCCTCAAACTTTTGTATTTCTTTCTCTTGTCTTACTATCTAGGAGTACCTTCAGAAACATGTTATACAGAAATGGTGCTTAGGAGGGTATCATTATTTTGCTCTTGATCTTTCACAAATAAGTATGATATTTACCATAAACTTTATATAAATACTGCTTATAAACTTAAGCAGTATTCTATGCTTAGTTTTCTGTATGTTCTATTTGTTCTATTAGTTTGCTTTATGTTCCATAAATATATTTTACATTGTATAAAAGTATTTGTTAGAACTTCTCTTAAGATACCATCTGGGCCTAGTGTTTCATTTATGGATAGACTTTAGCTAACAATTGAGATTCTTTAAAATTTTTAAGAGTATTCAATATTTTTTTCAAGCCTTTTTTTGGTAGGTTTATTTTTCTTGAAGTTCCGTTTTTTATCCAAGTTTTCAAATATATTGGCATGTATTTGATCATCATGTTTATTGATTATCTTTTAAATTTTTATTGCTTCTACACTTGTCTCCATTTCATTCCTAATAAAGTTTATTTATGTCATCTATAATTTTTTTTTGGTCAGAAATGTAAAAGTTTTGTCAATGTTATTAGTTTTTTCCAAACAAACTTTGACTTTATTGATCTTATTTATTTTCTATTTTATTAATTTTTGCTAGCATCTTTATTATTTTTTTCATCTAGTTAGTGTTTATTCTGCTCTTCTATTTCTAACATCTTGAGCGAAATGGAAATTTCGGATAATTTTTAGCCTTCCTTTGGCTATTTGAAGTTATAAATTCTCCTCTAAGTTGTATTTTGACTGTACTCTACAAATTTTGGTATGGAGTATTTTTATTATTCCACAAGTATTTTTCAATTGATTTTTTTACTTGACTCCTGAGTATTTAGCTATGTATTTATTAATTTCTAAATGGTTGGGCTTTTCTGTTTATCCCTTTGTTATTTTTTAATCTAACTACATTTTGGTCACAGAATGTGAAGTTTGTAGACATTTGCTCTATGACAACGTATGAGTACAATTTTGTATGTTCTGTGTAAATATGGAAAATGGTAGGCAGAATGATGCCTTCTCAGAGATGCCTATGCCCTAATGTCCAGAACTTGTGAACAGGTAGAAAGAAATCTGTAAATGTGTTTAAAGTTACAGACCTTGAAATGGAGAGATTATCCCAGATTATCCAGGGGGCCCAATCTAATACATGAGCCCTTTCAAATGGAGAAATTTCTCCTGTTAAAGGTATGACAGAAAAGATGATATGTGAGAAGGGCTTGACCATCATTGCTGGCTTTGCAGACAAAGGATTCGATGAGCCAAAGAATGTGGGATGGCTTCTAGAGGCTAAGAATAATCCTAGGCTAATAGGCAGCAAGGAAATGGGGACCTTGGTCCTACAACAGCATGGAACTGACTTCTGCCAACAACCTGTATGGGCCAGGGAGAATATTCTCTCTCTGAGTTTTCAGTGAGGACAGTGGTCCCAGTACCTGGGTTTAGCTTGGTAAGACCCCTATGGACTTCTGACCTATAAAACTGTAAGATAATAAATTTATATTGTTTTGAGATGCTGTGTTTGTGGTAATGTGTTCTGGCAGCGATACAAAATTATGCATGCTTTCCAGTTGGGTGCAGGGTTTTATATTTGTTTATTAGATAAAGTTTGTTAATTATGTTTAGATTAACTGTACCCTTACTGATTATCTTTCTTATGAATGGTTGAGAAAGGTAAAGGTGAATATTTTTCCAGTTATTCTTTGTAGTTCTGTCAATTTTGCTTTACATGCTTTGAAGTCATAGTATTAGGTATATAGTCATTAAGAATTGTTACAGTTATTTATAATTGTTGTATTTTAATCCCCTCTGAAAACTTTCATTTAACTGAATAGTTTAGAGTTTTAAATTTATTGAGGTTGTTGAGCTATTTGGATTTATTATTTTCTTACTTTGTGTTTTTCATTCATCCTTCCATGTATACTTTTTTCTCCTTTCTTAACCTTTTTTTAGGTTTGACCATATTTCTTTTCCTCGTTCTCTCTTTTACTATATCCAAAGGTGAGAGTTTATACTTCTATAGTTTAATCAACTACCCTAAACATTTTAATATATATAATTAATGTTTTTAAAACACGAAGTTAATATTTTACCCATCTCAAAAACGAAACTTAGAGCATTTTAATTTTGATCATCCCCATCCTAGTTTATTTGTATTTTCTTCTAATATTTTAGTTATATCTTATTTTTAAATTAATTTCACACATTGCAAAATTATTGTTTTATAAAGTAGACTTTCATTAGTTTTATCTCTGCATTTAGCAATTTCTGTGCTGATGTTCTCTCCTTAAATATCAAATTTTTACTTAAGATTACTTTTTCTCTGCTTGCACAATATCGCTTAGAATTTCCTTTTATAATGGTATCTTGATAGAAAACTGTTTTTGCTGATCTGAAAGTATCTTTACTCTGTTCCTGGGAGATTTATTGGGTGCTCAATTCTATTTTAACAATTTTCTTCTTGCTTTCAGAACATTAGATCATTTCATTTTCTTCTGGGTTGTATTGGGGCTATTGAAAATCAGCTGTCAGACTAAATGACATTCCTCTGTAGATAAATATATCTTTTTTCCATAGCCAATTATATATAATCTCCTTTACCTCAATGTTTTGAAATTTTATTTTGTCCTCATATTAGTTTCCTCTTATTTATGCTGTTTGAGATTCTTTAGGCTCTTGGAATTGAAAGTTAGTGTCTTTGTCAGTTCTGAAAAAAATTTAGTCATTATCTTTTGAATCTTACCTTTTCTTTCATCTTTCTTTTTGTAAACCTGATTAGACATAAGTAAGATGTTTTCACTCTATATTCCATGTCACTTGCCTTCTCTTTAATGTAACATCTCTTTTCAATTGTTTTGTTCTGTGAGGCATTGTGAACAACTACTTCAGCTCTGTCATTTCACTAGTTGTCTCTTTAGCTGTATCTAATTTACCCATTAAATTTTATTGCAATTATTTGATATTTTATTTTTTTAATTTTCTTTTGTTCTTTTTCAAATCTATTTTATTATTTTTAAAATTCCATTTCCTTATTTATATTAAATATATTAAAACATAATTATTTTTATTTTAGATCTAAAATTCCAATATTTTCTTGACTGGTATTTCTGTTAGCTGTCATCTCTGATGCCTTCTTTCTTTATTATTACTATTTTACTATGAGCTCAGATTTTATAAATATTTTTAAAACCTTGTTTTCAAGTATATTCCTCTATGGAGAGTTTAACATTTACTTCACCTAGATGCCTTACATAATTTTAAACTAAATGTTTGGCTTGAACTTTTTTGAAATATTCTGAATGTAATTTGGATTGTGGTTATCAAAAATTTTGTTTCCCCTCTTCCCATTTCCAAGGTTAGGAATAAAATTTTCTTTTGTTTCCCTCTGCAAGTGTGTTTATTTGTAGTTCACCATTTTTCTGATAATATAATTCTTTAGGATCCTAGATTTCTGCAAGGATCCCCCATTAGACTCTCCATTTTGGGTGGGCTGTAGGTTATGTCTGTTGACTCCTTTTTCTTATAAAATCGTCAAAATGGAAGTTTAAAGTCACCAGAATTTATCAGACACTCTTCAGAATGAAAGCTGACTTCATTATTCTGTGAAATCCTACTTCTGCTGTATTTTTGGCATCTGAGAATTTCTTACTTTATTTCTGGCTCAACAATGTATTTCTAAAGAAAATTTTTGGTTTTTGTTTGTTTGTTTGTTTGTTTTGTAATTTAAGGAGATCTGTTTAGGGTTTTTATTCTACCATGCAGTTGGAAAGGAAATTTTTTAAAAATTATATTAATTGACTCACTGAAAATGTATTGATAAGCACATGGCATGCAAAGAATAATTAAAAACAGTCTCTGTTTTCTAAAAATATGGCAGTCTTGGTGGCTGGGATCTTTAGGATTTCTTCTTGGAATTTGTAAAATTTTTCCTATTTAATTTACAGGAGAAAATATAATAGAGCCAGTATTCTCTCAAATGAGAATCTAATAGCTACATAATGTGAATGCATAAATGTTTATTGAATGAATGCATATATTAAATATTAATTGATTAATGAACAAGTTAGCGTTAGAGGAGAAGCCTTACCCAAGAGACTAGAGGGCAGCCACTCATACAACCCCTGTGACACTTCTGCTTTGTTTTGTTTTTCCCAGATAGGTTTTGTTAGTTGTCTGTGGTACAGTTTTAATAAGAACTGAGAGCCATGAGTACATAACATATGTTGAGCTGTTCCAGTTGTATCTAATATGTCACGTTCAGTAACAACTCTTTCAGTATCCTCCTAATCACGTCTCTGCCATGTGAAGATGGAATCTAGTGACAGAAGGACACACTGTAATAGGGTGGGGATTGAGGGGCAGATAAACCCTAGCATTTTAAACCCATGCTTAGAAATACAGGTAATCATTCATTTCCATACAATTCCTTAACATGTGAAAACATTTAAAAGTTAGTCTCAATGATCCTGATAGACAGGAGCTGTTGAGAATAATTAATACAATGGTAACCAGCAATATTATTATTTTATATTGCTCTAAAGCCATATAAAACCATTTTATAATGGGCTGGGCACAACTCGAAACACTTCTTTACTAAAACAAAAAAATTTTTCCTTTATTTCAAATATAATTATCCATTTAAATGTCATGGGTCAATTTATTAACACTTTATTCATCAGGGTGTAACCTTTATTAGGCTTTATAGCTATCAGAAATTATATCCTACACAAATACAATAGAAATTTAAATGTTCTGGAGAATGAGCTAACAGCTCCTGCCTTTATGGTGTCATTCAGTAATGGACCTTGACCAGCAGAAGATTTGATAAGTATAAAATATTACTGCTTGATGCTAATTTGGTTCCTTTTTAATGACTGATAATCCTTGTCGATTTAGTGTGATCGTCACAATCCAGTACTGTTTCCCACCCTGGATGTGATTGTAATAGGAGCCATTAAGTGTGTCTGCATAATAAAATTAGTCAAGGAAGCTATGTACATTGTTTCCAGTCCTTTGAATTTCCATTATAGTGGTGAGGCTTGTTGAAGTGAAAAGTCTGCAGTCAGCTCAACCAAGTCTTTGATTCCTTGGATGCTTATGAAAAGGACTGAAGATGACTGTGTTAAGAACTCTCTTCTTGCAGTCCTAGAAAATTCATCATACAGAAGTAGGAGCTGTAGATTTGGGGCTAGAAAAGATGGTTTGGTCACTGATTTGCCTAACAAAGCTTTACACAGCTCCAAAGCTTAAATACATAATCAGTTTTTCACAGCTAAAATTTGAAAGGGGGAAGCCTTTCTTCATTTTGGAGATTTATCACTCCTTCAGGATGTTGCTGTATTAAAGAAGTTGGAATTGCTTGGCATCTTTAAATATATGATCTGATCCCACCGCCCCCTTGTAGGGATTTATGGGGCTTGAGGGGAAGACAGAGATAAGGACCTCATCTCTATGTAAAGGCAGTGAAATAAATAAGTTCATCTGCCTTCTTGCCCTTCCTATTCTCCCAGCTTATATGGGATCAAGTTCAGATTCCTTTCTCCTATAGTTTCTCTGACATTGGTTCCCTGAGAAATACCTCCCTAGTGCCTTCTAGGAAAAGAGTGAAGACTTTGTACCAGAGAAAGATCTGTTTGCTTCTGAACTAAGTAGCTTCATTTTAACGGCTCAAAAATTTGTATTCTAAATGTTCAGAAAGTCTGGAATGAGAGCAAGGAGGCAATCAAATGTGAAACAACGTCAGGATCTTCCCAGCAGAGGACTTGTTGGTGATATTATTATGTAACATTAACTGAAGTTTTTTGTTGTTGTTTACTGAACCCTCTGGAGTCATCAAAACTTGGATTATTAGAAATAAGAGTACTTATTCAGCATTAGAGTACAGAGCAAACAGCCATTCATTTTTTCAACACCAAGCATTATAGTAAATCAAGAGTTCATGGTTTAAAAAAATAAATTGAAAACAAACAAACAGAAAACATCATGTCTGTATGGTGCCTTGTATCATTTCTCCTCTGCAGAGTTGCTATTTGATCAAAGAATATTAAGCAAATCAAACCTTTCATGGTACATTCCATGAATGATTGTAGCACACTGATTTAGCACCCTTTTTTTTATCTGCAGACCCCATTCTTCCTCTATTTCAGCCTCTTTCCTCTGTCTGACCAGTGTCATTATCTCCCTAGGTAGAGCCACGAGCTTCTGCCCCCAGCCAGCTGCCTCTAGAAAGCAGCAGGGTTGCATGGTCTTTTGAAGAGTACTGTAGGAGGTAACCCTACAGTAGTATCCTTTCTCTATCCCCTCTGAGACTGGTAGTGGCAGGCACATGACGATGCCAGCTTCTTCTGAGGGACTTGAAGAAAACACACTTTCCCAATGCCAGGATAACCTGCAAGGGCTGCCTTAATTTCCAAACAGCAGTTCTCTTCGTCTTCTTGTAATGGTGATAACAAAAGCTAGATGTTTCTGAAAACATAGCTTATCACTTTTCCCCATTGATGCCTATAACTATTCTGCATTTGTTTGTTTAAGCCTTTCTAGGTTATAAGCTCCTTCAAGTGAATGTCTTGTTCTCTTGTAGGTCACTAGCTCCTAGTACAGTGCCTGACCACAATTAAGCATGCAATAAATATTTGTTGAATTAGCAATTACTTTCTCTGGGCTCTCCAATTATCTGAACCTGTCTATTCTTAAAATCTCAGCTCAAGTTCTCTGTAAAAACTTCTCAGATAATTTCACACGATAGCAATCCCTCAGAATGCATGGCACTTACTGTCTATATTACTCTTTGGAAAGTAGGTCACGAAATTACTTATAGCATCTTTACTATTGGTGTTTTGTATTGCAACTTAAAGTTCTATGGGTGTAGGTTTCTCATTTCTAACCAGATTGCAAAATTCTTGAGAATGTCATTATCATTTTGTGGTGCCGTGTAATATAATGGCCGCTTAGTCCAGTGCTTAGTACATTACAAATGTTTAATAAGTGTTAGCTATTAGCTAACAATGCCTAACCCAACACTTCTTTCTGCTCAATATGTACTGATTGATGAATGAATTGATAATGGAAAATCTAATGAAGACACCATTCAGTATATGCCCACCATCGCCCATTAGACAACACACACACACACACACACACACACACACACACACACACACACTTTAGGGGATAATTTCTCAGAGTGACTCCACCTTCTGATCATGGCTGACCAGACCAGAACTGGTTACCTATCCCTAGGTTAGCCTATTACTGGACAAATCCATGATCAAAATGATGAATCAGAATAATCAGGGTCCTTTGTCATTGATTCAGCATGAGGAAATTAAGAGTCTTAAGTGGGTTTCAATAGGTATTAAAGTGGAAAGAATATTCAAGAATTCATAGCATGTAGATTGGACTGTAGTAGCCATTACAGGTCACATGTAACCCTAACTGATGAGGGGGCAGAAACCCTAAGTAAACAGAAAAAGCCAGTCAGTACAATGAGTAAAACTAAACAAGGCTGCAAAAAGAAGCAGAGATGTGAAAGCAGCCAGAGACACATATCTGAGGGTCTTTTCTGTTCTGGTTCCAATTCCCTTAAGTTCACACATCTCTTTATCAGAACTTCCTTTGACCACCTCACACTCAGGATGGCTACGATCCAAAAAAAAAAAATTACAGATATTGGTGAGTATGTGGAAAAATTGGGAACCCGGTGCACTGTTGCCGAGAATGTAAAATGGTGCAGCCATTGTGGAAAACAGTATGATGGCTCCTTAAAAAATTAAACATGGGATTACTATATCCATCAGTTCTATTTCTGGATATATATATGTAAAAGAAGTGAAAGCAGGGAAGAGATATCCATAGCATGTTCATAGAAGTGCTATTCGCTATAGTCAAAGGTAGAAGCAATCCAAATGTCCATCCACAGATGAATGGTTAAACGAAGTGTGGTATATGTACACAATGGAATATTACTTAGTCTTAAAAAGGAAGAAAATTCTGACACATGCTACAATGTTGAAGACATTATTCTAGGTGAAGTAGGCCAGTCACATATAAGATCCCATTTATATGAGGCAGTCAAATTCATAGAGACAGAAAGCAGAATAATGGTTACCAAGGCTGGGGGTTATTGCTTAATGGGTACAAAATTTTAGTTTGGGAAGATGAAGAAGTTCTGGAGATGGATGGTGAAGATAGTTTCACAACAGTGCGAATGTACTGAACTTCACATTTAAGAATGGTTAAGATGGTAAATTTTATGTTATATGTATTTTACCACAATTAAAAGAAAAAAAAAGAAGACAACTCTCCCTTTGACTTTAGGTAACTTGACTTAGAGCCAAACTAGAAAACTTCCATTTTATAAATGTGACACATTCCTTTTTCTCAAGACAAAAACAGAAATTCAGTGAAGCAAGTAATGGCAATGAAATGGGGGGATAGCAGGAAGGAAGGAAGGGGGTATTGTCACTAAATGAGAGGAGGAATCCGGGAACACTATTGTTGGAGACAGGAAGGGAACCCCTGGAGGCCTCAGCAGCTGAAGGTCGAGGATCTTCCCTCTGGCTCCTTTACATTACCTTTCCTCTGCCTCGGTGTGTCTGCTTGCCTCTTTTTCACTAGCTTTCATTCTATCTCAAAGCTTCTACTCATCCATGCCCTCAGTTTACTCATAACTTTGGCCTTTCATGGCCCAGAATGACTCTATAGCCCTTCTCACCCCCAGGCTGTGGAAATAGAGTGTTTTGAACCCCAAATTTTCTAGTGCCATAGTGGTTGAAATTATAGTGGAATCCATTTGCCATATCTTTCAATGATCTTTGATAAAGTGTTTTTGTGGCTAACACAAGAGATTTTCAGAATGCAAAATAATGCTCTACCCATTATCTTTTTTTTTAAGGATAAGTAAAAGACTGGTCAATATTTACATATTAATTCTCATAAAATTTAAGATAAATTTATACTTATTTTCTGTGTTTTATCATCTTGGAGGTTTTGAACTATATTTTTTAACTAAGAAGACCAAAGGACTTTGCCTTGTAATAGTCAAGGTTTGCTTTAGTCATTCTGAAGAATACAGACTTATAACCCTGAGACTGTAAACACTTGTTAGTGATAACCACATTTCTTAGAATGTTTGTTGTACAGAATTGGATTTGTTCACTTAAAGTTACAAACTATGTTTGCTCACCAAACTGTGCAATTAATTCCTGAACAATGTCTCATTCATTTACCTATAAATAATTCAACAAATACAAATGGCAGTGCAGATTTTTTTAGAATTAGGAACATTTTTAAAGGCATTTACCCTGCAAAAGTTATTTTGCAAGACAAATTTAAAAGTGACTCTGGTAAGTAGCCTTATAAAATGGTTCCAAATAATTCCACTTCCTGGTATTCACACCCACTGTAATACCCTCTCTCTGAGTGTGGTCTGTATCTAGTTACTTGCTTCTAATGAATAGAATGTGGAATAAGTGAAAGGATGTTGTGATAGAATTTTTTGATATGTTGACTTGGCTCAGCTACAGTCCCCAGTAATTCTATTAGACTCTAATCTAGGTGTCCCTGTAAAGGTATTTAATGTGATTGAAGTTCATGATCAGTTGATTTTAAGTAAGAGATATTATCCTACATAATCTGGTTAGATGAGATTCAATGAAGTGAAAGGCCTTAAGCAGAGCTTAAGCTTCCCTGGAGAAGAAAATTCTTGGCCTCTGGACTGCAGCTCAGCCCACACCCAAGAGTTCCAGCCTGTCCTTCCTGATGTCCTGCCCTACAAATCCTGACTTGTATACCCAGCCCCTGAAGTCACGTAAGCCACTTCCTTTTGATGAATCTCTTAATATATATTTCCTAATTGTTCGTCTTCTCTGGTCAAACCCTGACTGACAGGGATGTCACTTCAGAGATTAAGTTATAAAGCTGTGACTTTTATCTTGCTTGCATCATCCCCTTAGCTGTTCTAACATGCCTGTTCTGATGAAAAGGGCCACCTACAAGAAAATTAGAGAGGCCTCCAGCCAAGAACTAGCAAGGAGCCGAGGCCCTCAGTCCAACAGCTCGTGAAAGACTGAATCCTGACAACAACCATGTACGGGAATTTAGAAATGGATACTGCCCCAGATTAGCTTAAGATGACTACAGCTTCAATCAACACCTTGACTGAAGCCTTATTAGAGATCTTAAAGCGGAAGACCCAGCTAAGCCATGCCTGGAAACTATGAGATAAAGTAATGTTTATTGTTGTTCAAAGCCACTACATTTGGGAGCAACATTTGTTATGCTATGACAGATAACTAATATAGATTTACTCCAATGAATGGATTTTAAAACACTGAGCCAAATCTCATTCTTTCAGATAAACTTTTAGCCACTGAAAACACCTGATTTGCTCCATACTTTTCAATTTATTGTTCTAAGAAAGAAATGGAATTGATTCAACACATCTAAAGAGGGACCAAATAATAGGCCACAGAATAGACCTGAACAGAGTTGTTGGCTGTCATTGGGTCAGGTTTCCATTCATGATTCTGTCAACTATGGCCAGGGTGAGGAGGGTAGTTGGGATACTAGAGCTTTGTAATTCAGCCAAAAGCTGTAAGCAAGACAGTTTCCTTGGGAAGAGTTGATGAGCCAGTCCAGAATCATAATTTACATGTCTAATAAAGAGCCAGAGTCACAAAACTGTAAATATATTTAGCCAGTGCTGATATTCAAATATTTAACCTTATAGTAAGGGTACCTGCTTTTCCAAATGGTCTTTGGCCAATATGAATGGATGCCAGCTGTATGCCATCCTGGTATATGCAAATTAATATTAACCCTGATTTAAGCCCCAAATGCCTTAATGCACATTCATTCATTTACTTCAAGTATTTAAACACTAAAAGTGTGAAAAGAGCAGAAATCAGGTTTTTTTTAATGAACAGAGTTTACAACATCAAGAGAAGAGACATATTAAAAATCCAAGTGTCTCTGCCAGGGGTTCTCTTTTTCCTTGTGGAAAATTTTCAAACTATGCAATATGTCACCAAGACTTGAAAAATCAGAAGCAAGCTTTCAAAATTCTCTAGTGAGTCCTTCTGATAGGTCATAGAGGTGATCTCTTTATCATGGTCAAGATTTTTCAGTTACAAGAGCTGTCCTTGGCAGCTTTCAGAAATGAAACCCACACAAATGAGCTCAATACCTGTAAAATTCCACTATCTAGCAAACATCAGTGCTTTCTTCATTTTATAGACAGGAACAGCATCATAGATTAGATTATTGGTCAGCAAATATTTACTTCCTCCCCACTCCCAGTTTCCTTTGAAGAATAAATCTCCCTGCCTCTTTAATGCTGAGATTGGCCCTCTGACTCCTTTGGTGTTGTGATAAGCAGAGTGTACAGCCCTGTCACGTGACTTGGGCCTGGCCATCCATGTGATTTGCTTTGGCCAATGGGGAGTTAGCCTAAGACAGAAGACTTGAAATAATGTTGTATTTCACCATAGGAAGAATATGACTTGGGTAACTCTTGTTTAAGGACGATGAAACACATGGAGCAGACCTTGGTCAAACCTACAGCTTTGATGGTTAATTATTTATGTCAGTTTGATTGGGCTAGTCAAATTAACACATAAAACTGATAAAACATTATTTTATCAGTTTAAATAGACAACTGGTAAAACATTTCTGGGTGTGTCTATGAGGATGTTTCTGGAAGAGATTAGAATTTGAATCAGTAAAGATCTACCCTCACCAATGTAGGCCAGCAACATCCAATCCATTGCAGACCAGAAAAGAACAAAAAAGCTGAGGAGAGGTGAATTCACTCTTGCCCTTAGTCATCAGAGCTCCTGGTTCTGGGGCCTTCGGACTCATACTGAATTACACCAACTGCTTTCCTGGTTCTCCAGCTTGTAGATAGCATGTTATGGGACTTCTCAGCCTTCATAATCATGTGAGCCAGTTCCCATAATAATTCTTATCTTATGTGTCTCTATATATCCTTTTGGTTCTGTTTCTCTGGAGAACCATAACTAAGACAAGCTTGGAGCCAGATCAGCTGAAACCCAAATGATCCACAGGCAAGAAATAAATGTTAAAAAAAAAAAATTGGTTGCTATTTTTTTTATTTAAGTCAGTGCTTCTCCAGATAAGATTTTTGTTCAGCCTTTGCTAAATATATTCCTCTGGACTATCACCATGTTATTATCTTTTGTTGGTCCAGATGATATATTTAACTGTAGCCTTGCAGTGTAACAGAGAAACTCCTCACAGATAAACAGGAGGCTGTCACAAAGAAACCCCACACCAGGCCCACAACTCATGCCGAGTTTCAAGTAGCGGCTCCACAGATGTGCCCACAGAAGTTTAAGAGGCAGCTTAACAGATGTACAAAGCTGCAGATCAGAGGGGATATAAAACAGTTAAACTTGCTTAAAGGCACAATGTGTCACCATCTAACGGTTACATGCATCCTAAGCCCCACCAAGGAGGAACATGCGCTGGTGGTGCTCCTGGCTGTCAGCATGCCAGGAAGATTATAAAAACGCCATGCTGTGATATGTTGCCCTCCTACCTGAGAAGCTACTATTAAGCTGAGTATTTACTGCACCTATTTCGACAGGAGCAGCAGTGCCAAGTGCTACCTGTCTTCTGGTTGGATAAATTAGTTGTGGGTGTCACAAGATTATAGCTGCCTATTGTTCTGTCTGCTGAAGGTGGGAAGAGATGAAAGCCCCTGGTCTGCCCTTGTAATGTTTCGTGTGAAATGCAGGAGGCAGCCTCTTTTCTTCCCAAGTTAATAGCAAAACAAGATCTGGACTGACTAAATGAGAGTTTGGGGCATAATTAAAAAGACAACACATGGCAAAGGGAGGGGGGTAAAGAGTTTATTTATAGAGAGAGGGCATGTATG
Source organism: Macroglossus sobrinus (assembly GCA_004027375.1). Classification (NCBI taxonomy): domain Eukaryota; kingdom Metazoa; phylum Chordata; class Mammalia; order Chiroptera; family Pteropodidae; genus Macroglossus; species Macroglossus sobrinus. The sequence continues at coordinate 1,018,547 of PVKZ01000047.1, read as the reverse complement.
ACAGGAAAGGGAGGGCAGAGTGAGGAACCTGAAAAAATCAAAAGTGCATGCCACAAAAAGGTTAGCTCCCTGCACTGTCATATAAACTAGTGCTGAAATCAGAACAGAAATGCTCAGTAGTCGGTGCAGAAATGATGTTCGATTTGTTCAATTCCTTTCAAAATATTTTTTATATAAATTGTTTTGCCCTCACATTTCCATGATGTATGGAGCTATGAACTCTAAATTAGTGTTAACATAAATTGACAAGCTCTGCATTAAAAAATATCAGCCAGCCAGCCCTACAGGCTTAATTATGAAAGGAGAACATGATGGGTGCAAAAATCGTGTTTCGAAATTTTACCACATGCAATATAAATAAAAGATTATCTCATCCACTAGTAACCTTACAGATCAAAAGGAAACTAGGAAAGTGACTTTGCTGGCATTTATAATTATTTATCTTGCATGAATGGTTTTGCTGTATTTTGACAAATACAAAATTTGTGACTTTTTTTCTGGTGCCTAAGGAGTAGTAACCCTACTTCGTGCATCTTAAAGGGAGGTTCAGGAACTTATGCAAATTAAAATGAAATTAAAATGCTTAAAGTGGAGAAAGGTTTCCACATGTCAGATAAGACTATGTAGATTCATTCTTCAGCAGACATCTGTTGAGTACCTACTATGTGCAACCATTATACAGGTGCTTTTAAAAAATTGTCCTTTATAATGCCTCTAAGAGAGTTTTTAGTCTTTATTTATCCTGAGTTTTTATGCTTATTTTTTTTTCCAAAACCAAACTCTATTGTAGTGGTTATGGTTTCATGCTAGATTTTTATGTTGTGATCTCATCAACTCAAAAATGAGGTATGATCTTAGAACTCAACCTTGATGCTCATCCCATCATCCAAACACCATTCTCCTAAAAGGCTACCACTAGAAATTTGTCCATGTCTTATTTATCATTTTGATCATTGCATGATGCCATATGATTAATGTGACCAGATGATCTTCTTTACCCAAGACATTCTTGATTTATTCCTATTGTCTAGCAAAAGTATTAATAACCCTCAAGAGCGTTCGAGTTTGGACAATAAATTATATTTCACCTTACATATGATACGCTACTTTATTCCTATTAATGCTAGGAAGTATTGAATGAATGAATGAGTGAATTAATACATATAATTGGAGATAATTAGAGAATTAAGGGCCAGCTCCTTGAAATTTGCAGGCTCAATTCAATCTTGTACAATGTTATCTAAGGGAAAATTGACACGAACCAAAAATGACATCTCTTTCAGATTGAAGCAAAGTTTATTTATCTTGAATTTATTGACATGTTGCGTTAGATAATTCTTTGTTGTAAGAGGTTGTCCTGTGTATTATATGATGTTTAAAAGAATCCGTGGCCTCCACCTACTAAATGCCAATAGCATCCTCCATCCCTTCTGTGACAAATTAAAGTCTAAAAGCTGAACTTCAAGAGGAATAACCACCATAAATCAACTAATATTATTTAAAAGGACTAAAAAAAAAGGCTACGCTTCCCAAGTTTTTTTCTAAAACACTCAAATAAAAATCTCATTTGTGTAAAGCAAAGCACATATTTGTTATGTAAACTTGACACATAGAAAATTTTCAAATATAAAAGTTAGACACTGCCTTTTTTTTCACTTAGAGCAAACTTGATGATAATAAAGTTCCTACTTAAAAGCCATCTTCTTTTCATAGATCTGAAAGAAGAAGCATAGCTCAATTCTAAGGCATTTGGGGATAAATTAGCAACTCTACTTCCTGCCATCATTATCCATATGCCATTTCCACTGCCACAAAATTAAAGGGCCTAGGAAAAAACTATACACTATATGTAAAGGCATGATTTAAGCATCACCTTACTTAGGGCAGATGTATTGACACTATTTAAAACTAATTGAAAAGGGAAGGTGGAATTCCACCTACTTGAAATTGAATTCAGGCAGTATTTGGGGACACTGTTTTGATATCAGTGTTCAGTGAAATAAAGAGTAGAACAAAGATTAAAGAGTTTAAGAACTGGCACAGTTTTGCTATGGTTCCTGGACTCCTTCCCACCTTACCCACAAATCTTTTCCCTGTGTCACTGTTTGCTGATGGCAATACAAGCATATACATAAAATCTTCACCTTTTCCATCTTCATTTGATCCAATCTGGAGCTATCACTGTGTCTGAGCATTGATGGCTGCAATAGGACATATCCACCAATCAGAGACCAAAAAAATTTCAGAAATATTTTATGCATTTGTAAAAGCAAACAGTTGTAATTTTTTGTTCCTCTTAATATACCAATGGTAACATACATATATACTAGCTCATCTTTCTTTTTCCACATAATTTGGAGATCATTCCAAAATATGAATTGCAGGCACCAGAGCAACTTATTTAACAAGTCTGCTGTTATTTTTGGATTGTTTCTTTTGTTTTTGTTTTTATACTTTGCTATTACAAACAAGATTTAAGGATATTAAAATGACATTGGTCATTTCATATATCTGTAAGTAAATCTATAAAAAGTTATAAGATATAGAATTACTGGATGAAAGGCATATGCGTTTTCATAAAATTTACCATATCTCTCACAATACAGGTTATACTCCCACTTGCAACATAAAACAGTGCCTCTTTTCCTTCAGCTTCATCCACACACTGTTATTGAGCTTTCCTGTCTTTGCCAAATTATAAAAAAAAATTATATTTCAACGTAGTTTTGTTTCACATTTGTCTTAAGAGCAATGTCAAGCACTTTTTCAAATATTTACTACATTTGTATGTTCTACTTATTCATCTTCTTAATCCATTTTTCTACTGAGTTGTCTTTTTCTTATTGATTTATAGAAATTAATTTATACTAGAGAAATCAGCCTTTTGTAAAATCAGTTGCAAATATTATTTTGTCTTTTAATTGTCTCCTTAGATTTTGCTTATGGTAATTTTTAACTCTCAGAATTCTTTTTAACATTGTCTAATACAGTAATTTTTTATGACTTCTGAGTTTGGTCTCATAATTATAAAAATCTTCCCTGGTATTAGTTTATAAAATAATTTCTAAAACTCTTGAATATTTTCTTTTTATATTTAATTATTCTATTTCAAATTTATCCTAATGTAAGTTGTAAGGTATAGAACCAATTTTATTCATTTCTATGTGACAATCTAGTTATTCCTAAAACATTTGCTGACTAAGCCATCTTTCCTACACTGATCTGAGATAATGTTTTATCATAAATTAAATTTATACTGCATACAAACCCAAATGTGTGTCAATTTCCGGAGCTTTAATTCTGTGCCATCTCTTTCTGTTCATATGGTACTACAACATTATTTAAAGCATTAGAATATTATAATACATTTTCTTATTACTTTGGGCTAGTTCCTTCTCATTCTACTTTTTCAGATTTTTTATACTCAAATTTGCTCATTTTTTCCCCCACAATAACAGTGTTAGTTTGTCTTATTTCAAATTAAACTCAATCGGTATATTTATTAGGGTCAGGTTAAATTTATAGGCTAACTTGGAGAGAATTCACAGCTTTATAATGGTAAACCTAAGACTATAATATGGCTTTTGATTTGTTTAAATATTTTTTTTGTATCCTTGAGGCATGTTTTAGTTTACTTCACATTTATTTGCACATTCTTAAGGTTAATTACTAAGCATCTCATATTTTTTTTGCTATTGTAAATGAAGTTTTTCTTCCTTTATCTAACAATAGGTTAATGTTTATATACACAAAGGCAACTAATTTATGTGTATCTATATTAAAATTTTTTTGGTTTTAATAGTTTTTCAGTTTATTTTCTTAGGTTTTTCAAGTTACTTCAAACATGATAGTTTTACTTCTTTCCAATTTTTTTGTCTCTAATTTCTTCTCTAATATTTTGGCTAGTACATTCTACAAAATAGTAAACAGTAATGGTGATAGTGTAATTTCAGTGAGAATTTATATAATGTTTCTCACTAACCATGATATCAGCTTTTGGGTAGAGATAGAAATATTTTATCATGTTAAAGAAGTATCTACCAATTCCTATTTTATTAAGATCTTTTTTAAAATCAAGAATTAATGTTGAACTTTATCAAATGCCTTTTCAGCATCTTTGGAGATGATCATATGATTATTCTCCCTGGAGCTATTAAAAAAGTTGACTCTTTAGTAGATGTCCTAATATCGAATTAACCTTACATTCCTGCAATACTCCCAATTTGTCATACTGTATTTTTCTTTAAATATGATATTGGATTACATTTAATAATATTAATTTAAATTCTTTATATTGATGATTAATTTAAAAGTGTTAGATTCATGAGATTCATTTGTAGTTTTCTTTCTGTAGCTAATCTTTGTAGGTTTTTTTCTTGCTTCATAAAATAATTTGAAAAATTTCCTTTTTCTGTGCCCCAAAATTTAAATCTGGAATTTAAATAACAATAGAATTATCTGCTCTTTGGAGATTTTGTGAAATTCCTTTGTGACAACATCTGGACTTGATGTTTTGAGGGAAGAGTAACATTTTAACTTTATTTTTTCAATAATAATAGGCTGTTTAAATTTTCTGTTTATTTGTTTGGGTAAATTATATTTTCCTGGAAACTATTCATTTCATTCTAGTTTCAGATTTGTTTGCATATAATTGAGTGAAATAGGTTCATATTATTTTTTTTATTTCCATGGTATCTAGTTATTTCAGTTTTATCATTGTTTATTTTGTGTATTTCTGCTTTTACTCCTTTGTCTGGATTAGAGTAGGTACTAGTTTATCTAATTTACTAAGTTTTTCCTTAAAACAAATCAACTTTTAAATTTATTCTACTGTTCTCTGTTTTCTTATTAATTTCTGCTTCTATCTGTAAAAAGTTTTTCCTTCTACTTCTCTTAGGTTCATTTTGTGATTATCTATTATATTAGTTCTCTATCACTGCATAAGAAAGCACCCCAAAACTTAATAACTTCAGATAACGATAAATTTCTTTTTATCTCAGAGTTTCTAAGAGTCAGGAATCCAGGTGCAGCTTAGCTGGATGGTTCTGGCTCAGGATATCTGATGTAATTGCAATCAAACTGTTGGCTGAGGCTGCAGTCATCTGAAGACTTGAGTGGGGCTGAAAAGTCCATTTCCAACATGGCTCATGTCCATGGCCATTGCCTAGAGGTCTCAGTTCCTTGCCATGTAGGTCTCTTCACGGGGCTGCCTGAGTATCCTCAAGACATGGCAACTATCATTCCCCAGAGTGAATGACTGAAGAGAGAGGGAGGGAGGGAATGAGAATGACCAAGCTGAAAGCCACAGTGTTTTTATAAATAACCTAGCCTTTAGACTCTTTCAGAGGTAGAGCTAGAATCTAATTCCCCTCACTTTGCATGTGGGTTGAACTTTGTAACAATTCTAATGGATACACTAAAGCAAAAGTTTCTTTTTCTCTTTTTTTTGTCATTTTATCTTTATGAATTTTGATACTGTGTTATTCAGTACTTTTAACTGTTAACTGCACTTCTCAACAAAATAAGAAACTTTTCAGAAAAATAAGAAACCCAATTTTGACTCATTTAATGCTCTTTGTCCTGTATTTGACCTTGACTGACATTAAGATGATCAATTGTGTTTCTTTTTGTTTGCATTTGTCTGGTATATTTTACTCATCCTTTTGTTTTCAACCTTTCAGAATCATTTTGCTTTAAGGGTATCTCTTATGTATGACGTGAAGTTTATATTTGCTTTATGATCCATTCTAAAAGTTAATAGGTAAGCTGAGTTAATTGTATTTAATAGTATGACAGATAAGTTTTGTCTTACTTCCATCATATTATTTTATACTGTATTTTCTACTTTATAGTTTTGTAAATTTTTTAAACATATGTTCTATTTATTTATTTATTTGTATTTTTTACTTATTTTTCCATGATAAATAGGAAGTTTTATATTTTTTTGCAAGTCATAACCCTTAACTTGTAAGTTTATATGGTAATGAATCCTCACTTTCTTTAGGCAATATACATTAATTTTTCAGAGCATAAAGAATTTTTATATTCTTTTTTCTCATCATTCTTTTTCTCACCATCCAATTTTTGATAATTATTTGATCTTTCTAAGGGTTCTTTTTTGTATTTGATCTTTCTAAGGGTTCTTTTTTGTATGATTAGATATACTCTTGCCTTTATTAATTAATTTGTCACTATTAAAATAATATCCTTTAAGCAGCAAATATTAAAGATGGGAAAGCCACATGCAGGATTTTTTTGGTGTAAATTTGCTTAGCCTTTACTTTTCAGCTTCTTTCATCCTTATCCTCCCAACCCATATTATTTATATCATGTCTGCATATTTAGAACACATAATATTTCTTTTCTGTCCTGTAATTCAAACCACACATTTCTTTTAGTATTAGTGCTAATAAATTTGATGTCTATGTCGGTCCCATTTCTTTTGTATCTTGTTTTTCTTTTGTATCTTTTGTATCTCTAAGATATTCCTCAAGATGGGCTTATGGGAAGAACATTTTTAAAATTTGTTCATGTTCAAGAGTATCTGCCTCTTGTCCTTATATCCAAATAATATCTTTAGATTATATATTATTCCCTTGAGGATATTGTAGGTGTTACTCTTCTGACTTGAAAGTCAGTCTAGCATTGATTGTTGCTGTGGAGATATCTGAGACCAGCACATCCCTTTTCCTTATATAAAGGACTCTTCGCTGAGATGCTCCCAAAATGTTGTTGTCGTGTTGTTGTCTTCAAATCCAATAGTCTTACTAGAATATGTCTCAGTGTTGACTGTTCTGAGTAAGATTTCCCTGGAATATAGTATGTCCTTTCTTATGATATAAATTTCTTTTATTTCAGGTAAATTTTCTAAAATTATATCTTATGTATTTTGTTAGGATTCAATATTTTCTTCTTCAGAAACCCCAAGTATCCATATGTTGAATCTCCTTTGCCTTTCCTCTATATCTCTTCCTTTTAGCCTAACTTTCTTCATTTTTACTTCATTTGTCTTTCTTCTACCCTTGCTTCCCATTACTACCCTCTCTCCCCTGCTAAGATTTTGCAGTATCTAGTCTTCCTGGTGCTTCATTCAATTTCACTTTAATTTCTATAACGGTTTCATTTTTCTTCAACCTTTTCCCCAAGCTTATGCAAAATCACATTTTACCTCTCCCTCTGTCACCTCATGACCTCTTCTCTGAGCTCTTGCATCTTTGATTTGTGTTCTTCCTTTGGAGAATCAATTGCTTCACTGTGTTTTTGAAATTTTTGGCAAAAAGCTTGGTTATACTTTTTGTGTACCTGCTGGTAAAATTTTTGGTGCGGGTCTGCCACTTGTTTTATTCTCTTCCTGACCTTCTATCGATCCTCTGATTAGTTATTTTTGAATTTTTATCTCTTGCAATATGAATTATTCCTCAACTAAAATTTGCAAAAGTTCACATTGGGTAAGGGCCCAGGCCAACTGGAACTTTTCTTATGTTGCAGAGTTTTGTGTGTGAATTTGTTTTTCTTGAGTCAATGTAGTTTAGCAACTATGAGGTTTTTCCAAAGCAAAGTTACTCTTCTTCCCCTCTGGCAGAGAAAGACTACTTCCTATAAATGTGACTTGTCTCTATGATTATGTCTCTTTTAGCCTAACTTTTTCTTTTTCTTGGAATAAAGCCCAGTACAAGGGTACCCCTTCCTGTCAGCATAAGCACTCTTTCTACTGTTACATATAAGGTTTTGTACCTCAGGGTAAACCTCCACTTTGAAAAGTGTGTTTTATCTTTTTCTAAGATCCATGCTGCAATGTCTTCTCTCTTCATGCATTCATAAGTAATCTCCATGGCTTTTGGCAACTCTGCCACTTATTTTATAGTCTGAGGTTCTAGCTATAGCTTAGTTTTGTCAGATATGGAGTTTGTCTTTTCCTTTCTCACTTTTCTGTTGCTTTTGAGTTGTTTCTGGGAAGAGAAGAAAGAAGTGCTTTGTGACACCATATACAAACCCAAAGTCTCTTTTATTCTTTTAAAATTATTATAATTTGGATATTTTTAATGCTTATAATATTTTAAAACATGTATAAAATTAATATATAAATATGCCATACTTATACACAAATTTACAAATATATTAGATTATATCCTCCCTCAAACTTTTATTTGTGAGATAACTAATCAAAAAAGCTTAGCAAATAATGAAGTCAAGAAAATCATATGAATTAAATGCTATTATAAAGATGGATACCTAAGGCTATTGGTCCAAAGGAAATGAGGTCTCCTCTTTCTATAAGCCTAGATAGATATCACATACTCTGTGACTAGTATACATTGAGGAAAAAATAGTTTGATGAATACTATCTGATATAAATATAGTAATAACACCTTTGATAGTTTTGCAGTTTTATTTTCCAAAGCACTTTCCCACATTATTTATTTTGATCCTCCAAATGATTCATTGAAGGGGATATTATTTCCTTTTTGCAATATGGAAAGTGAGGCCCACAGAGGTTAGTGACTTATTTAAGGCCACAGAGCCAAATGCCAAGCCATGGCCACTGGAGTTCTCAACTGTTGCCTGGGACTTAAGGAGGGAAAGTGTCCCTTGGTGGGACATGGGCACATATAAAAGAGAGTCCTATAGTTTTAAGAAGTTGCCATGTCACAGAATTTTCCTAATCAAAACACATTAATTCTGATTTTATTTTTACTGAGACAAGAGCAGAGAGAGATGTTTGTTTCTTCAAATAGTTGAGGTAATCTTTTCAAAATCTTAGACTAGCTCCACAACACAAAAAAGAAGAGGAGGTTTATTCATTCTCCAGTTTATTTCATCAACGTGTGCACAAAGCAGATAAGTGAATCCCAAAAGACTTCAGAATAAGAACTGAAAAACAGTTGGTACTCTTTGTTATCTTACACGTTTTATTTTTAACTTACTCAGTGTTGAGATGACCAGTGGCTTGGTACCAAGTCAATTACAATTTGAGAGTACATTAAATAGCTATCAATTAAAATGTCAAAATAGCTTCATTCTTTTGAAATAAACTGCCACTTCCATAATTTATTCTTATGTTTCATAGGCAGGTGCTATGCAATCAAATAATTTAAAGTTCTATCACTTTTAAATACCACACACTTGGCACCGTATAGTCAGAATGTGAGTGAGTGAGTGAGTGAGTGAGTGAGTGTGTATATGTGTGTGTGTGTGTGTTGGGGAAGGCACCAGGCAATTGTGATAGATTAGCTGGGCTTAAAGATTTCAAAGGATGTATAAACAACATTTTGAGTTAGGAATCATCTAACCACCACAACCGATTGCATTCAGAAAGTTATATACTCAAAACTATTTGAATACGACTTTAATATAATTAAAAGAATTCATCACAAATAGCCAAGAGATTTTTTCAATGAGCATTTAAAAATAATATTGAAAATTTTGGAAGTTGATTTTATAAATAAATTATAGGCTTTAAAATAGTTGGCAATCTCTCCTTGACAATATTCTTCTTTAGAAAGCATTTTTACTGTTAAGAGATAAGTCGCAAAACTACCAAAAGAAAGGAAGAAAAGAAGAAAGGGAATAATGGAGACAGGGAGGAAATTTTTCATTGGCAAGTATATGTTTATGTATTTAGAATATCATATGAAACTAAATGTTGAGAGGAGGCTTTTTATATGAAATTATTACTCTGCTTTCTGCACCTAATTCTACAGGCCCTAAAACGGCTAATTAAAATGTAACTGTACTGCTTAGTTAATTCAGTTGACAGTTAACCCTAGGGACTATTTTGGCAGTTAATTATATACATTGACAATTTTTATATGGTGGGTATAAACTTATCGTAATATAGCTATAAAATCCCACCCCAGCAACCAAATTTTTGTTCATACAAAGGCCCAGATTAATCTTAATCAGTAGTGAGAAAAGTAATTGAGTTAGTTTGATGAGTGATTATTCCAATAATGCTTCAAAGAGCTTGTCATTCTTATGAATTATTTTTTTGCTGCAGTGCAATCTGTGAAAAGATGTGTACAGTATTGCCAAGGAGCATATATATATTGTGTGTGTGTGTGTGTGTGTGTGTGCGCGCGCGCACATGCATGCTTGTGCACACACACACACACACACACACACATTTTAAAGTTAAGTTTCTACTTACCTTCAAGTTTTATTCCTTTTCAGACTTAACAAACAACTATTCTAGGACCAAGAACTTGCTAAATTAAGAACATGATAGAAACTCAAGCCAAAGAAATTTACGGTCTAATTAGGAGACAAGACTTTGGTGATGTAAACCAATCAGAGATATAAAACAGAACTGAACTAGGTACCAAAATATGGAGCTTTGTGGCAGAGCACTGTGAGCTCTTGGGTTTCACGGAGGAAGTTGGGCTGTGGGAAATAGAGGAATTAGCGCCAAGGGTCGTTGCCACGTGGTGTAATAAGAGCCGTAGCAGCCTTAGCTACCAGGGTTGGGGACGCAAAGTAAGAATGTCTACCTACTCATGCTGGGGAGATGAGGATGGCTTTATCAGGAATATGATGTCTGAGATGACTTTTACAAGACAAAGAGTTTATCAAGAGGCAAAAGGAGGGTGGAGTGAACAAGTCAAAGGCAGAAAACATTTAAAAATACCAAGTTTAGGCTTTACCTAAAAGTCATTGGGACCTCGAGAGTTTTCAAGTAGGAAAAGGATATGGTCATAGCTGAGTTTTGGGAAATCCCTCTGACTAGAATCCAGACAAGGATTCTATTACAAACCAGAAATGACTTCAGAGGCATCACACCTGGTGGAACTTGAACTGAAGGAGTTGCAGTAGGGGTGAGGATTAGGAGATCACCTGCCACTGCATAAACATAGACTAAAAAATTCTTTTCTACTGGCATGGAACAATTCTTTTTGGAAGACCTACTCAAAGAGAGGTTATAAGCGGTGCTGTCTTAAGAATTATAGAAGGTTATACCCTGCCACCATCTGTTTTGTGAGATGTGTTGTCTCCAAGCCAAATTGACAGATATTAACAGAATGAGACTCTGTACTCTGTCCAGGGAAGATTCAGTTTCTATGCCTCACACACTACACTCCAGTCATTTGGAATGGGTATCAGAAGCTGTCTGCACAAGTAAGCACTCTGCAATATGCAAAGTAGTCATTTATGTAGACGGTGTGGATGAGAAGAAAAAACTAATGTGTTTTCCATTACCCAGTGAGTTCTATTTATCTACCCCTTACCAGTGAATTAAGTGTAAATACATAAATACAACCAAGTTCATTTGTAACCTTTAGTGCCCTCCATTAATCAGGGCAATAATGAGTCTTTTCTGAGGTCTTCATTGATGAAAGAAAAATGGTGACATGAGGTCAGTTTAGCTCTAGCCCTTATGACACTTTGTCAATATGATATTGGCAATCCAGTTATGGTGAAAAATAAGGGCATTATTTAGCTGTTAGGAGTTAGTAAATAGATCATTCATTATGTTATCTGTCATCATTCAGAACCCCAAGCCAATAAAATGCCAGCTGCCTGGATAATTTTCTTGCAAAGGCTTAAAACAGTTTGCTTGTTCTCCCTTCCTCTCTCTCCCTCATCCTCACCCACTCCTTGTCTGTTTCTCCCCTCCTCTCTCTCCCTTTCTCCCTCTCTTCTTCTCTCCCTCTGTGTGTGTGTTAGAAAATGTTATAATATTTGAGATTGATGAATATGGGAATTTATTAACAGGAAATGAAAACTGATAAGTATTTAACATTTAATGTGAAATAATCTACTGTAACATAAAAAGCTCAAAATAATACTAACTGTTTTAATTGTCCATGGTCATTAAACTGTCACTGTGGTGATTAAAAAGATAGGTGGAGAGTAAGTTATTGACACAAGCTCTTCAAATAAAGTAGGCTAATTTTAAAACTAAATTTAACTTAAATTAAATGACTGCCTGCTTTTCTCTCTCATACTTTTTCTTAGTGGCAGCATCAAAATCTGTTTCAGAGATGATAAACACAAAGTAACTAAATCAGTATGTGTTAATAAAAATACCTAGTAATAAATTTCTGGTAATGAAATCTTCACCTTTGCTAAAAAAAAAAAAAAACAAAACGAAACAAAAAAAACATTTACTACAGAGTGAGAACTGTAGGTGAACTATTTGGGAATAGTGTGTGTGTGTGTGTGTGTGTGTGTGTGTGTGTGTGTGTGTGTGTGTGTGTCCGTGTCCATTTCATACCACATATCTAAGTAAATTCTGGGTGGATTCCAGCTGAAAATTTTAAATCAAACACAGACAGAATTTTAAAAATATTTAGTTGAATATGTGTTAAATCTCTTAAGGAGAAAGAAATTGTCTGTACTTGAAATTTTGTGAAAATTTTACCATTTTTCATTTGCAATCTGTCCTTGTCTTGTTTTGGTATAAAGTTAAATACGCCTTAAAAATTTAGTTAGGCAGGTGTTTCCTCTTTCTGTATTTTTTATTTCTATTTTATTTTTTTTATCAAAGCTACCCAAAATTTCTCTATTTGAGTAGTCTTATAAAAGAGGCAAATTTTGGCTCTTTTATTCTACTCTATGTTTTCTTTTTCAGCGGTTACTGTTTTGACCTTTATTATCTCCTCTCTCTACTTTTTTAGTTTATTCTGCTCTACTTTTTAATTGCATACCATTAATTAATTTTCATGTTTTATTCTTTTATAATGTGAGCACCTACATGTACAAAATATTACTTTTACTAATTCTAGTGAAAGTTTTGACATGTATAATTTTTCACAATTCATATAATAGACATTTTTAGAAATACCTAATTTTATCCTTGACCCAGGAGATGTCACCAACCTGGCCCCTTAAACCCCTTTGAAAATTTGAGCAAGTCTGCCCCTAATGTGTGGCTGATGCCAAAATAAAAATGGGATATCTGTATATTCATGTCTATATGCTTAAAAATTAAAAATTGAGCCTACAAATTGGCACTAAAATATGTTCCATCTCCCTACTTTGAAAAATATACCTTCACACAACAAAGGAGAGATTTATGTGTAAAACCATGTTTTTTATATGACTAAAAGGTGGCAAAATAATAAAACCCCTGAAGCTGATTTTTATTGCACATGTTTGGGTATTCTTTTAATAACTTAGTGAAGTTTGATTGACAAAATAATGACTTACATAATTTATAAGTTATTATTTGCTAGTTTATAAATATTACTTTTCTTGCTTTCATTTCAGAAAATCACTTGTTATCCTGCATTCAAGATGTTTACTTAATTTTTTTCTATTAATATTAATGATCTAAAAGATAAAAAAGTAAATTGCAGTTACATTCAAAGTACACATGTAAATATCTACCCATCAAAATCATACACATGATTCAGTTTTTTAGTTCAAGAAACTGAAACTTTCTAACATAATTTAAATTTTTAGAATTATTGTTATGTAGTTGTATAACATGAAATCATGTAATTCTAGTGCTCAATGTCTCTCTAGTTTCTCATGTAAAAAAAATCAGTCGGTATCACACTTCACACATGACTTCCAAGCTGCAGATCTTTAAATGTAAGGGCAATAGGAATTGTTTAACGTTGGATAATATTCTCTGCAGCTATGTACATCTGTTGCAAATACTGTGCTAATTTGTGAGTCCCACCAGAACCACAAATTGAACACACAAAGAAGCAAATGAAAGGGACACTTGAGACTACTGAGCAATAATTTACTGCATGACAACCTATTGCATTTACTCCCAAGAGAAAGATTTAACAAGTTGATTAATTTATTTTATACTAAGTTTATTGGGGGTAACATTGGTTAATACAATTATATAATTTTCAGGTGTGTGTTATAATTTGACATCTATATATTCTATTGTGTGTTTACCACCCAAAGTCCAGTTTCCTTCGGCTACCATATATTTCATCCCCTTTACCCACTTCTCCCTGATTAATTTATCTTTTATCTAAAGGTTTCTACCTTTCAAATCCTCTCTACCTGTTAAGGCACTATCTCCTACAACTCAAACCTCACCACATCTAGACGGTTCACCCTTTGTTTAGATGCTATCCGGCATAAGTGAGTGTTTCTCCGGGCCTTTAATGGAGTTAGTCATGACAGTGTTTGTGCAGGGTATTGTCATGCTGTGACAATGCTGAGCATGTGTCTTTAATATATGTGTGTGTGCATTGTGTGTGTATGTGTTTATGACATGTGAGGCTTCTCTGACACATGGGCCCAAAACAGGGTCCTCTCTTGCCCTGGTCTAACAGGTTAATTGTCCCATCCCTGCTGACCCAAGGTTAGGTAGCCACATATAACACGCAGAATTGCTGCCAAGTAGTTACCTTCCTTCTTGCACTTCTGGCTTTATCCAACTCTACCTTACATTTTTGCTGCTTTTTCTATTAGAAAAACAGGGATCTTTAGCAACCTCCTCTGCCTCTTATAAAACTATTCTCCCAGAATATGCTTTTTCTTACAGGTTTAATTCTAGAACTTTTACACTGTTCTACAGTGAAAGAATTCCTCTGAGTACTTAGTTGGCCATAATTCCAGAAATAGAAGTCCTCCCACCCCCATTTAATATATTGAAGTTTTTATGCCATCATATCCTTATATAGATTGCAAGCTCTTGGAGGCCAGGGGTTGTGTGTTATTCATGTTTAAACCCACCACCAATGCCTGGCACATCATACACACTTAAAAAATATTTATTGAAATAAAATGACCAAGGAAGTCATAAGAGAAAAGAGAGATTTGATTTCATAAAAGCAAAAATCTCTGCATTTCTGATAGCCTTGGAAAATATCTGAAGCAAATGTTGCAGAGGGCTGTCATCTTCAGTGGGTAGAGGGTTCAGAGAAAAAGGTGAGAAAAAAAACTACAACCAATGTAGGTAAATGGGAAAAGCACCTAAAAGAGAATTTTCAAAGGAGAAAATACAGCTAGAAATAAACTCCAAAACTCACACAATATTTTGGAACCAAATAGGCAGTCAAAAGCCTCAAAATAGTTTATTTGACCAAATAATTTCACTTCTAAAAATCTATCTAAGAGAATTATAAATTTTGAAAGAGAAAGTTTTATTTAACTCAAGTATAATATGGCCTTTCTTTTTCTATATAACAGGATATTCTTTGGCATCCATACTGGGGCTACAGTGGGAGGGAGGACCCAGATTTCAGGCATTCAGAGTCAATAAGATGAGTACCAGAGCATCACAGAACACTAAACATTTGCCCACTATTGAATTTCACGCTGCCCACTGGGTGTGAGTAACCTACATCCTTGTAGCAGCCATCAGCACCTGGGCCTGCTGGAAACACAGAAGGATTCTCAGATGCTCATACATGTGGGAATGCAAAAAAAGTCTTCATTCTAATCATAGATATACTAAAAGTTCTGCCCACCAACATTTAACTGTAGTATAACAACTCAGAAATAGTTACTCCTGTAGAGTGTTGGCTCCAAGCGGCCTTGAGCCTCTTGGAAACCTGAGGTTTCAATCCAGTGGAATGCCACAGAGCTTATTAGTAAAAGGGTCAGAACATCTCAGTTTACCCAGCCAGCTACTCAGGATACTTTATGGAACAAACTCTCTGCCCAGGTAGCCCATTCTTGGTGATAATTAATAAAAATTATTTTCCTTGGAACATGGTGACACAGAACCTAGAAACTGACAGCACGTCCCTAGCTGTGCATCCAGAAATACTAATGTACCATGCTGCCACCTGCCTTTAAGAGAGCTTTTTATCACCACCAGGCTACTTGTCATTTCTCTGCAGAATGTACTCAGCTGGATCAGCCTGTAATACACTAACGTGATTTCAACTAAACGATAGAGCTAAATACCAGAGGAGTAGGGCACTTAGAGCAGAAAAGAAAGAGAATGAAATAACTATCATTACCTCCTAAACTTCAACAACTATGAAAGAGCCCTCTTTCTGAGAAGTTCAGATCCCCAATTTCAGCCAGTGTAATGGCAGCCAGCTTTGCAGAACAGAGGCAGAAACACTTGTCTGCTGATGAAATCTCTTATCTCTCCCATTGAACAGGTGGAGAATATCCTCGTATCAGTTTCAACCCAGGGTTTGGGCCCCTGACCTCCTAGTCTGTTTGATCCTAAAGCAGTGGTTTGTAGATTCCATTTAGACTCTTACTGAAAATTAATAGTAACTGTGGACTCTTATTCAAGAGAGAAGTGCACATGCACAAGCTACTTTGTACACATTATCGGTAGAGCACAAGGACCCCCGTGGCCTGTCTATGCAACTAGTTCTCTTTACACTCCAACCACCACTTCCCATTCCTGTGTCTGTCACAGGCCTCCTCCATGGAGCATGGGGCTCTATTTTGCGGGACTAGGAAGCCGCATTACAAGCTTACCCAGCACAGAGCTCCAGGATGCCACTTGGACTTCATTTTAGGAGGCTCGTGGGTAAAGCTTCCTTGTCTCTCTGTCCATAAATGTCCACGGTAAAGAATCTCTGCTCTAGAGACCCCCTTCTTGGTCTGACTTCCCTTTCAATAGGTTTATGTATAGTTTTCTAACGATGTAAAAAAAAGCTGCTTGGTGCTCAGGAAAAACAAAACAACTTACAGTAAGAAATTAAGAGTGAAATTACATAAGGCTTTTTTAAATTGGTATTCTCATTGCATTTTTCAACTAAGAGTCATAAAATCATTTCCTTAGCCAGAAGTATCATTATCCTCGTTTCACAGGTGGAAAACCAGGAATTACAGAGAGGTTAATGGCTATGTCTAAAAGCACACAGCACGCCCTCATCAGAAGAAGCTAGAAATACAGGTATAGTCAAGAGCTCATACTGTTCTGTGATAACCCAAACTTTATGAACAAGTTTGGCTTGGCCTTAATTGGCATTCAATTTTAAAAAATGTCTTTCATTAAAAAATATAATTTGAAGAACTGGGTAATTGACTCACATTTGATTAAGGCAGAGTCTATTGGATTAACATGATTAATAGATAAAATTATAATCAAACAGAAAGCAGTACAAAAGGTGACGAAGTCGTGGATCACATTAAGACACTAAATTTTTAAAAGATGGATATGCTGAAGTTTTTTTCACATTAGTAATATTCATTTCACAGTGGATCTCACACTGTTCAGCTATCGCTAGTGGTATAATTAGAATGAAGTTTGTGTTCAGGATTAAAAGAAGAAGTACTCGAGAAGTGTTTTGATTTCACAGTAAGAAAAACCCCAGCTGTCCTCTTTCTGATTCTCCCCAAATCATCTGGTTCAATGGTAATTTCTCAAGCTGATAATGAAGTAGGATACTCCAGTGGTTATCCCTGCTCAGAACTAAATTCAGTTAATGCCACATCAAACTCCAAAGTCTCTTTCAGGAACTGTAGTGTTCCCCAGCCTGAACTGGGTTAACATATCCCACAGTTTTTTCTATACATGCAAATTGTAATGCCGATAGAAACTTAGTTAATTGATATGAAACTACTCTACCGTCAGCCACTTCTAGATAGCCAGGCCAGGAAGTAAAATGAAAAATAGAATACTTGGGTTTCTTCAGTTGGTTGTCACTGCCTTAAATCCTTTTTGCCCAAGGAATGGAAGCTGCAGTGGCATAAATGGAGGTGACTGTGAAAGTAACGTCATTGTCCCTACCAAGGCTTTCTCTGTTTCAGACTGACTGGGTGTTCGCAGCCTCCTTTCCAGGATGTCCATGTCTGCATAAACTGAGAGGAGGGAAGGAACTGGGGGAGGTCTTAACTATTCCATAAACTTCATCAATGTCCCAAAAGCCAACTTACATAACATATAATATAAAGAAAAAAACTGGCTTCCTAAGTGAACACAGCTCCAGTAAAATCTCCTAGCTACCATCCCACTCCAAATAGCTTCAGGATTCTCCTTTTTAGAAAACCTGAGACCACCACTGCAGTCCCTTTTCTTTTCATGTTACTCCCAGAAGCGTAGTCTGGTCAAGGAAATGTCTAAGAACCTGGGATTGAAATATGGCAAGAGAACAATGAGTTAGCCTTCTTCGGCTATAGTAATGACAAAATACGTTAAGGATTGATGGTATCTCCTGTTGGCAAAGGTTTGTGCAACAAAGAATTTCATATACAACTTGTTTGAGTATATATTGAAAGGCAGTTTGGTGGTATCTATCAAAATATTAATAAAATGCATATATATAGTTATGTTTTTAAATGGATTAAAAAAAAGATTCAAATTGACACATCCCCCACTGTTAACATGGTTGATCTCTGGAGAAGAGAAATGAGCTGGTAGGGAGAGAGGAATGAGGAGATGAAGGAGAAATTTTACTTTATACTCAATATACTTCAATAATTTATTCTATTACATATATGGTATTTCTATCATGGCAAAATGAGAAAAGGAGCTATTGGCTTCTCCTCACAAGACATCACCTGTGATGAAGTCAAAATCCCACCTGATCCATTCAAGCAGGAAAAGTCACTTAAATTCTCAGCCAGTTTTCTCTGTAAAATGAGGACAATGCGTGCCTCACAGGATTGTTGTAAAGGATCTCACAATAGAATGCTTATAAAAGCTCTGTTTACTGTTAAACATGTGATTTTAAAATATTGAACAAGATTTATCTCAAGGTCAAGAAGAAAATGCTGATATAATAAGATGACCATAGGTAGGACTATATTACCCTGACTTTAGGGAATAACCAGCTAACTTGTGACAGTTTTAGACTGATTAAAGAAATCAGAGCTGTGTGGTTGGGCATAGTCTGTCTTGAGCGGGAGTGGGTGCTCCAAGTTATTATAATCCTGGGAAGAAGTTTACCCTGGAGCAAGGAAAAAGCAATTTGTAGGAACAGCCTCCTCTTTCTAGAATGGGAAGTAGTTGGAACAAATCCAATGTCTCAAGAAACCTGATAGAAGCCCCTTTAGAGGGTGAGCTTCCACCAGCATATGAAGGCGGCCAGTAAGACTGGACATTAGCTCCACATGACACTCTAAAGCAGGTTTGAGCCCAGATGGTAGTTGCAAGTGATTTTCTGTGTGAAATTTTACTTCTATTTTAGCTGAATCTTTAAATAAATTCTCACTAAAAGTTAGAACTTGGTCTCAACTGTTAAGTAGAAAAATAGCAAAGGGCCTGATCTAATGCTCCATGCCTAATATTTCTCTCTTGGAATGTGAATGTTTGGTGGGGGCGGGGACTAAAGGCACCTGAGCCTATCCCCATATTCATGATTTGGGGTACTTTATCTATGTCTGCATTGGAGAATAGACTGGCCATGTTAAGGACAAGCTCATGGTCTTATCTCCTTTCATTTCAGGTGGCCACTAGAAAGTTCCCTGGCTCAAATGCATGGCAGTTCTGCTTCCTACTCCTGATATGGTCTTCTGTCAAACTGCTTGCATCATCTCAATACTTACATTGTATCTGTCCAGACTCATGCTGTCTGATTGGACATAAGTATCCTTTCTGTGATCTTTTAATGTTTATTGATTCTGCCTACTCTATGGTGTTGTTAATTGCCTCCAAGGACCTAGACCCCAAAACTGGTGATAGGCTTAATGGAGCAGTCATGCAATGTGCAGATTGCTTTGCTGCTCTGAGGGCCAGATTTTTAGAGACAGATGTATTAACAAGTAGAAAATGCCTCACAAGACATATTTATGAGCAGAACCTGATGGTGCTGAATGTTAAGATGTGAGAAAAGTACAGGGAGAATATTCTCCATATTTTTACTCTAGAACCCAGAATCATAGATTGTATCATATTTAGCTTGTGATAATTTGTAAGCTGCCTTAAATTCTCTCTGAAATCATAGGTAGGGAAATACACAAGCAAATAAACAGGTGCATGCATACATAAACAATTAGTATTCACTAGGTACTTACTATGTGCCAAGTAATGTGCTGAGTGCTTTCCACGTAACTTTCTTTTAATCCTCATGACAACATATTCATCATAAATTCTATCCCCAGGGATTTGTCATACACTTGCTATAAGAGACAGGGTCATGTGGGTCTTTTTTTGTCCAGCCTCTGCAGCAGGCAAGGCAAAGGGAAGCAGCAGAGGAGAAGGAATAACACTGCTCCCAGGAGCAACTCTAAAGCGAGGTGGAGGAGGTGTTTACACGTGCTCAGGACACTCAAGCCTGCGAATCAAGGCTTAACTTCCTTGATTGCCAGAAATGCTAAAAAATAGCTTTGTTTCCACCTTCCTACACATGGCTTTTTTCGCATAAATGGAAGATATCATGGAAGGGATAACTTCCATGTTATAACAAAACTTTTAATTTCCTTTTCACTTCCAGCCCAAGTTCTTGTATTTCAGTGTGGGTTAGCAATGAGACTTCCGCTTGTTTGCTTAGTGTTATGGACACCATTTTTCACAATTCCCCTACAAGTCCTGAAGAATCAAAAAAAAGTTGTGCTTTTAGGGTATAATAGATCTTTCATTTTCATGACTAGGTCTCTTTGATGTAGGAAGCCTATCTTCACATTTGTGGGTGTGTGACACAGTCAAGTCTAAAATACATTCAGATGTTCTAATCCTCCTGTTGAGCAAATGGGAAGCCGGGGCTCTCATTTGGTGAGGGCTTCTGAGACCCTCAGCTGGCAGTGAGTGAGGAATGTCTTTCTGAGAAACAACATCCAAACATAAGTGTTGATCATGTACCAAACAGACCGCATAAACAAAGTATGGGCCCAAAGGAGACGAATGGAAAGGCAGCAATGAGTGGGGCTTAGAACTGGCACAAAGAAATATAAGAGGGGTTCAGCATCCCCTGGAGAGCTTGTCATGGTGCCAAAAGGTCAGCACTGAGGGATTTTTATGGAACCTGTTTGATAGGAGAGACAAGTGTTGTATCTATATCTATCTATCTATCTATCTATCTATCTATCTATCTATCTATCTATCTATATATGTATATGTATATATATATATATATCTGTCTATACAGATCTAGTATGTATATATATATATATGTATATGTATATGTATATGTATATGTATATATATATATATCTGTCTATACAGATCTAGTATGTATCATATTATGTACAACCAGAATGCATGAAGTCACCTCTAATGTGACTTTATACATTCTAGTTGTACATAATATGTGACTACAATCTTTTGTAAATAGTAACATTTAAACAAGTCAAAGTTCTCAAGACAGAAATAAATTTTCCTAAGTACCAAATTACATTGCCAGAACACTACATTCGCATA
Organism: Macroglossus sobrinus; assembly: GCA_004027375.1. Classification (NCBI taxonomy): domain Eukaryota; kingdom Metazoa; phylum Chordata; class Mammalia; order Chiroptera; family Pteropodidae; genus Macroglossus; species Macroglossus sobrinus. The sequence continues at coordinate 997,366 of PVKZ01000047.1, read as the reverse complement.
GGTCCCTCAAGCGGTCAATTCCACAGCCTAAGAGACATCAGGAGTTCTAATTGCCTCTCTTAGGGCAGAATTTGGCATCCAGTATCGAGCCCCTCACTATTATCAAGCTCTCCTGAACTCAATTGATAAGGTTCTAGAGAACCAGAGCCCATTATGGGCCAAAATGGAGAAAGAAGTGGGACAGGTAATGAGGAAGATTCCACATAAATACAAGGATCTTCACAACATGAGGAGAAGCCTGCTGTGAGAAGAAGCTGGTTATAAGAAAGAGATTTATTCCACAAAGGTTCTTATGCTCATTTTATGTGACTACCCAGGAGGAATGGTCACCCTTAGGTCTGCTCTGGAAAATAGAAGGAAAGATTTCTATTTATTAGATTTAGGGGGCTGAGAAGGTTGGTTGTTGTTTTAAAGGAATAAAGTCAAGTGTAGACAACTTTAAAACATTGCTAATACATCTATGCATCTAATTGAGTCACTTGTGAGTTGTCAGGCTCTATAGTATAATGATTTGTCAGCACAGGACACAGAGTGGACCAATTTAATACTTGCTGTAGGGGTCAGAATTTCCACAGCCTTTGATCAGATTTTTTTTTTTTTTTTTTAGGTCCGTAGCATTTAGAGGTAGATAAAAATATCAAGTAATTGGTGAGAAATTAGTTGGTTTGTGGCTAATTGGCAAAAAATATAGGCTACATCGTTATATGGATTTTATCCACTTAATAAAAAAGTCTTAAGGTTTTCAGGAAGAACACATTAATCTTGATACCATGGTATGCAGCCCACTCTATAGTATACAAACAAACATCTGCCATCTTTCCTCCCAGACCTGCCCTTGTGCTTGTCTGCTCACTGAAGCCTCTAAATCTGCAATGACTTCTGTGTTCTGCAAGATAATAAGATTATGTGTGACACCGTTGCTCCTTTATGATTTTATTTTACAAAAATGGAAAAGGAAACTCTATTCTTTCTTTAATTTAGAATAGAACAGGAAAAAGAAAAACGAAGCCTGGTATGTAATCACTGGTGGCCCAGCTCCAGCTTGTGCTTCACCAGAAGCTGTAAGATCTGTTCCAGTGACCCACGATCCATCATCACCTGTTAACTCACTATCCTCCTGTTGTGTTTAGAGATACATAAGGGAAGTATTCCAGCAGGGATTTCACTCTGAAGTATTTCCTTCCATTTAAAAAAAACTGATTTTTTTTTTAACCTAGTGTATTAGTCTGCTCAGCCTGCCATAGCAAACTACAATCGAGTGGGGAGCTTAAACAATAGACTTTTATTTCTCATGGTTCTGGAGGCTAGAAGTCCAAGATGAAGATTATGGCCAATTCAGTTTCTGATCAGGCCTCTCTTCCTGGTCGCTTTCTTGTTATGCTCTTTCCTCAGTGTGTGCTCAGGAAAAGAGAACGCAATCACTGAGTATTTTCTTATAAAGACACTAATCCTAGCAGATCAGGCTCACCCTTATGACCTTATTTAATCTAAATTACATCCCAGGAGTCCCTGTTTCCAAATACTGCCACACTGGTAGTCAGGGCTTCACAAATATTTAGTTCTTAACACAGAGTGTACCTCTAATTCATCTTTTACTTGTTCAGTTCATCATGCATGATCTTCATTTTGCTGCATAATCTTTATAACTATCTGTTTACTTTTTCCAACTATATTATTTCATATATTCTTTTTATTAAAAAGTTTGGGGAAATTCAGGGAAATGTGGTGAAGAAAAATTTAAATCATCTAGGTATAATCACTATTAAATTTTAGTGCATTCACTTTCAATATATTTTAGTGCATGTCTATATATTATGTATAGAATATACATTTACAGAATGGATTGTATAAATTTAATAGCCAGATTTGTCTCAGAATTGTATCATAAGCATTTCTCCAATGTTGTTAAAAATTATTGGACTACATATTTTAACAACTGCCTATGACATGACAGTGCCACAATTTACTTAACCAAACTCTTATTGTTGAACTTTTGAGTTGTTTCTAGTTTTTCACTATAATAAATAATATTTTAAGAAATATTATGGCTTATAAACACTTATCTACATTTCATATTTGCTTTAGGCCAGGTTACTGCTAGATAAATAGTGAAAATATTTTAATGCTCTTAAACACATTGCCAATTATTTTACAGAATCTCAAAACTATTATTCTTGAGTTTAAAAAATACTATCTAAAAAATAGAAATAAGCACAACACAAATAAATAATTCAATCACCTAAAACAGTCATTTTTAAAATTGTAATCCCAATAAATTTAATTTTAAAAATTCCAAAAAGATTATATTGTTTTTAATCTTATTTTTATAAGAATATTTGTGAATAATTTTCATGACATTATGTACTCTTTTAAAGAGCAATTTTTCTTTAAAAATACTATTTTAATGGAAAGATGCTCAACATCACTAGCTATTAGGGAAATGCAAATCTAAACCACAATGAGATATCATCTCATACCTGTTAGAATGACTGTTATCAATAGGACAAGTTATAACAAGTGTTGGATAGAATGTGGAGAAAATAAAATCCTCATACACTGCTGGTAGGACTGCAAATTGATACAGCCATTATGGAAAACAGTATCGAGTTTCCTCAAAAAACTGGTCTACCATAAGAATTGGTATACCATATATGATCCAGCAATTCCTCTACTGGGTATTTATCCCAGAGACTTGAAAACATTTATCTGAAAAGATAGTTGCACGCCAATGTTCATAGCAGCATTATTCACAGTGGCCAGGAAGCAACTGAAGTGTCCTACAATAGATGACTGGGTAAAGAAACCATAGTACATAAATACTATGGAATATTATTCATCTGTAAGAATAGATGAAATACTGCCATTTGCGACAATATAGATGAATCTTGAGAGAATCATGCTACAAAATAAGCCAGACAAAAAAGTTGAAAACCACATGATATCATTAATATGTGGGCTATAAATCTAAAAGTGACAAACAAAAAGAGATTAAAGGATGTGTACAGTAGACTAGTGGTTACCAGAGGGGAAGGAGGAGGTAGATATGGTAAAAGGGGTCAAATATATGGTGACAGAAATCTAACTAGGGGTGGTGAATACACAATGTCATATATATATATATATGAGTTAATGTTGAGTTATACACTTGAAACTTACTGAATTTTGTTAACCAATGTTACCATAATAAATAAAAATAAGTAAATAAAAAGCTAGATGGCATATTAATAAATAAATAAATAAATAAATAAATAAATAAATAAATCCCCGCGTTCTTTCTGAGGAGCCTGGAAATTGTAGCAGTGATAATGTCAGAAATGTAATCATGAAATCACTATAGCGCCACAGAGTATTTGTAAAAACATTTCCAAGAAAGGAAGGTAGGTAGGAAGGTAGGTAGGAAGGTAGGTAGGAAGGAAGGAAGAAAGAAAGAAAAATAGACTAAAAGTATTAAAGATTAAACAAAACAAAATATTAAATTATTAAAAAAGAAAATACAAACATTTTAAAAGATTTATAATCTTTAGTGGTTACCAGAGCAGAAGGGGGAGGTGGGGAGAGGTAGAATAGAGTAAAGGGAGTCAAATATATGGTAGCTGAAGGAAACTGGTCTTTGGGTGGTAAACACACAATAGAATATATAGATATCAAATGATAATGTACACCTGAAAATTATATAATTGTATTAACCAATATTACCCCCAATAAACTTAAATAAATAAATTAAAATTAAAATTAAAAAAACTATTTTAAAGGCTGTATTGTGTTTTATTGTATGTATACATTATAGTTAATTTTCTAATTTTGAATTTTTGTTCATTATTATAAATAAGACAGAACTAAACATTCTTACAGATGAGTCTTTAAGTATGTTCCACATGCAAAGTTCTTGTGTCAAAATGTTTACATGCATTTAATAATCTTAACATTAATGATGTTAAATTGTACTCCAAAAGTTTGTGCTGGCTTATATTTTCATCAACAGAAAAAGAACAATATCTTTGTTAGGAGAGTAATATAATTATTGTACATTTAATAAATGGAAAATCATATTTCAATTTAACATCCATATTTATTTAGAAAACTGAATGTTTTATGTTTGTTAGCCAGTTTTATTTTTTACCATCTTAAAACTATATTCTTAATTCAGTTTTCCTTTGGACTAAGTCTCAGAATTAAAATTATGTAGTAAGCTCCTCTCTTACTGTATCACTTTTTCTTCTCTTCCTTGCCCTTCCTTTTCCTTGTCCTTTTTCCTTTTCTAAAAGCCATTATAGAACTGGTTTTAATATTTTACTGGTCCCTTCATTAATTAATAAGTTAACTAAAATCTTTGACACATGTTCGTTTTGTACATGTATAAGAGTCATGATTTTACTTCTTTTAAATTATCTTTTAACAGTTTGGAGGTCACTCACCAAGATACCCTGACAAAGTCAGGTAAACTGCATTGCCAGAGAAGTGCACCTACTAAGAGCAGGAAGGGGGTTTTATGGGGAGGGTGGCTTAAGACCAGACACATCTTTTCTTGGCTTCCAGAAAGGAATCTCAAACAGCGATAGAACTGGAACTTTCTGTCTCTATTTCTCTGTAAGGTTTTTTTTCCCCTCTCCCTTCTCTAATTTTGCATTTTGTTTTTGCTTCTGGTTTTTACATGAAGAATAAATTACGGTGGCAGCAATAATTAATAGAAGTTGGTTTTATGGTCAGACTGGTAATATAGGCAAATAGATTAATGAACTAGAGAGGTCTATACTCTGTTGGGTAAGAAAATAAGAATCTAGGTTGTTAGTATTTTTTGTTTCTCTTCTTGTCTATTTTAAACTCGAATCAATTAAGAATTTCAAGCTCACCAGGAGAGTGAACAGTTCAGTGATATCTGACCTGTGACTTTTTATGTTGCTATTGTACTATTAACCTGTGAATAAAATTGTAGAACTGAAGATATACACTCTCTATAAGTATGTGTGTCTATGTACCTATAACTCAGGAGGTCCTTTATGTCTCATAATATGAATATGAATTGTTTTCCCATCTCTGGAGGCATTAATAAATTAGATTATAAAGTATTTTAAAAGTTAAGGCACTCTGTTCTGATTGACTTATAGAAATTAATTAAGGTCCTATAAGTCAAACATTCCTAAAATTTTTAGAAAATAAGGAAATTGAACTCCAAATACATTACATATGCTAGACATAAAAACTATTACATGGGGCATAACATAGTAGGTAGGGTGAGAGAAACCCTGGAGAGTGAGGGAAGGATGGTTAGGGTGTCCCCATGGGAACAAAATGTAGTAGCAGTGACTGGAGATTGGTTATGCACAAGTGGGTTAATCAAATAAGTAAATATACTAACAATAATGGGTCTCTGATTTCTCATTGTCAGAGAAGGGAGTTACTGAAAAAAAGAAAACTGTAATACGCCATGTGGTATCAGATTCAAATTGAAAGTATCGATGTGTACTCGTGGTTTAATATATACATGTAAATACCTCTCCCCATATCTCTATCTCTATGTATAGATATGTTTGTAGATATTCATTCTCTAGCTCTGTCTACTGAGAAGTCCTGAAAATTATGACTCTCTGTGTCACTAAGCAATGACCACATCTAGCTCCCGAATTTTAATTTCTACATGTCATTGTTCACTGAAAAGAACTAAACCTCTTTGGAGAAAAAAATGGTTCCCGTGCTGGTAAAGGAAAAGTACGAGATGAGCCTGAAATATCCTGTGCCAGAAAGAAAGGTCTCAAAAAATGATGAAAACATGTCAAAACAATACAAAAACCAACTTGAAAGAATTCCCACTGACCAAACCTGAGACAATTTTAACAGCAAAATAAATAATGAGGCAACAGATTAAAACCCATTGAATAAAATAGAAATACGTAAGTTCATGCTAATCTAAATAGACAAATGATATACAAACAAACAAACAAACAAATAAATAAAATAAAAACTTTGGATATGTATAGCATCTCAAAGTAACTCCACTCCTAACCTAATAGCTATAAATTACAAAGGCAAAAAGAATAGCTTTACAACGGAGAAATCTGGCAGGTACCTCCTTGATGAAGTGATTACGGTTAATATAACTGGTAATAAGGCTAATCAAAATTGTGCCAGCATGATAGGATTCTATGAGAAGAACACATCATCACTTCTGTGTTGTTCTTAGTAAAGTCATAAACCTGAATCACATCTTAAGGGAACATCATACTAATCCTAACTGAGGTACCATTTATTAAATAATTGGTCTGCAACCTTCAAAAGTGGCATATCCATGAAAAGCAAGGGAAGAAGGGAGAACAGTTCCATACTGAAGGAGACTAAAAAGCCATGACAACTAAAAGCAACTTGTAATTCTGAACTGGATCCTTTTACTATAAAGACATTATTGAGACATTTGACAAAACTTGAATAGAGTGTGAGGGCTAGATGATAGTAACATATTAACAATATTAATTTTCCAGTTTTGATGTTTGTGGTGTGGTTATGTAGGAGAATGTATTTATTTGTATGAAATTCACCCTAAAATATCCTAGGATAACAAGCATTTCATATCAGCAACTTACTCTCAAACGGTATTAAAAGTTCTTTGTATACCAGGTAAAATTTTTGACAATTTAATAGTTTCAAACTAAAAAAAAAAAAAGGAAGAAATTACATGGTGCAAAGGTGTGAACATCTTAATGATTCTTGATACAAATTGCTATATTGCTTTCCAAAAGGGTTGGAGCTCATCTTATAACTATGCAGTTCCATTTTTTTCCTATTAAATTTTTGTCAGGTAAGCCAGGCGCTAACCGCATTTGAAGACCTTATATTCAGTCCTACCTGTCACTTTATAATAGAAGTGCTGATTTTTACAAACTCACTTATTATCTCAATGTGGGGGTAATCACTCATTGTATCATTAGCTGATAATGACTAGATGAGTTGATTGAGCTGTAAATGACTATGGTTAGAGATTGCAGCTCTAGCTGATTAGATAAATATGCCACATATTTCATTTTGATCATATCAATTTCACTATCATTTGACTGAAATGTCTTCCTTCAACCTAAAGTTCTCATTAAGGCATGGTAATTTCTCTGAAATATGACTGTATACAGGACTTCTATCAGCCAAAACCAATAGTTACAGAAAAGGAAGGTTATTTTACCTTTTTGCAATGGCATAGCTACATGATTTTACACAATTCTCAAAATCTGGAGATCCTTTATTAGAAAGTGAATAATATGTTTATTATACCTGGAGTAGTGTACGTGTGGTAGAGCAGAGACACTGGTGCTTTTTTAACTGAATATCTTGCATAGTTTAAGAATTTTAGTAAAGAGATCGGGGGGGGGGGGCGTTCCCAGTAAGTTCTAAATAAATGACTCTATTTGGCTCTATTTGTCAGGCATTATTTACTTTGGTTAGACATCTATATTGTTCATAAAAGGACCCCCTCCCCATTGCTCCCTCCCTCCCCTGGCCCTCCACCTAGCTATCATATTAATGCTAACTGCATTCCCTCTGCCATGTTCCTCATCCCCATGACCAACTATCAACTACTAATTTGTACTTCTTTAACCTTTCATTCCATTCTCCCAGCCCCCAGCCTCCTCCTCTCTGTCCGTCACCATGTTGTCCACTATATTTGTGAGTCTGTTTTTGATTAGTTTGTTCTTTTTTTCCCCTTAGATTTCAAATATAAATGAAATCATATGGTATTTATCTTTCTATGTTAATTATTTTACTCAGCATAACCTCTAGGTCCATCCAAGTCATTGCAAATGGTAGAATTTCATTTCTTTAATGGCTGAATAATATTTCATTATATATATGAACTATAATTTCTTTATCCAATTGTCTGTTAATCCAGCTACCGGTTGGATAAACTGTGACAATGACCACAGTGAGCAATTTAATTGGGTTAAGATGGTATACTTGAGAAAAGAGCCCAAAATTTGACTGTGTTGACAATATAATGCTATGCTCCTTATTAGAAGGTGGCTCAGATCTCTTATTTTCTCCTAATACTTCTTGTACAAGTCACATTCCATGGAAAGAAAAGAGAAAAGGAAGAAGGAGAAAATGTAAGAGTCTCATTCCAGGTAAATAGAAAATCTTGTCTGGTCTGGTGAGTCACAAATTGACTCAAGGTTTAGGTTTAAGTTTATTTAATCATTTTTTTCTATGTTGGGATAATAAAAGGGCCACTTAGGCTGAGTGTTACTGGGCCTTTTTCATGAATAGCTTGGATGCAGAATTTTTAGGGAGGAAGTTTGCTCTGTGGTAAACAACTAAGTTAATATTTCAAAGGCATATTAGCCAGCACTTTCTGCTTCAAGTTGTCTCTTATCTTTGGGAAACTGGATAATTAATACCTCTTCATTATATACCTGGAAATTGAGGCTCTAGGATGTAAATTAACTTATTCAAGGTCACATATCTAATAAGTAAGTGGTAGAGATGGAATTTGAGTTCTATCTGTACAATTTCAAAGCTCAATGGCCTTCTAATATTCCAGGCTTCTTCTCTAAGATATTTGTGTAAGAAAAGTATTCTAGTTTAAATCATTGAGAAATTGGTGATATGTTGGGATTTTGTTGCTTGACCAAGATTATGTAATTATTAAGTGACAAAGAAAGAATTCAAACCCAGATCTAACCTACTGCACAGGTTTTGCATAACACCTACTTCCTCTAACGATCTAAGAATCAGGCTGCTTCAGTAACATGAAGAACACATCATATTTGTACACCACTTTACTGTTCTCAGAGTTGTCTCACAATATTTCTAAGAGGTGAGTAGGTCAGGCATTCCATGTAGTTCACAAGTTAAGAAACCAAGACTGTGAAAGTTAAACCCAAAGGCTCATAAACCAGGAAGAGGTGGCCCTACAATCTAGGTCTTAAGCAGCAAATTCCATGAGTTCACAGCCTTCACTGTCATCGAAAGACCTCAACTTGTTTTAGAGCATTTTAAAATAGATATATCCCCAGTTGTGCACTGAGATTTGTCTCCATTTTAAAGCAGTTATTTAAAAGTCAGCCAAGGTGTACATTATAATTTGACTTCTGCATATTCTATTGTGTGTTCACCACCCAAAGTCTAGTTTACTTCAGCTACCATATATTTGATCCCCTTTACCTCATCTACCTCCCCACTCCTCCCTCACTCTCAACCCTCTGGTAACCACTAGTCTATTGTCCTTGTCCATGAGTCTCTGTTTGTCTTGTTCATTTGTTGCTTTTAGGTTTATATCCCACATATAAATAATATCATGTGATTTTTGTGGTCTACTTTTAGATTTCTACAATAATGGCAGCTCTCTTAATAGGAATTTGAGTACCTTCAATGCATAAAAATGAAAATGACATGAGCTCTGAGTTCAAGGAGTGTACAATTTAGTAGATATGCAAAGATATTGACATAACTAACTTGGACAAGATGAAAAATTTGAGTCTACATGTAAAGAAGTAAGTACAAACTAAGGCAAGGATAAAAGTGAGTAAGAAATATAAATACCCCTTCTGGAAAGAGGTGAGCTACTTGTACTTTACATAAAGGACAGTTCCCATTATTTTGGTAGACAACAGTTTTACTCTTCATTTCTCCTTTCTGTGTCAAGAGCCCAAATAAAACTGTCAGAAATCTTTTGGAAATTTATCCTTGATAAGCAATTATTATGAGCCTTTCTCTAATAATCTTCAATTTTTCTGTTTTACTGCTACCTTCCATTTGTAAAAGAAAAAAAAAAATTCCCCAAACATAATTCTTTACCTGGACAACTCTTATTCATCTTTCAGGTCTTAGCTTAGCCTTGTGCACACTGGGAAACTTTTTTTATCTTCTGAGTTTAGAGTAAAGCATGTAGTAGTCTACATAGGTTAGGTTGTGCTACGATAACAAACATCCTCCAGATCTCAGTGGCTTAAAGAAAAATAAAGGTTTATTTCTGATGTACACTATATGTCCATAGTGGTTAACTGGGACCTCTGTCCATATCATCCTCCCTCAAAGTTTAAGCCCAATGGATCTCCATCATATGGAGTATTTACTGCCAGTTGCCACAAAGGAAAAAGATCTTCCACCTAGATATGATTTGTGTTATTTCCACCCATATTTTATTAGCCAGAGTTAAGTCATGCCTGACTTTAAAGAGGTGAAGAAATGTAATCCTACCTTGTGCCAAAGAGAAGACCTAGAATCTCAGTGAATATCACTAATAGCCAGGTGGGAGCTCTTCTTGCTTGCTCCCACTATGCCAGTACTTATCACAATTACAGTACTTCTCACACTGCCTTGCAATTGCCTAATTATAGTCAATACCTCAACACTAGACTCCAAGTTTCTTAAGGACAGGCAGTCAAACTTACCCTTATATCAAATACCCACCATAGTGTTTGGTACATACACATACTCTGTAAAAAAAAAAAGCTTGAATGAAGAAGACAGTTTCCTCTTCTTTTAAAAATGCAGATCTGTGTCTTTAAATTTATGATTTCAAAACAATTACAATTTAAAATACTATTTATGTCTTCGTTCCTTAGGAAATATATACATATAGCCTTGAGCTACAACTCTGACTTTGCTTTCGAATGCAAATATTTTAACAAGTATAACACACAGAAGCTTGAACTATCAATTATTCCTAGCAGTATATGTAAAATACCTTATTTATTTCAGAGATCCTAAATTAGGCTGAAGAAAAAATTCTACCTTTAAAAATACACTTCTGAGATTTTGTGTTTGTCTTCAACTTGTCTTGAAGATGAATCAAAATTTAGAGCTGCTTAATATTTAAGAAAGAAAAATAATAATTTAGTTTTCTAAATAAATTTTAAAAACATATTTCTAAATTTCTAGATTAATTATTGATAATCAAAGATAAAATTCTGAAGAATTTAGAATACTTAAAAAGTGTATGTTAGAATGACAAGTAAATGCAAAAGACAAATTATTCATCATTGATTTCTATATTTATAAGTGTTTATTAATTTCTGTATGTATTTCAGGGCTTTAAAGAGATCAGTTGAATTTCTACCAAAATAAATTTGTTTAGGAAATAACACACCAATTTGTTGTTGAATTTAACCAAAATGGTAAATTCTTTAAAATATCCAGTTACTGACAAGTAGCTAGAATATATTAAATGGAATATTCCCAGCAAATTGGTGTGTATAAACGTAACCATAAGGTACTTTGAGGGAAAGCACAATGTATATGTTTGTAATAAAAAATACAGTCCACTGAAATGTCACATTTTCTTAACTACAAATTTCAGAGGAACCATGTCATTTTTTAAGTGCAAGTATTGGCTTTAGCAATTATTTGATTTAATGTAAATAATATACTTACTAATTTAAGCTGCTTTAGTTTTAAAAGCTCTTCATCAGATTGGCCCCAGAAAAATCAATAAGATGTTTTATGCTTTTATATCATTATAATATTTTAATTTGATCATTGTGATAATTTTCTGAGATAGAGGAGTCACAGATACTTTTAGCTCCATCTAATTTGACGGTTTTCCTACTGTAATTCAGTTTTCTTCTTCTCAGTCCTCTCCAATAGTTACATATTAATAAGGGAATTTTCATAAAACTTCTTAGCAACTAGCATTGATCAGCTCCCCTTTGTTTTGGGCAAAGAGATTTGGGCAAGAAAATTTATTTTCTTCAAAAAGAGACTCTTCTTATGACATTTTCTCCTCTTCTTGACCACAAAACTCAATTTGTTAACTTACAAATATATCTAGATGTCTACTTAAGAGAAATACGAGTTCCAATGAACAGATGTTTGTGTCTAGGTTTTTTTATGTGTAAAAACAACTATGGAAATTGTTTGTTGATATTAAAAAGTAACTAAATTGGAAATTATTCCTTAAGACCCCTGAAGTATGAAATAGATAATATTAGCTCTCTCTGAAAAGCTATAGCATGGTTTGAAGTAGGTGAAATAAGGAAATAGATAAAGTTGGTATTCTATCCCTTTATCATTATTCACTCTCTCAACAAATATTTGCTGAGCATCTATTATATGCCAGGCCCTGTGTTTGTAGTTAGTATTTAAAGGGTGACTAGAAGCCAGCCCTAGAATATAATGGGAGAAGACATACATTAATCACATAATTATGTCAAGGAATGTATAGTGACAAACTGAGATAAGCACTCTGAAGGGTAGTAACCATTCTTTGAAAGTAGATATGAAAAGAACTTAATTTAGAATAAGAAAAAGGAGGGGGTCAGAGAAGCCTTGCCTGAGAAGATGATCTTTGATCTGAGAGATGAAAAAGTGTAGGTGAGGGCCTGGGAGGAAGAGAACATGAATAAATTGAAACACCTAGATCAAGTTGTGGTTGGGGACAGGGGCTGAATTGATCTAAGAGGAGGCTAGGAAGATTGTCAGGGCCCAAACCACATAGAACTTTATAAAGTGTGCTCATTTTGGTCCTTATCACAAAAGCAATAGAGAACCACTGACACATTTCTTTTTTACAGTTGACATTCAATATTATTTTATATTAGTTTCAGGTATATAGCATAGTCATCTGTGTAATTTACGAAGTGCTCCCCCTGACTAGTCTAGTACCCACCTGGCACTATACATAGTTATTACCATATTATGGATTATATTCTCTATGCTTTACTTTAAATCCCTGTGACTGTTTGCCAAACACATATTAACAAACGATGAACATGACCAGATTTATGTTTGAAAAAATTAACTTTATTGTGGAGATTAATAAGAATCCATAGTGGTGTAGAAAGAAGCCTGCCTGCACAAGACATGGTGGTGTCTTCGATTTAGTGTAGCAACAGTGGCAAAGGTAAAAAGTGGACAAAACTTAGATAAAATTGAGGAGAACTGGTGATAGACTAGTTATAAAAGAGAAAGAAGTAAAGAGGGTCAAGGATGAGTCTGAGACCCTTGGCTTAAACAACATTTCTGATGCCAGCACTATTCACCTAGTTAGAAAACATGAAAGGACCCAGTTTGAGTCTGGCTGTTGGACATGCTGAATTTGAGGTACCTTTGAGATAGCCAAGTGGAGATGTTGAGCAGGTGCCTGTCTAGGCCTGGCGCTCAGAGCAGAGGTCTGCACCAGAGATTTAAATTTGCAAGTCACTGATAATTAAAACAATGAAGATGTATGGAGTGAAGTAAGGGAAAAAACAGAACAGTTAGGAGAGAACCAAGAGGAACTTCTCCCTGTGGTGATTGGGTAGAGCCAAACAAGCCTGCTTGCGAGACTGAAATAGGGTAACTAGCAACTAGAACAAAAACCAGGAAATTGAAGTATGTATCTCAGAATTAAGGAGGAAAGTGTTTTTAAGAAGGAGAAAATGATCACTGGTGTCAATTTCTGCTGAGAGATCAAGAGAATTGAGATCGAAACACGTATATCAGGCTTAACAGAGCAAGTGATAGCAGAGGTTTGAATATATTTAAATATCCGTGGGAAGCAGCTGTTTAGGAGGGAAGAGCCACATACACACAAGACAGAGACTTTCATTCTAATTCTCTCCAATGTCATCCCTGTGGTCTAATCATTTTGTGTTATTCTAGACAATTCAGAGCATCTTCCTAAACTGCATTTTATCTTGTATAAAATGGAAATAGTAATATAGCTACATCACACAGGATGGTTAGAAAGATTAAAATGAGATAATAAGTGAACAGAAGCTCTAAACTATAACATGGACTTAAAAGGTTAGCAATAATTATTTCCCCTCAATCTGTGGTGCAGCCAAAGTTTACATTTTCTATGTCCTCTTCTTTCAGGTCTCTGCTAGATAGATAACATATCCAGTTTTCTAATCTGCGGCTGATCAAGGAGGGGACCTCCTACAACCTCAGTAATAATAAGAGAAAGATCTAAAAATCCATTGCATGCAGCATGGCTGACCAGCAGGCAGAGATCATCGTGAGCAAGGATCTTTTTCTGTAGCCTACCTAAAATCATATCCAGTATACAACTGCCTTTTCCATCCACCCAGAAAGCACCAATCACTCAGTAATAGACAGAATATCACTTTCCCTCTCCCCCAATCCCACTCCCACCAAATCAAGTCACCCAATCTTCTGAGGTTTTCAGAGGGTTTTGTTTTGTTTTTGAGCCAAAGAAGTCATTTAGAAAAACAAGACAAGAATGCCATCTTGGGGTTTCTGATGACAGCACAGGCTACCTGAGCAGCAAATGGAAAAAGAATATGTTCCTAGAGGTTGTTCAATGTCACTACAGCAATATACTTGTTTTTTTTCTGATTAACTAAATTTAACTGCTGGACTCCTATAACTGAACAATTCAAAATTTTTAAATGAGACTAGTTCATGACATTTGGGTTTGGGCCTTTCCATGCACTGTGCTCCTAGCTAGATCGCACTCCACTTTTGCCTACTTATCGGTCATCTTACCTATTCATGATCTACTTAACAAGATGACTCAGAGTTTGGGGACAGCATCTGGAAACTTTCTTTCTGCTTACCTCAGGACATATTAAAAGAATGCAGGAATAATTACTCAGGTTTTTGTTTATTTTATTATAGGAGGCATGGAGTTTAAGGCTTATAGAATCAACTCCCAAGGTTCAACAGGTATGACTATAAAGTAATAGAATTCCTTCATGTAGATGTGTATTATTCCTTGATAAGACATTTTATAATCTTTTACTTACGTAATTTTTTTCCTCATAGTTTTTTTAAAAAAAAAAAAAAGATGTTGGAGAAGGTAATATCCTGTGGTTGGCATTCTTCATTAATCTTTCTACATCTTACCCTTATTTACTAAAGAGAAGCAAATACAGTCGCAGGTGCAAAGAATCTACTAGCAAATAATTTGGAACCCAATTTTGTATGTTTCCTCCTTCACAAGTTCTTCCTGTTTAAAGAGAAATCATGCTTTGAATAAGGTTGCCTATGGAATTTTGTGCATGAGAGACATAATACTGCGTGGGAAGAGAGATGTGTGAGATGTAAACACTGGTTTTCATTGTGTCATAGCCACTTATATAACTATCTCCACCCTACCCTGAAGAGTTTTTTAAAATTCCTTATCTACCTGGCATGGGGCTAGAGATCAGCAAACATTTGTTGAATCTAGTGTGTGTCTGAAAGGTAAGATTTACACTTTATTCTTCCTCTTCCTTCATGTTTCGGAGCACACTCTTTATTATGTCCCACAGCTTTGGAAATAGTTTTGATGACTGTAACTGGGAGAAATGGCAATGAAGATGCAAAAGAGAAAGTTGAGCACCAGTCAAGGCAAGTACTGATTGCTCGTTCATCTGTCCTTTCTACTACAGAGAACAGTAGTTTAGTTATTTAAAAACAAAAGAAGAGAGAGAAAATTTATGAGAGTTTTTTAAAGGGAGAAAATATGTTAAGAAGTAAGGAGGTGGGGAAGTTTAGATATGACTATCTGAATGCACATTCAAAGTCTCCCCTTAAGTTCCTAGAGATGTGTTGGAACCGAGTTTTGAGTTTGGGCCCTGTGCAAGCTGTGACCTTAGGTAAGTAACTTAAACTCTCTAAGCCTCAGATATCGCATCTGTAAAATAAGATTGATGACCTTAGTTCACCCGGAAGTCTTACTTGTCCAGTCACTCTCCCATACTGACTTGGAGGGAGCAAGCCCCCTTTCTCAACATGTATGTATGTTACCCTTGGTTGGGAAAAGAATGACTGTGTATAAATATGGTTTGTTGAGATATACTAAAATTTCTATTATGCAAGAACTGCTAGGTTGACTTGCAAAAATCAACATCAGATTAATTAAGCAAGGATTAAAACTCTTTGGAGCTATAGAAAATGCAAGTAAAAGCAACTTCAAGAGTCTACTAACTATGAGAGAAAATCTATGAGAAAGAATTGAAAAAGGAAGTAGGAATGTGCCCAGGCAGAGACAAAGTCCCAGGAGAAACAAATTAGTTCAAGGAGAGTTCTTTGAACGTCCAATACCTTCTCCCCATTCCCACCATTGGCTGATGGCATTGCTTCTGATTTCATAAAAAACAGCAATACTCAGAAAAGAACACCCACTGGTTCTCATCACATCCATCAGCCTGATGGCATCTGTACCCACATCCACCAACTTCCTTCCTGTTACTGTATGTGGTGTTTTAAAAATATATCCACAAACTTTTTGACATTCAGAGAATTTTTAAAAAGTGGAACCTAAATCCCCTCCCCTTGAGTAGAACTTAATGACTCACTTCTGACAAATAGAATGTAGAGTTATTGAGAGTGTGTGACTTACAAGACTAGGTTATAAAATCATTTAGGCATCTGCCTTGTTCTTTCTCAGATCACTTGTTCTAAGGAAAACTGCCATGTTGTGAGTATACTCAAGCAGCCTTGTGGAGAGGTCCATCTGCTGAGGAACTGAGACTTCCTGCCAGATGACCCTGGCCTTGGCCAACATCTTGACAACAACCTTATAAGAGACCTTGAGCCAGAACCACCCAGCTTAGACGGTGCTAAATTCCTGACTGATGTAAAGTATGTGAGATTATAAATGTGGATTTTCTTGTTGTTTAAAGCTACTAAATTTGTGGGCAATTCATTATGTAGTCATAGATAACTAACACTCTGTATGAACTATCCTTGCTTGCATCTTGGGCCAACCTCTCCTTTGTACTCTAGGCCTAGTTGAGTCTCTCCAAATCAAAAATATTGTTCAAGCAAAGTGTCTGTAACACCAATATTTTCCTGTTTAGTAAATTATTCCTATCAGAATGCCAGCATGTCATAGTATTTCCTATCTAAAAAGCAAATGAAGACACACCTTTTGGTCTCACAACCTCCTTCTAGCTATGGCAAATTTCTGTATTACCTTTCATAGCAAAATTCCTCAAAAAAGAATCTATACTTTATGTCTCTGCTTTCTTTCTTTTCATTCTCTACTGAACCCCCTCAAGTTACTTCTTCCCTCCACTCCACTGAAAAAGCTCTTGTCAGGGTCTTCAGTGATCTCAGCACTAAAATTCAATGTTCCCATTTTGTATGACCTCTCGGCAGCATTGGACATCATTGAAACCCTTGCTTCACTTTCTTTCTGAGATACCCCTCTCTCCTGGGTCTCTGTCTAGTCCTCTGATCACTCCTCAGGTGTCTTCACTGATTCTCCCTTGTCTTCCTGACTTCTGTGTGCCAATGTGCTCTAGGGCTCAGTCCTTGGGTCAATTTTCTTCCCCAAGAAATCTGTCATCATTGTTCCCACTTCCTCTGATGACCACTTAACTCTATATTGCCCATGACCACTGCTTAGTATGAGGCTCAGGATTCTGAGAACACTCACACCTGCTGTAATCAACTGACAGCACTTTATGCTGTGCCTCCACCAATCCACATCAAAGCAATTCATTAATATTTTTTAATTAGTGAAACCTGTTATTTTGATATTTACCAAGACCAAAGTCACAGCAGCTATGGGATTGTTTTTGTTACTCTTTGACTGGTTGAGTTAATGTTAGATCAACCATCTTAGGCCAGAATTTTTGTAGAGAGGCTGGCAGTGCATTGTAGAATGTTTAACATCCCCAGCCTCTTTCTGCTCGATGCCAGTACTCACCCCTACCCTGTGATCATCAAAAGGTCTCCAGACATTGCTAAACATCTTTAAATATGCCACTTACTATACTGCTACATTTGTCCTCTTGGGACCCCCTTTGAAACCAACTGCCTTTGACATGAATTATGTGTGCGTTTAAGTAAGTTGAGGAAGCCACTCGGTATTTAGGGAGGAAAAGCCTAATTAATATAAACCCTTCTTAGGCCATAATGAGTTAAGGCCTGTGGTTTCCATGTTTATATTGGGGAGGGGACACTATTACAAAGACAAGTCAACTGGCAGGTATTCAAAAGGCTGCTGGAAATGAAGGACTAAAACAAGGCAAAGCTGTTAAGTCCCCACCCAGAGCAGCAATACTTTATACATAATTGTATTATTATTCTGTGACACTGTTGTGAAATGATTTCTTTGCATCTCCCTAAAATGCTGTGAGCAAAATGAGGACGAGGACCAGCCTCTAGCACAGTTCCTAGTGCCTAGTTGGTGTTCAATAGTTTTTAATTGAAACAGAATGGTTTCAATTAAATGGGGTATCGCTCTACCCCAGGCCTAAAGCACAGGTTTCGGATAACTTGCCCTTCCTTCCACTTGCAGCTCTGGGACTGCATGTAGCCCTGCTCTTTAAACCAGCCTTTTACTTTCATTTCAACCAGATTCTTTACAAAAACCTTCCCTTGGCAAGGAACTAAGAATACCCTTAGTTGTGGAGGGATGTGTTTGCTGAGAGGGAAAGGTGCAGCTAACAAGCTTCTCTCATACAGCTTAATAACAACAACAAAAATTACAAAACACTAGGGCTACAAAGAACTATGAAGCGTGTTGTCTTACCCTTCTTTCTACAAAGAACACTCTCCAAACCCAGGGAGAAGTGACTCATCTGAGACCAAACAGAATTTTAGCAATGCTGATCTGACCTGAACTCTAGCCAACCAGCTCCCAATTCAAGACTGTTTTGTTGTCCTGGTTGGCAAATGTAGAAAGTTTAGGAGACACACCTGTCACAGGATAAACTAAACACTATAACAGAGCTTTGCTCCACTTCCACACCATAGTGCCCACCCCCAACCACCACCCTTACCCCACCCCCCAACCTTGACTCACAGCACGAAGGCTCTTTGCATCCTTGGACAGTTTCTACTTCCATCCACATCGATTAAACCTTGATCTCATTTATTATCTCAGGAAATGGTCTCAAGGTCACAGGGCTGGAAATTTAATTATGGTAGCAGTATATTAAGTGGCACATTTAAAGATGCTGAATTGTAGTAATTAATTTTTTGGATGGTGATCTCGGAGGAACGGGCTTTCTCCACACTGGGTGTTCCGCATCCATCATGGCCATTGATCTTGGCAGCTGTCTTTTAGCTTTAAACTGCCTCGTTATTCATCTTTTATGACTAGCCTTTAAAAACACTAGGCGCCGATATTCCTTTTTATTGTAATATATGTGTGCGGTGGGAACGGAGCCATACTTCACCTTTGCTATAAAACGTGAACCAAGAGTGCCAGCAGCTACCTGAGCCGGCCTCTAAATTGAGACAACAATTACCCTTCGCTGACATCTAGTGTCAAGGTATGAGATATAGCTAGAGCGCTGAATCCATTGGCCTGGAAAACTTATGCTTCCCCAATGATAAAGCCTGTCTGGCCCAGGAGGCTCCAGCCCCAGCTGTAAGATGGGAAGCAGAGGGATGAACTTAGCACTGACTATTGACTTTGCTGGGGTGCTAGGTTATCGAATGGGGCACCCATCTGCCAGGGCCTTAAAGAGCTTGTAATGTTTAATGAAGGGACAGTCATTAAATATGTTTGGTTCAAATATCAGATCTGATGAGCCTGGGTGGTACTTAATAGAGAGGTGGGAAAATATAAATTAAATTAGAGAGATTCATTAAAGAAATTGGCCTGGAGCCCCAAAAGGACTCGTTGTCAGACAGATCTGCCAGTAGCTAGGAGCTCATCCAGTAAGGAAAATTCAAACTAGCTTTATATTTTAAATTCCAGAAGGCCACTGTAAAATACATTTAAATACTGGTCAGCCAATGCTTCTAGAGAAAGGAATATTCATTAAATAGAATGAATATACAATAGAATAAAATATAACCAGAATGTTTGTGGCTAGAATTTTCCCCCTCTGAAAAATCTGAGGCTTTTGCCTCTTAGAGCGAAAGAGCATAGTATCTGCACATTTTCAAAGCGGAAATCCCAACCTCTCCCCACTTTAGTTAGGGTCTGCTTTTCTTCAATTTTAGCGTTTCTCAAGCTGGGCACTATTGATATTTAGATAATTCCTTGCTGGGGAGCAGAGGTGTTATCTGTCCTGTGCAGTGCAGGATGTCTAGCAGCATCTCTGGCCTCTACCCACCGGATGCCAGTAGTCCTCCTCCCCATAAAGGTGACAACTAAAAATGTCTTTGGATATTGCCAGATATCCCCAGGAAAGCAAAATTACCCTGAGTGAGAACACTGGTCTATTCTAACCTCAAGAAGCAGGTTCAAACCCCTAAACTGATCTGCCCAGATGACCGTTTGCTGGCTGGAGTATACACTGTGAGCCCAGCACATCTGAGTCACCCTTGCTGGCCTGATGACCACACATGCTTGATTTTGACCACGACTTGGTTTTCTAGCATGTATGTTAGACTTTGGCCTTGTGAATGCTAACTCAGCTCTGGCCACAGTCCTGCATTTTTTTTACCATGAGCATCATTTGTTTTCCTGATGTTATTTTGGTAACATTCATCTTAAAACAGAGTCCTAATATCAGCTTCAGTATCTCTGCCGGTCAGTCAATCAACACATATTTCCTCCTGGGGATTCCGCAGGAAACAAGACAATCAAAAGAACTGCCATCACAGGATTTATATTCTAGTGGTGAAAAATAGCCAACAAGTACATTAATAAATAAGCTATATTCAGATGATGATAAGTGCAATGAAGAAAATTAACCAGGTAATTGGATAGAGTGTAGAGGAGAGGGCAGAGTCTATGGTCAATGAAGGCCTCAATGAAAAAGTAAAGACAGCCAAGATGTGAACAATGAGAAGAAGGTGGCCCTAAATATATTGTTCTTTCCATTATAACAGGCTATATTTCAAGAAGAAGATATTTAATAAGGTTATAGCATATGCAGAGTAAAGTACATAAATCTTAAGTATACATCTCAGTGAATTGTCATATACACACTCACACATGCATGGACGTATACGCATGTAACCCTCATCCAGCTCAAGATATAAAACCTTTCTATCATCACAGGTTTATTCCTGACCCTTCTCTGTCAATACACACCTCCAGAGAAAACTATTTTTTGATCACCATTGATTCATTTTGCCAACAGGCTGTATTTTGTTTCATTTTGTTTTATTTGTCTAGGAGAGCCCATCAGTAACTTTTTGTCAATCTGTGTAAGCCTCCAGTTACTTATAAGACAGAAGGAGGCCATTACAAATACTCTATGAAACTATAGGAACCAGTTGTGATGGGACCCACCTTGTCATGCCCCTGCCAGATAAATCTAGCCCTGACTGATTCTGTGATGCTCAGAAGGGAGGGAAGACACAAGGGGAAGCAGAGTCTCTGTGCTTTTATCCCTAACCCCTCCTTCTTGTTTGCTGAACAAACATTTCTGCCAAAGAGAACAGCAGAAAAACACTGGGCCCTGTCAGCCCACCCCCCATCCTAGTTAATCAGTGAGGCCATAACAAATCACAGGATGAAGCCTATGACACATCAATTACACTAAACACTGAGGGCATCTACCGGAATTGGCAATCAAGCACGGGACCTTTGGGGTCACCTCTACCCAGCCGATTGAGGCCTAGAGGCCCTGCTATTTATTGGTCCAGCTATGGGATGATGGCTCAGAGATGAGAGGTGACTAAAGTGTGAGAAAATGCTTCATGTGGACAATGGTCTGAGTGAAGATCCCAAGCGCTAAATGGGCTGTGCCTGGTGTATGCTCCTTCAAGCCAATTCTAGATGATGCTTTCTCAAAGAACTTAGTTATGATGGAGAGAAATTATCCAGACATTGGAAACTTGCTTCTGCCTCTACCACTGACTAATTAGAAACTTGAGCAATTGAGTTGACCACTTGGTGTCTCAATTTCTTCTGCTACATCTGTTGTACCACCTCATGAAAGCATTACCTTTTGAGGTAAAAAAAAAAAAAAAAAAAGTGTAAATTTATGGATGATTATATCTATAAATGAGCTGATATTTATTCATTATCCACTCAATAGATTGAATGTGCCCACTATGTAGAGGTGCTTTATTTGAGCTCCCTCAAGGAGCTCATAGAGGAAAAGAGAAGACATGTTGGATTAGAAATGAGAAATCCGACATGGAGGTATTCAACAAAAACCACCACCTACATTGTAGTACACCAGACTATGAGTTCCCTAAAGAAAAAGCTTGTATTGCATAGTTCTTGAATCTATGAGGTAGCCAATGCCTGAGAACTAGAATAGTCAGATTTCTTAGGCTTGTCTGGGCCAGCCTTGTATGGGGTATGGTGAAATTCCTCAACCCTTATTCCTATTTATTCCCTTACCTGTTTTCCACTACCCCACCACTCCCTGAATGTGAAAATGGAGCAGAGAAAAGAAGGACATAAATGGGATGAGTCATGGAACTCAGTGGAGAGAAGTAGAAGGTTGGCTACACTCAGGACAATGTACTGGGACTAGTTCTGTCAGAGCCACATGCAGGACCAAGCACTTTCTCAAAGTGACACAGCCAGTTAATGAGCCAATACTAGCTCTCTGGTTTTCTGATTCCATGCTGCTTCTTACTAATAGGAGGTGGCTTACTAAGTCAGAGTTCTTAGTTACAAGTGACAGAGACTAATTTTGGTCAATAAAGGAGAAAAAAAGTTTGTAAATAAGATATTGCCGGGCAAAAATCACCAGTGGATACTAAAGTCATAAGGCAAAAAGTTTTTGAAGAAAAAGTTATTCACAGTAGATTACTAAAGCACAGATAACTTACTACAAAATTACTTGCAAAAGGGAAAAATATATAGTTACAATGGAGAGATCTAGCAATGATCATGCTAACCAAATGATTAAATCTCATATCACCGATAGTAGAACACTTTATCAGTATGTAATACACACAGCCCCACCTATGAAATACACTTGCCAAAAAATGTAAACTTGAATCTAATCAGGACTCTAGCCCTAATTTCATATTTACAGAGAATACAAGATGGAGAAGAATAAATTAAACACCACAAAGATGGAAGTTTTAGACTAATCAGGAATGTAGAACAGTCTATGAGACAACTGTTTGACCCTTCAAAAAGCAATGTCAGAAAAAGTCAATGTCGTGAATAAACTTAAAAGTGAAAAATACTCTAGACTAAAAGAGCTTTAAGAGAAATAATCACTAATTACAATACTAAACCTAGACTGGATCCTGTTTTGGAAAAAAATAATTATAAAAGATAGTTAGACTGGAGGAATTTAAATAAAGACTGTATTCCAGATAATATTATGAAATTAATATTAATTGTCAGGGTTGATAACAGTACTGTGGTTTTGTGGGAGATTATACTTTGCTTAGGAAGTGTGCTCTGAAGTATTAAGAAATGTCCGCTTCAAGTGGATAACTTTCAAGTGATATAACAAAAAGTAAGAATAAAAAAATAACCATACATGGAGATAGGGACACAGCAAATATGGTAAAAGACAACGGGTTGTTGAAGCTAGGTGGATAATACAGGTGTTCATCAGAGAGGGGTAGTGAAGGATACCTAGTCATTAGTGAGTTGGTGTGAAAGGACAGGAGGACCAGCAGGAAGCTATTTCCCTGAAGGAGGCCTCAATCACCTAACACTCCTGGCCAGGTGCGAACTCGCCATTGCAGCTACCTCCCTGACTGCCAGAGGATAGTGCCCCTCTCCTGTCCCCACCACCATGTCTACACCAGGAATTTACCCTTGAAACCACTTGAGTAAGTCCCCCATTGCCTCTGCTGCACCAAAAGCTGGGCACCTGTGCCACTCACCACACCAGCAAAAATAGAAAGGCTACATACAGGTATTTTCTCAGGTAGCTCAGGTGAATTAAAGTCATGTTGGTGCTTCTCTTGATGAGGCTAGCAAAAGGTAATAGGCAGACTTCAATCAGATAGGTGCCATCTATATAGAACAAAAATGTATGTTATTTGCCAAGGGTCCAGGCTCTACCCCAGTACTTGCCTTGCATGACTGTAGGATACTTTCAGGTGAGAAGAATGATTGTGACTTCACTTTTTAATCTTTGCCAGTTTCTTTAATATTGTGTCCTGAGTGTAGACATTTATTTATGGACTAACTCTGGGATTTATTTATTTGGGCATATTGCCTTGTTTGATTATAAGTTACTCTCTTAGTTGTTTTCTGGTTAAATGCAGATAGGCCTTCAGGCATGGATTGCTCATAAATTAAAATGTATTATGATTATTAAGTTCACAATGGTTCAAAAAAATTTCTCATCAGAATGTATAATCAAGACATTGCATAGAGAAATTTTTTTTTAATCTTTACATTTTATACATTGAAAATCTAAGAAGATAATAGTGACACTCTCCTGGCAGCTGGTGATAGATTCAAACACAACTGAATCCATATTTACCATGACCTAATATTAATATCCATGAACACATTTTATACTGATAAATTCAGAAAGAGAATTCACAATGCTCTCTTGGAGACAGCTAGAGAGTGGATTCAACCCCTTCATTTGTCATCATTATGGGGAAGAGCTGTGATCCACAGCTTATCATTTGTTTATGGCAGTAAGTACAGCAAAGGAGGTATATGGGGTGGCACAGTAAGGCTGCTGATCTTCTTTCCTGTTGCGTCTGGCAGGTTGGCAACGCCATGTATTCAGATACTCAAGCCTCACACCTACGAGGCTCCCCGAAACC
Organism: Macroglossus sobrinus; assembly: GCA_004027375.1. NCBI lineage: Eukaryota > Metazoa > Chordata > Mammalia > Chiroptera > Pteropodidae > Macroglossus > Macroglossus sobrinus. Next base: position 972,889 of record PVKZ01000047.1, on the reverse strand, counting down.
TTCCTTTTCATTACTGTCCCCCAACAACCAATTCATTCCTGGTCCAGTTGATTTTAACTCTTAAATATTTCAAATACACTCACTCTTCTCCATTCCCTTCTACATCAATCTTTTCCTGGACTATCGCTGTTTTCCCTATGTATTCCTTTGATCTCACTCCTCCACCCCACCAAAACCTAAAGATGTTCTCAGTGATTTCCAATTGCATTTACAATACAATCCAAAATCCCTAACTCAGCCTATATGGTGGGGCAAGGGAACTACTAACAAAAAAAAAGAAAAAATTATTTTGAGACATGGACACCATTTTTTGGAGGTGGAGGAAGAGAACTAAGGCTTTTTTTTTTTTTGTCATGCAGATTGCCTCTTCTTTCTATGGATTAGGAGAGTGGGGTTGGGGAAGATGGAAAGGGGCCCATAGTGACAGACTACCTTAATGGTTCTTGACCAGAAAATTCCAGACTGATTAAGATTACATTTCTGGGAGAGGTTGAAACTGTAATTATTAGATTAACTATTAAATCTTGGTTTGGCATGGTGGGCTTTTAGTATGAGTGACACCACTTAGACCTGTGGTTTTTTTCTTTAACAGCTTTGAGCTCCTTCTCCCTATGCCCCGCCCCCCACGAAGACTTTACATGTAGTATCCCCTCTTCCTGGTATTTGTTCCTTCCTACCCATACCCACTCCTAGGTAATGCTCTCGACAAACTAGATCTGCTCTACATTCTCATAAAACCCTCTGTCTTTCCTTTTCTGCATCCATCACAATTTGAAATTATACATATGTTGGTTATTGTTCGATGACTTCTACTAACCCCATGAGATAGGCAGCACTTTGAAGGCAGAGAGAGTGTTTCAATCTCTCTGTACCCTCAGCTCCTAGCATGAAGCCTTGGCATAGAAGGTGCTAAGTGTGCACTTCCTGAATGAAAAAACTTTTGAACAAATAAATGAATGTAAGTGATCACAGAGAAGGGTGACCACAGAGAAGTTAGAAAGGAGCAAGGAAGTCCAGAAAACATTTAGATGGCATTGTGAGTTGAATACTGTCTTTGAACCAGTGTTTAAAAACAAGGTCATGAGTGTTGGCTGCTCTCACGTCTTCTCAACTGAGAGACAGGGCTGGCCGGTTCAGATATAAATGATTCTAGACGTTTGAAAGATATGCCCAAAGAGCGGCAAAAATGGACTCATAGACTTTGCCGAGATCTAAGGCCAAACGGATTTCCATGATTGAAATTCCCATTGCCACCTTCCCTGAATTGCACTCAACTTTCCTAAATGAGATTTTATGGGAACTGATTGTGATTAGATAAATGGGTGACTCCACTAATGTATAATACAATTTTCAATTACAGTGTATGTACAATAATTTACATTTCTTATTTGATGGTGTGATATTTATGTGACATATTCTGAATGAGACCCGGCTGCTGTTTACAAAATGATTTTGCTTTTCTCTTAGGGAAGATCTGGTTTTCAATTTTCATTTTGTGCTGCTAGGTATTGTCATTCCAAAATAAACATTGTATATTATAGGATGTGCAGATGAAAAACATCAATAAAGTAATAATCTAGATGGGTTTTAATAATTCTTATTTATGCCACTGGATTAGGTAATAGAATGGTTCACCTTTCACAAAACAGAATTAAAATGTCCCTAAAATTACAGTAAATTTTTTTGTGATCTGCTTGCTCTGTGATCACTCCTATGGCAAAGTGCCTTTGAATAGCAAAAATTAATGTTTTATAGAATATATTTGACCATTCATAACAAAATAGCATCAGAATGCTGCTCTGAAGTTGAAACAATATCAAAGGAAAGTTTCTTTTTTCTGATCTTTAAGACTGAGTCTGCAAAAAACAAATGCTTTCATGCATTTAACCCCCAGTATTATTCCTCCCCTCTAGCTAGAGGTGGTTGACAGAGAAGAGATAAAATAACTCCCAATCTAATGCCTTCTAGGTAGAAAACTCTTCTTAATATAGCAAATGGAAGGGGAAAAGAACACAAAGAAGCCATGTGAAATGAACTAGGTTTAGGGGCAAGACACAGGCAGACACCAAGAGATAGTGCAGGTGGTCTTGAACCCAGAGGGCTACATCTGGGAACAAGAGAAGGCCAAGTAGATACTTCTACCCTGCTTTAGCCAGAACATCTCTCCTTTTACCCATGTTATTGACTGGTGCTCCCAGTAAGAGTTCATTCAAAACAGAGAACTGGCTAGTATTAAACCTTCATAAAAATACCTAATGGTGAAAAAAGTACTTTTCTAGACATCAGCTCTCTGAGCTTCATTTCCTCATTTATAAAATGAAGAGTTTATATTTAACAGTGTCTGGCATCCTTCTGTTTTACAATATGTACTGTTTTATATTCCAGGCTAAAACACTAGTTTAGATGTGGCTATTATTTGCTATAACAATCTAATTATGCTATGTTATCAAACAGCATGCTGGCCTCCCTTTTAACATAACAAGGGAGTTAAAACATTCAGGCATGGAACCTGCGATATATCAACAGTGCCAATCTCAAATGTAAAATGCTCACTTGAACATGGGTCCCTGGAAAGCAGTCAAATAGCCCTGACAGATTCTAGAGTACAGGGTGAAACACCACACATTTCTCAAGATTTGCCTGCATTCAAATAAGCCTAACATTAGATTGTTACAAATAAACCTATAATTTTACTGTAATTAAGAAATCTTTGTAAGTTTGGATAGCATTCATAACTTATTCCAGCAGTAAGCAATTTGTTGAGTTTCTCTTCCTTTCTGAAAATAAACAAAAATTCACCATCTAAATGAATTTTGGCCAAATCATAAAATCAAATACTATGCAACCATAAAATGATAATATGAATGTATATTTGTTGGCATGAGAAATGTCAAAAATATATTCAGTGAAAAGCCAAATAACAACACTATATATAATATTATTTCATTTTTGAAAAAGTCATATGTATATGTAGAAACATAGAAAAAAATTTGAAGGATAGCCATAGTTATCTCTGGATAGCAGGATTATATGTGATCATTATTTTTTTTTGTTATCTTCTAGTGCTCTGAATTTTTTAGGGAGAGTTTAAACTAATATTGAAAGCTTTTAAAAAGGTAAAAGAAAACCACACTAATTTCTTGTTTCCATATATTATTTAGAAATACACAAATGACAATTTAGGATTAATAGAATATCAAGAATCAGTATACTTTCTTTATAAATGGCTAGACAGTAAATATTTTAAGCTTATGGCTCATCTGTTGATTTTACAACCATTCTGTTTTGCCATTTTAGCACAAAAGTATCCAAAAACAATAGGTAAGTCAATACATGTGACTGTGTCGTCCAATAAAACTTTACAAAACAGGAGAAATAGTTTGCCAGCCCTTGGTATAGTAGAAGAAACCTGGACTTGGGAGACAGACAAGGGTTTGAATCCTCATTCCATTAAAAAGTTTGCTTTTCTTGTATGTCAGATGGAAAGAATTAACACCTCCCTTGAAGACTTGTATGAGAAAGTACATCTCACAAAACCACACGTAATAAGGATTGTTTCCTGCCTTCTTTCTTTTAATAGCACAATGGGGGAAAAATAAGCATGTTAAATAAAATAAGATTTAAAAGCAAACTAATTGTAACACCAACATTTATCCACAACAAAACCATCTTATTGCTTAAAGAAGCATTTGTAGGTCAGGCTATGAAATAGAGTAAAGAAAAAGGCAAATGATCCAGTTCGAGAAGTTTAATTTCCATTTCATTGCTCTGGGGGTGGTGATGACTACAGAATGCTTTGAATGCACACAGTCTATATTTAATTTAAAACAAATATAATATATCTAGTAAAGTTCATGTTGGATGTACCCTAAGACAAAAAGTCATTCAGAACTGGAGGCATTAAACACTGGCCCCAGTACTTTCATATATTAACCTGTATTCCAGGAATGGACCACATGGGTAGACTCATCTCCTCTACTAAAAATATATAATGGGCATCATCATGTTTTTATGATAGCAATCATTGAGACACATTAGATTTCTCTTTACTTGCTGTTCATAATGATGTCTGTTGTCCTGCATCTCATTCCTAATAACAGAAAGTGAGAGAGAAATTTCACAAATGATCAAACTATATATCAGCTCTTTTATTTACCTTCCAAAGAAGTAGTTCTTACTTGTGCGTTCAAAACTCTTTACCCACAGTATTTCATTAGTTTGTCTTCATGTCTAAGAAGTCTTATAATTTTTTTTTTGCTAATCAGTGTCTCTGCTGATTGAGAATATTTGATTAGATTCAAATGTTATAGAGACTCAAAAGAAAAAAGTACCCATCATGAGTGGCACTTTATACTCCCATGGCCCCACTGTGCCAATGTTATGTCTCATGAAAGCCATAGAAGTAAAAATATAAAACTGAAATCTCTCTTAAGAATTTGGATTCTAGTCACAGCATGGCAGTCATAATTAGCAATTTACCCCTAGAAAAACTTTAAAAGGTAAAAAATAAAATGTTAATACCAAAACACATATTGCCTTACAATATAACACAATGATGACCAGTTAACAATCTAAAAGAAGCCCACTCTGATTCTAGTGCTTGGTTAATCACTAATTTAAACATAGAACTAGGGTAAAGGAAGAACTTCTATAACACCTGCCAAGAGCTATTCCTTTCCTAAAGACAAAGAAAAGGAATTCTAGGTAGTAACTAATATAGAGGTTAGGGACAGTGCTCATGTTCTGTATTTAAATACATTCCTTAATATAATATTCAAAACCAAAATATAGCAATTTGCACTTATTTCTTCTTTTCATTTCCAGAGAAATAAAGTCTGTAAAAGGCAGACAGTCCTCTTTAAATGAGAACTGCTTGCAGGAACAGGAAGTACCATGGTCTGTACACTGCACACAAATGCTGGGTTAAGAGGGAAAAAGCTGAAATCTAGCACAAGCTTAAGCCCCGTGCCCTGCTAATGATCAGAAAGGAAGGAGTTGTGAGAGCTTGGGCAAATTCAGGTGATTCCATATAGAGACTCAGCTAGAAAATCTAGATTTCTCCAGGAGATCAAAACCCAGGATGAGAATAGTTGAAGATGGAGGGTAGAGGGTGCATTGAAAGGCAATACTATATTGTAGGAAATTATTGACAACCTTCATACAACAAATATCTATTTACCAGGTTTTGGGGGAAACAGATGACCTCTAGAACATGTATAGACTATAGCAACCTCTAATGTAATGACATGTAATAATCTCAATGCGAGGGTGATGTGATAGTGAGTAATTAATGTTTGTTGGATGATGCTAGGGGAGGACAGACAGACAAAGAGGAGTGGTTATTAGGAAAGGTTTTTTTAGAGGAGGAAACATTTGAGCTAGGTCTTGACAGAGTTCACCAACTAGAAAAAGAATGAATGTCTCATGTAGAAGGACCAGCATAAGTTTGGAGGCATGGAACCTGCCAGATCTGGAGAAGAGCAAATTGTTTTGTGTATCTGGAATGTAGGTGCCGACTGGAGACAAGGTTCAGAAACTGAAGGAGTAGAGTGAAGAGGTTGTAAAAGTTCTCTGTACTTGACCAAGGAGTTTGAATGCAATCCAGTAGGCAGTGAGGTTGACTAAAACTCACTTTAGTTTTAAGAGATAATGTCACATGTTTAGAGTTGGGAGATGGACGTCATTGCAGGCTTTAAGGAAATTGGAGGACATTAAAGTTAACCTTTTTTAAAAATAAATAAATTGTATGAAATACTGTACTAAGTGTTTTTACACAAATCAACTAATTTAATCCTCATGACAACCCCCAAGGCAGATACTAATATTCTCCCTATTTTACAGATGAGAAAACTGAGGCACAGTGAAATTAAGTGACCTATCCTAGGTCACACAGCAAGTAAGTGGCAGAAGCAGGATGAAACCTCAATCTGGTGCCAGCATTTGTTCTTAGAACCACTCTGCTAAGTTTTTTGTCTTTGATGCTGGGCCAAGTACACAGCTCATGATAAGTCCTCAGTTAATGTGGCACTGATCTAACCTTCCACTGCTCTCTCATCTCTCAATAACTGGGCTGCCTCTTTAGTATTATCCCATTATCTATCTACCTCGAAGCATCTGCTACAAGTCAGGTGAGGAAAACAAGTGGCACCCACCTATTATTTATGTTCTTTAGTGGATATTCACCTTCCATTTACAGTACATGAAATGGTGTCAACAAGACAGATCGTGGGCCTTCAGTGAAGAAATTTAAATCTTCATAATTGTATATTATTTGTAGTTTTTGGTCAGTGAATTTTGTTTTTAATTTTGTGAGGTATCCTTTGAAAGAAGCTCTTCCAACTACTATAGAACACTATTGACATGAGTCTATAAAATTGATTCCGTTTGCCAAAGCTGCCAATCTTACTTAATGACTTACTATAACCTCGAGTCTTATTAAGTCCATATTTCTAGTATATTGGCACATATATTAATGACTAGCCCATGAATAAACTGATAGTTTTAAAATGATACTAGATAACTTGTTTTCTTATGGTAATTCACTTTTGCTTTGAACTTATAGTAAAATTATTACTGGTTCAGTAAATTATTATTCCAATGTTTTTATTATCACCTTAGCAATAGAAACACTGTCTGGATTTTCCTCTTAATGAAACTCTACTATGAAGAAGTTTCTTTGGTTAAATTCATGTTCTACCAAGTAGGACTGTTGGTTTCATAGTTATAAACTTTCCAAGCGAAAAAAGTTCACTAAGGACCTGGAATTTTCTGTATTAGTAATATCCAAACCTAATTTAACAACACTCCACAGTATTTTTCAGTATCTTAAAGGATATGTTAAGTGTTTGTGTGTGTGTGTGTGTGTGTGTGTGCACGTGTGCACGTGTGCACGTGCACGTGCATGTGTGAAAGCAAAATTAACTTAAATTCTCTTCAACTTTTAATAAAACTCATATAGAGCATTTTAGAGTGATATAGGATATTAATAAAATAAACAGCATAAAACTCAACAACGATAACAAAAACTATTTGGATAGTTTACTGTTCAATTTGAAACAATTTCTGTCATCCCCCCAAAGGGAACAGCAGATGTGCCATGTTTTTTATTTGTGTGTTGCAAAATCAGAGTCTGGTTCAGGTGTGGTAGAAGCAAAAAATGCTAAGTTACTCCTGAATTACCCTATTTTCTGCACCTTCCTTCCCAAATTCACTGCTTTTTCTAAAGGTAAACTTTGAAACTAATGTGACAACTCAAAATGACAGTGGATAATATAGGAAACTGAAATTTTTCATTTGAAATTAACCTATGCAGTCTGAACCAGGCCTACAGAAGTTGGGAAAATCGTAGGGGTTAAGTTGTTTTTGAGGGTTATTCCCACATTCCTTGCATAATTCAAAACTGATTTTCCCATAGAACTGACAAAGGAAAGCTATTTGTTTCCTAGTTGGAGTGGCACCACCATGTGGCAATTACTTAAATAGTTTACAAGTCCCTCAACCAGGCAGCTTCAAAATTATGAGATTCTTGGCACTTTTTTTCATTTGGTAATACTTACATTTTAAAAATATATATACATAAGGAGAGGTTCAACTTACATTTTTATATTATGCGATTTCAAATTAGTGTATTTTATGTCCACATAAAATGTGAATGGGTTGTGTTTTTATACAGCTGTATGCAGAGTGATTGAGAGAATGCACTTTGGAGCCAGTTAGCCTGAATTTGTACCCCAGCTCTCCTACTTAATCTCTGTATAATCTTGGGCAAATTATTCAACCCTTTCAAGTCTCAGTTTTTTATCTGCAAAATGGGGACAATACTGGTACCTGTCCTAATGGATACACTGTCATGAGGATTAAGTGAGTTACCTCATATGAAACACCAAGAGCAGTGCCTGGCACAGAGTAAGTCTTCTAGAAGTTTTTTGTTGCTGCTTTTCTACTAGTATTATTAAGCTTGAAGAGACTTTGCTAAGTCATCTGATTCACCTTTCTGAGTCCATTCAGGGTACACCCTCGTCCAACTCATGAGAGATCAACGTCAGTGACCAAGCTAAGAGAATAGACTGCAGCTACTTTTTTGCAGTTTAAAAACAAGTTCTATACTTTAAGATGATTGTTTTAAAAGAAATCAAAATAACTTCAGTGACTTTGTGACAACTTACAGCACTTAAATGCTGATTACAAATGACGGATTTCAACATTTTCACTATACCTGTAAAATCCATTCTTCTAGACAGGTGCCTTTCAAATTTTAGTGCACATATAAGTAATCAGGGGCTCTTGTTTAAATGAAGATTCTGATTCAATAGGTCTAGGTGGTTCTTGAGATTTTTTCCATGTCTTACAAGTAGCTCGGTGCTGTTGGCCTACAGAGCACACTTTGAGTAGCAATGCTTTAAACCACTGGAATTTATTTTCATTTCACTTTATTATTATCTCCCCCCATCACTCAGCAGAACATGGTGAATTAATCAGAAATCATAGAAAAGTTAGATAGGAACCAAGGTAACACCTTCTGTAGTTTTCTCTTCTTTTAGACAACTTAACCTTCATCTTCTGTGAAAGCAATGACTACAAGTCTAAGGGTAAGGTAAATGCCTAAACAGAGCTAGGGAAAGTATTATTACAGTCATTGAGGTCTACTGTGCCAGAATTCCAGAAAAGTGGAAATAGTGTAGTTCACATTTATATAGAAATGCCCCACACACAAAAAGCAGAAGGGGCAGTACTATGCCCACTCGGGTATAAAAGAGAGGTGCCATTATCCTGGAGACCTCGCGGGGACTAGGACTCACAGGAAACGTTCATAAAAGTGCTTTCTAAACTTCTAAAATAAGTTAAGTGTTTTATTATTTGTAAATCAATGCTAAAAATATGGCAACTTTAAAAATTCTTTGGAAATTTGCATAAGTTTATCTAATACCAATTAGTTATGACCCAGGCAAACTAGATGCACTTTTATTATCAGAGTCAGAGATTAGAAAACTACAGATCAAGAAACGTGGTGTCATGGAAAAGACCCACAAAGTTGAGAGCTTCATGGGAGCCTATTGTGAGGTTCTGACAGCATCAACTCACACCAATAAATAGTTTAAATAACTTCTGGAAGCTGGAAACATATCCTTAACAACATCTATGTGCTTTTACCATATATATAAAACAGCTGCAACATTTTAAATTCTGTAAAATCACATCTTAGTAAAAGAAAATATAATAAATATACGTACATGAAAAAAACTAGAGAGATATATAATCAAATGTTGAGAACAGTTAACTTTGGTGGGTTATTTTTTTTTCTTCTTGCTTAACCATATTTTGTCATGTTCCATAATTAATGTGTATTGTTTTTGCAATGGGGGGAGGACAAAACCAATTTTTACTTTTAACAAAGAGAGTCATTTTAAAAGTTTGCTATCCAGCAACTGATAACCTATAATATGTCTACCGCTCATGATTCACCTTCCTACACTTACTGATATTGGCTGAATTTCTGAAAACATAGCTCAGTTCATTTTTTAAAAAACAAATACCAATATCTAAAACAGTGCTTTAGTGTACTGAGACTTGTCCCTAATCATTAATTCCATGTCTTCTTTGGGTTCTCAATTACTCTGAAACAAATCTGAAAAAGAAAAAACCCATTTTTGATAATTTTGCGTTCTTGTGGCTCCTGCCTGTTTTTCCATTTCAAGTGCACTTGGGCCCTCAGAACTGAATTTCTTAACTTTTTGACTCTAGAAACATTTTTAAGGAGTACTTACAAGAAGCCTGTTTCAAATTGGAATCCTTCCGTTCGGGTACAATCATGCAAACAGCCAGCAGAATTTATTTAACCTTCAGCCAACTGCTCAACCAACTTGAAATTATTGATAGCCCATCAGCAATGATCAAGATGGAGAGGCTAAATGAAGAGGTACTTTTTTTTTTTTTTTTTTTTTACAAGAGAACCATTGAGCTGGTAACAGGAGTTGAAATGCCGTGTCAGCTCAGTTCGCATGGTCAGGGAGCTCAGCTGCTGGAGGGAAATAAAACTGTTCAGTTAAGGCCGCCCTCCAATCAGTCACAAGGGTAATGGTGTTTGGCTTCAGTCAGGTTGTATGTCAGCAAATATACATCTCTTAGACAGCCTCTAAGAGTGCCTTAAGATCATGCTTATTGTTTTATATAGATAGGGTTCGGATGCTGATAGATGATGGTCATAGGCCACCGAAATAAATTTTACCACGTTCAGCAGGTAGAGTTAATCTCAATACCGGAGAATGAGAGAGCCATTTTGATAGAATATTCATTCCATTGACAGTGATGGGACATTTTTTCTGTGTTAATGTCTGGTACAGATCATATCAAAGTAGGTATCCTCTTCTTCTCACTCCCCAGCACCCACTGTATGAAGTTCACATGCGGAAAAGAGACCTCCGATACAATCGGAGACATTCACTAAGATTGAACTTTAAAGACAGAGTTTGCTTGAAGGAGGTCTCCAAGAAACTGAACTTACCACAGCACCTTGTGATTGTCAAAGTGACACAGATATCCAATAAAGAGGCACTGGTTGTTACATAAATTTTTTATGTCCTATCCTTAGTCCCAAAAGGGACTGGAAGCAACATTAAGGGGGCACTAAGTGGATGGAAAAGTTTGTGGCAGAGAATGGCCACCTCTCCCAAGTCTGTAGCACATCAGCAGTCAGCCACAGCACCCTCTCCCATGGAGCCTACATGCACCTCAGAAGTTCAATCCAGTGTTTCAGACACTCAGATTAAAATAACTCTGCCACCATACCACTAAATCTTTAAAATCTAGAAATCTGCCTTCAAGCATTCAAAGAAATATAGTGAGTCCTCCAAAAGTTTGTGGAAAAGCAATCAGAGAAAGGCTCCAGTAGCAGAGCCTGTGAAAAACAGAGAATATAAGGTCCCTCAAAGACAGTCTATCTGCCTGTGAGACATTTTTCTTAGGAATGACAAATGATGCCCAGTAGAAACAGGACATTGTGCCATCTATTGGAGAAATAAGACTTTTTCAAAGGATTGGGTCCTCTCATCCCTAGGCCAAGAGTTGGCGAGACTCCCAGATCTGAGTCAGTGTGCCTACGAGAGCCCCTCAGAGCCAATCTTCATTAGAAACTCTTAGAAAGTTTGAAGGGAAGAATGGAGAAAAGAAGTATTAGAAGAATGTTAACCACAAAGTAACTTCATGCTCACATTATGGCGAGGTACTTAAAGAAACCAACCCATCTGCCAGTGACCTCAGCCCCTGTAAAAGCTGCTATGGAACATGAGATGGGCCTCATCCCCCTGGCCTATCACTTTGTTTATCAGACTTGTTTCCTCAGGCATTGTGACTTAGAACTTGGCTGGGATTAAAACGATCAATCAATCAATCAATTAATTAATAAGCAAGCAAGCAAGCTAAATTCTCATTTTCTTAATTTAGTGAGAGGAGGTCTTTGTTTTATTAACTTTTTGCCTTCTTGTTTTCCACTTTCATGGGGGCAGGGTGTTGCTCACATATCTCAGTGTCTCCCAGGCAGTGAGTACCCAGTCCAGTAAAACCAGTGACTATTATTCCACACCTCCCTTTTTAGGCCGTTGTCTGGATTTTTAAGCATAGTCTACCTTAAGTAGGCTGATTTCTGCATCAATGCCAAAATATATGTTTATACTAAGTTTATGTTTCCTAAAAAAATATTTTAAAACCCAACTGACTAGACTATCTTAGAATTTGAAAAATCAACTTTTAATATTTTGATTCACAATTATTCTGCAAGCACGTCTTTTTTTAATAATAAAATGTGCTATATAGTGTTCCAGTAAAAAAATGTACTATACAGTATAAAGGAAAAGCTGTTCTGAATTAGTCTCAATTATATACTTTTTTAAAAATGCCCTTTAAAATTTTTTTAAATAACAAAAATTAATCCTTAATGAAGTACTACCAGAGATCCTAGTGAGCCTTCCTTTGATAAATAAAGAATTTTTACTTTACTAATTTAATGATTTTCTTGCTATCCCTTGAGGAAAGAATGGGCATCTAATGCAACTTTATGTCACCTACAGTTCTCAGCAAGCTGTCTTGACCAAAGCTGACATTCAGGATCTAGCTACTGAATAGATGAATGTGTTGTAAGGGGTGTGAAAACCATTTGCCTTCTTATGTAAACATTTTTTCCACGTTTTTTATTTTACAATGTAACTGCTACTGTTTTAGCTAGTGCAAAGTTCAGCTTTAGTACAATCTGAGAAAGAGTGATTATAAATTTCCTGTAAGTAGAATTCAAATTTAGTCTTACCTGACTTTAAGATATGGCACTATAAATTGAGAGCCTTAAAAATGTGCTTGCCTTTCAACCAGAAATTTCGTTTTTAGAAATAGTAAGTAATAATAAATTATGTAAGAATTCAGATTAAAAAATATTCATTACTTGGAAGTGACATAAATGTCCATGTATGCAGCCAGTGGAATAATATTCAACCTTTAAAAACAGTCTCGTAGATAATTATTTAGTGACTTGGAACGATAATAATTAAGATTTTTTACATTATTAAGATTTTTTTTTTAATCAGGTTAAAGGTGACCCACTAGAGTTCAGGAAATTGGCAACATAAGGCAGATTGAGCGATGAATTAAGGGAACTTGACTTCTCACTGTCAGAGAAGAACTTTGCAAATATGAAAAGAGGAAAGGTTAGAATTAACCCTACAGTGTTGGACTGGAATTGGAGATATGTGTGTGAACTCAGTGTTCAATATGCATAAACTAAAACCAAAAATAATATAAATGTGTATGTATTGTGTGTGTGTGTGTTCATGTGTATGTAATTTCTACCTCTGTCTACCCTGAGTGCCTGGGAGCACCAACACTCCAGGAGCAATAAGCACACCACTTCTTAAGTATTGGTGTCTACATACCACCCTTCATTAAAAAGAACCAGGGCTCCTTGGAGAAATGGCTGATTCTAGGGCTAGAAAAGGAAAAGTGCATGATAAGCCTGGAACATCTTGATCCAGAAAGTAAAGACAGTGCTCAAAAAACAATGGGGATAAGTCAAAAGGACATGGAAGCTATCTTGTAGTGGCTCCCAGTGGTTAAATCTAGGATAATTTAATGACCAGAATAATTAATGATAGTAATCTTTACCTTTTAAAAAAAATATTCAGACTTTTTATATTGCTTCAAATAGGCATTAAGTAAACTTGAAAGTTGCAATTCATATGCTTCTGAATATGGTGCATTTATGAGACCTTGTTCCTATTTAACTTTGCAACTATGAGGAAGATGCTTTTAGTGCTCTGTGTTTGCAGTGATCTGAACACACATAGCTGTATTCCAGCACCTCTGTGCTGTTAACATCACATATTTATAACTGGGGCCCTATTCTTTCATGGTAATAATTAGCTTTTGTAGGACACCTTATAAATGATGAAGTTACCTATTCATATATTGTATCTTTTAAACATTACTATCCACACAAAGGTCACGTCCATTTACTTAAAATGAGCCAGGACTGTGGGTAGCTCTAGATCTGGCACTCCAGATCTGAGCTCCGTGTAAGCCAGAGACAAGACAGGCAAGCATTCAGCCTCTGGAAACAATGTCAACAAACAATTGGGCCCTGGCCACTGGCCTAGGGCCCAGGACAGAGCTGCAGTTTCTGAGAGGAAGACCAGAGACAAGATATGACTTTAGCCTGAAGGGAAACTTCTTTATTAGGAGGTTAACAGGAGGATGTGGGACACAGAATCAAGGTAGAAATCTATAAATAAGACCTAAAACTCAAGAGTATATAAAAAATCTAGCAAGTTGTAAATAAATTTCAGTGAATGAATGAATGAAATACCAGGCATATGGCAGAGGTGGCTTGATACTAAGTCATTGTATGTTGATGTAGAACTTAATATTATTTCTAGAAACTAGAGGATGACTGGATCTACAATTAGGGATTAAATCTACCATCTTGGAAATGAAAGGAAGAATGAAGCCAATTGGGGCTTTCATTAATTCAAAGTTTACTGAGAATAAAAGTTATCTGGGAAGCTTCCTAATAATGCAGATTCTCAGCCACCTCTCTTAGAAATTCTAATTCAGGTTGTTTGTATGAGGCACTGAAATTTTTAACAAGCACCCTGAAGTGGTCAATGGAATCATCTTTATTCATAATTAAGCAATAAGCCAGCTAAGGACCAACAGCATACCTTATATTCTTTCTGTATCCCCCGTAGATTCTAACTATGTGATATAAATGCTCAATATGAATGCCAGTTAAAATCTCTACCATTATAAATTTCAAGTCACTGGAATTGACCATTTAGTAAGAGCTTAGAGAGTCAACTTCTGAAGAAGTTAAGATTATTCACAAGCTTAATGCTAATTGATTATTCATACTTTTAAGGAGCTAGACATTGTAGGGGAAACAAAGGTGAGAAGAACACAGAGTCTGTATTTGAGGTTATTTCAAAGCAGTGGAGTAACAGATTTTTACGAATACAAGCAAAATTCAATGAGTGCTATAATATGAATAAAAGTGCTATGAAAGTGAAACTATTAGGAAAGGTCAGCTATGCCCTGAAGGACAAGTAAGATTTTAATAGATAATAGGGAAAGGAATAGTCGTTTAACACAAAGACATTCGTTTATTCATTCAACAAATATTTACTGAGCACCTGCTATGGGCCAAGCCTCGTTGTAGGAATTAGGAATACAGCAGTGTACAAAACTAAGTCCCTGCTTATATTCCAGGGGTGAAATGACATAATCAATAAACAAATGAATTAGTAATGACATATTATGCTATCCTTGATAAATGTTGACATTCTATATTTTATATACAGCAGCCATGTGAAAACTGAACTTAAAAGGAGGCAAAATGAGAGCAGGAAAGCCAGTGAGAAGACCAGGGTAAGAACAGATTAAGGCGTGACAAGAATCTAACCTGTTACATGAATAGTAGGAATGGAAAGAAATCTATTCAAGAGACATTTTAGAGAGAAATTGTCAAAAGGGCATGAAAGCATCAGACTATCAATTGTTACAAGGATAAAGAGAAAAACAAATAGAAGACTGTTACAGTTTTCAGAACCTAAAGACCCAAGTCTTGACCCCTCTCCACTGCCCATTGATGGACTCCCCTGTCCACCACACAGCCCTGGAAATGCTAAGAAAGGATGACAATGGATGCTCCCTTATCTCCAGTGGACAGTCTGCTTCTGTGAGGCTGGTCCCTTTTGAGGGACATGTCTGTAAAGCAACCTGTCAGGCAAAGACCTGGTCACTGACTTCAGTAACTCATGTTGTTATCAGGATAACAGACTGTAAAACACAATGGCAGGGCACTGTGGAAGCTAAATAATTGATTAAATTTTTTGGTTTTCAATACACAGTATAGGCTTTTTGAAGAAGTATTGAGTCTAGTTCTTTTAATTGAGGAACTATAAATGACTATCACTTTTGTTTTCACTTTTTACATCCTTGATACTAACCATGTATGAATGGAAGGAAGGAAAAGGAAGAAAAGAAGGAAGAAAGGAAAAGACTTTTTGTAATTAATAGATTCTAAGCCAAATTTATGTAAATGGAATCACATCAAATACTCTGAGTGTTTGATATAAACATGTTTGGTGTAAAATAATGAACAAATTTTTAAAAGTCCAGAAATTCTCATTTACTACAATTGTAAAATAAATATTATTTTAAAATTTACAGATTATAATGTGCTTTCACACATATCGTGTATGTTCTGAAGTTTAGGCTCCAAGCAGCAACCTTGTGATGCAGAGATTATTATGACTCTAATTTGACAGACCAAAAAGCAATTCCATAAGGTCAAGTGACTTGCCCAAGGTGACACTGATAAAAGTTGATGGGCACAAACTCTAGGGTTTTTTTATCTCACTATCTAAAAAGTCCCTCTTTCCTCCCTTAGTTATATGAATAACAGATCTGAATTTGTACATATTGAGTTTGCTTAAAGCTAGACACAACTAATTTTATATAGATAATTACCTCTTCACAGTACCAAAGGGCTTTCTTGACAAATATACAGCTTGCTATGTTAATAAGATACCAAATGGTTATTGACAAGTTAGTCAATAAATAATATTAAAATGATCAAGTGTTCCTCATTTTATTATGCATGATGTAATTTACACATGATGCATGAATTATTTAAAGAAATCCTCTTTTCCCTCCTTTCTAAAATGAATTCTTTACCTAAGAAAATTATCATAAATCATGCTTATAATTACCATTGCATCAGTGAAGATTTTTAGTTGTGAGCTATCAAGGCCAAAGCTAGCTATCTTAATCAAAGAGAGAATATATTGGAAGGATCTTAGGGGCACACCAAATCCACAAGAGGCTAGAGAATCATGCTTGAAAATGAGAGTATGAGGGAGCCAGACAAACCAAGGTTACCCCACAGGAATAGCCTGGCCCTTCACCAGCACTCCCATGAGAATGATCCTGACCTACAACATTCCCTTTGTGCCTTACTTGGTCAGGATCTAAAGTCCTGGGAGCGAGTGTCTATTTGGCTGAGCATGCCATGGCTGTGCCAGGGAGTGAGCTGAGGAAGAATCAGGTGTCCTTAATCTCTGTTCATGCTCAGAGATGGGGGATAGAGCACTGGGAATTGCCTTCTTACTAAGACTAGCTACAAGGTTGAATTTCCCCAAAAGAGAGATCCAGATGCCAAATGGGGAAGAGAAAGTGCTAGATAATGGATGGCAACAACAACAAAATCCAATCCAAAAATGTTCATCACAGTATTGTTTATCATAGTTAAAAGTCATGGGAACAACCTTGCCTGACACTAAGAGATTTAATTAAATACATTATCATTCAGTTCATATAATAGAAAATCCTGAAGCTATGAAAATGATGTCAAGGAAGACCATTCAATGATCTGAGAAGATAGTCATTAAATATTATTAACAGAAAAAATAGATTATAAAGCAATATTTAAAATAGGTGCTTATTTTATAAATAAGAATAATGGAAGGATATGTACCCCAAAGTTAATAGTAGTTATCTCTGGATGATGGGATTAGGGATGATGTCTGTTTTCTTCTCAATGCTTATCCTTGTGATAGCATCACATTAGTTTTAAATTTTTAAAAACTAGTTTAATATACATTTTCTTTCATTAAATACAAACTCAATTTTTCTGTTTAAATATTTATATCCATTATTTGTGCTTACTTTATATATAGTGTGTGTGTATGTGTCTGTAAATATATATATTTATACATGTATTATATATATAGAGAGAGAGAGAGAGAAGGAAAGAAAATGAGTTTGTGGGATTGTGTGTGTGTGTGTATATATATATATATATATATATATATATATATATATATATCCACTTCCTATCTTTCTCCTACTTTCTTCCTTTTATTCAATTGTAAACTCCTTGAGGAGAGTGGCCATGTCTTTGTTCCTTTATATCCTACAAAGAACTTACCACACACACATATTGAATACTCAGGTATTATTAATTATTGATGGTAAATATTATTAGAAACAAAAGAAAAATGTGGAAATTTTTTAAAAGCCCAAGCTATTTTTTAATCCTGGCTTCAGAGTTTAATAACTGTATATCCTTGAGTAAGTCACTTTTACTTCTCTGAGCCTTCTTGTTTGTGAAATACTGCTGTAGTTGGAAATAACCTATAAGCGCATATACTGTTTGACCCAGATACTCCAGTTCTCAGAATTTATCCTACAGGTTAACTTTCATGTTTAAGAAATAATATATTCACAGGTTTATTCACTGCAGCATTGTTTGTGATCACAGATTTAAAATAACCTAAATGCCCATCAATAAAGAACTGATTGCATAAATTACGTACATGCATACGATGACATCATAAAGATGGGGAAAGATCATTTTGTATTGACACACAAAAATCTCTAAGAGATATCATTAAATGCAGAACCATCTGTAGACTATACTATCATTTATCTATAAAAGGTTAAGGAAAGAATGCATTCATTTACATATATGCATAAATTAGCTCTAAAGAAACTGATAACATTAAATACCCGTAGAATAAAATATCAAAAGGACTTGGTGACACTAGATGCCTGTGGGAAGAATCCCTGAGCATTGGGGAACAAAGGTTGCAGGGAGAGTTTTCACTATATACTCTTTCAGACTTTTAAAATTTTGAAACCTGTAAATATATTTTCTTTTCAAAAATAAACAATATAACTTAAACCTAAGGGATTAAAAACAAAGAAATAATGTATAATATCTAGCATGTGGTCGGCATTTAGATAGATATCAGCTCTGATAGATAAGGAGTGAGCTGTGATGTTAAGGCTACTTGTTTTTTTTTTTTTCTCCAAACATTAACGTTGCTCCCTCTGGTGGAAATACCAAGAAACTTTAGTAAGCAGGGGAATAAAAATTGAAAAACTCATGAGTAAATGAGAAGTGGATCTGATATACCTACGTTCTTCCCTAGTCACTCCAGTCCATGCCTTTTCAACTTAAGGAGACTGTCATCTGAGTGCTTCCCTAAGGCACACAAAGAATTAAAAATATATGTGATCACAGTGAACAGAAGATGTAGCTCAATTAACACTGATCTGTGGCTGTATCTTATAAAACTTCAGGACAGTATATTTTTAAGTAGAGAACCTAGAAATAAGTGTTCAAATATTATCTAATGATCAAGGCAACTTAGCTGCTGCTATTCAACCACAAGCATGATTTTGAATGAGGATGACTAATTCTAATAGCTTGCATGATTAAGATATCCAAGGCAGTTGTACTATTCTGTATTAGTTGCTATTTGTGTTGCTGAAGAAATGATATTTCATCTACATCAATTTTTTTTTTATCCTGTGGGCCCCAGTGAAACCTCAGGAATGTTTAAATCCCATTAGCACTACCCCCACTGGAAGGGAAACGATTTAATTGGAAATCAACAGATATTTTATACCTTTTGGGGAGAAAAAAAAATCTCAGGACTTGGGTATGATTAACAGAAAAGGCTCTATATGGTACTATGAGGAATAATTAAGCTATAAATTTCAGCTTTGTTTGCCAAATGAGAAGTGCCTTTTAAAAAATATGATCCACTCTTTTCCCCCAACTTTATCTGTCTAGGTAAATATAATTAGGTAATGGATGATGATTTGTTGGCATTTTATTTCCTGTGTTTGCAAGGGCATTAACAGTGATCTAAAGCTCACAACAAATATGGTCAATTTCTGATTTTCAGAGGCAAGAACGTGACTTTTGAGAATCAGAAGGGCCAGATGCAGGGATTCTTGCAAATTAACTCTTCCTGTATTCCAAACAGGATCAGAGAGGCTTGTCTTAGCTGATTTGCATGCACTAATTGCTAGTTCTGAGTAAATGTGGAGTGATCACCTACACAATTACATTCATAAATTAATATTTTTACTTCACAGTTATTTACACACAGGAAGAAACAGTACAAATAATTTTAAGGCTGTGTCTACACTTACATAATGAAGTGGTTAATTAAAGCAATGAGCTAGTTAATGATAGGCCTAAAAATTTTTCATGAAATATCCATATATAGAAGGAAGAAATGTCTTTGCCTGAATAATTCTCATAATTGCCTCAACATTTGATTTCACTTTCTAAACACAGAGATATGCCTGAAATGACACTTTGATTATGAGTCTGGATTATCCTCTGATTTCTCATGAGTGGTATAGATGCCAAGACTAACTGTCAAGGTAATAGAATTAAACTATATCACATAAAGATATATCACACAGAAATGAGATAGCCCCACCCAGAAAAACTGGCCACGGGCTGATTGAGACAAGTGGGTGGCAATGAATATACAGAAACAGAGGCTAAGACAGGTCCACATTAAGTCAGTCATTGACTGTCAATACCAAGGAGCTCCTTTGTCATCCCCAGCCCAGACTGACACATTCTGATGTTAGAGGAGCCTATTCTGTTAGGGAGACCTGACCCTTTGCTCCGATAGATCTCTGACCTTAATGTGAAAGACTAAATTCCCTTTAACTGCTTGCTTCACATGTGGAGTCAGGCCAGCGACAAACTATGATCACTTGAGTTTGAACCACCACCTCACTCATTTAGGAAAAGATCTAGCCTTTTCCCTATTTGTGACCAAAAGAACTGTGAACAAATTAATGGCCATTGTTTTAAGCTACTACGTTTGTAGTAATTTGTTATGCAGCAACAGAAAACTGCTTTAGGTAGATTAGTTTAATGGCTATAATTAGGACTAATGGTAGTAGAAAGAAACCAGAGGGCACAAAACCAGTTAGAAATTATTATAGTAATTTAGGATGAGATGATAAAGGCTTGAACTGAGGTGTTAACAGTAAAAAGCAGGAAGAAAAGTCCAGTAACAGGAAGAGTCTATTAGACTTAATATCCACAAAACATGCAGGTGTAGTAAGCTACTATAGCAATGATTAACTGAACAATTTGTTTTAAACCAATCACAAAATTTCCTTCCATCTTTCATGTTACCATATTAGATTCCTATTGACATATTCCATTTGGTTTTTGTGTGTGTTTGTGTTAACTTTTCAACTAGAAGATAAGCTCATAGCAAGCATAATTATGTAAACTTCACTGAATTCCCTCATGGAATCAAATGTTATAGATGCAAAACGATTTAATTCAATTACCACATACTTCACCATATGCCCATTAGACTGACTCAAATCAGAACAAACTGACAAGGATGCAGAGCAACTGGAACTGTCATGCATTGCAGGGAGGAATGAAAATGGTATAGCCACTTTGGAAAACATTTTGGCAGTTTCTTATAAAATTAAGCATACATTTTCCATACAACCCAGAAATTTCACTCTTAGGTATTTCCCCCCAAAAAATAAAGAGATATATACACACAAAATCCTATACTAAATGTTTATGGCAGCTTTATTCAAAATCATCACAAAATGGAAACATCTCAAATATCCATCAACTGATGGATAAATTATGATACATCCATAGAATGTATCATACTATATATCATAGAATGTATCATAGAATGTATCACAGCAATAAAACAAACCAACTACAGATACATACAACAACATGGATAAATCTCAAAAAGTATTATGCTAAATGAAAGAAGCCAAACTCAAAAGGCCACATGCTGTATGATTTCATTTATGTGACATTCTCAAATTGGCAAAACTATAGAGACAAAGAGTAGATCACTGGTTGCCAGGGGAGAGGCTTGGAGATGGGTAAAAGGGGATCTCTCAGGATAATAGAAATATTCTATATCTTGGTTTTGATGGTGGTTACAAGTCTGTATATATTTATCATTGGATTCATGGAACTGTATATCTAAATGTTGTAAATTTTAATATGTGTAAATTATATCTTGATAAGCCTGAATTAAGACAACAAAGAAAAAATTATAGTACACCAACAAGTACTCTGTAGTAGCTTCATTATTTATCTAGTGGCATAGGCCCCTGTCTAGATCTTTTGAGCTTTTCAAGGCTGGGAGTAAAGCATTTTATGTAATATCCTCCCTTCTTCCACCTCCTACCCCCAACCTCTGCACAAAATATATGAGGATTAAATTAAGAAAAATAATTTATTTTTACATAGAGAAATTTGACAAAAACAATAACAGTTGTACTAAAGGGGGAAAGAAGAGAAGAAAATATTTCAACAGGACATGTTCAGGGTGATGAAGAGGTCTGAAAGCAAGGAGGGCCTGCCAAGCCCAGACAACATATTCACTCCAATGTGTACCACGTCTTCCAAACTGTTTTGAGCACCAACTGGTAGCATCCATCCATCTTCTACTCTTTTTGGCACCATGTAGCAACAGCTGCTTAAATCCTGAAAGAGTTTAGATCCACTCCAAACACAGGACACTGGGAAATTTTATCACTACCTTCCACATCTTGAGAGATCTCTGCCTTTAGGTATATACAAGTATCTGCAGCAAGCCAAGTCTTAGGAAGATCTGTGGTAGTATTTCCATTTTCATATTTTTGCTGATATAAAATGCAGCTACAACTGGTAATTTTCTATTTATATCTGACCTGGCTTGAATGTAATTTCTGTTTAAAAAGAAGAAATGGACAATTATAAAACTCAACTCTAAAGGAAAAGGACAAGGATTTACCTTATTCTTGCAATTTCATACAGAATCACACAAAACTTCCCGGGCACCCAAATGACCCAGTTTAGGAAAACATGTCAAATGAGAAGTTGGTGTCATGGTGGGGCAGAAAGAGCAAGAACAACAGTACTAGTATTCGTGAAAACATTCATACTGAGTGGACATTAGAAATGAAAAGCAAAAGTGTTCCAGTTTCACATGATGGCATCTTATATATTCAGAGAGATGTAGGCCTTTCTGTTTTACTATATTAGTTATTTTTCTTGAGTTTTGTCTCTAAATTCAAGTTAGGGGTATGAATTTTTTAAAGTGATTAAATACCACTCCCTGTGAGAATAGAAGAGTTTAAATTTAAAATTAATACTATTTCCAATATCTTAAAAACTATATCCCATGTTCAGTATTTTCTTAAATAAGATTGTATATAACAGGCCATTCTGAAGTATAATAAATGATGTCCTCTAAATTCTAATAATGACTGGTATTACTTATGACCCTATCTGTAGCAATAGCCAATAAAAAAGATCAAATTTTCAGTATATACATATCATTTTGAAGAGAAGACCCTACCATTCAGAAGTGAATCAATTTATTTAATTTATAGGAATATGAAAACCATTCTAGGAATAATATTTTATGATTCTACTCTCATCGATATCTGATACTCTAAATTTTCTTTTTAAGCATTTCCATTTTCTATTGTCACGTCTGAATTACTTTTATTATTGTATTTTACCTATTTCAATGTCTACTTCTTTTCTTTTATAAATGAAATCACAATTGAAGTAAAAATGAGCATAGAAACCTTTAAGATTTAAAGCACACTTTAATTACCATATATCATGCCATTATGAAAAATCAGATATAGCTCTGTCTCTCTGACAAGAATTATGTTTATATTTATCTCATTATTAAATTTAACTTATTAAAAACAATCTTTTAACAGCAATAAAATTAGAAATACACTAAAAATTGACTGTATATTTTTTATTATTTTAAAACTGTAAACAATTTGAATGCTGCTAAGACTGTTTCTGTTATTTCCTCTGCTTGTTTTACTTTCTTAAGAAAAAGCTGCACAAGAAAGATGTACATGTAACAGAACCTATACATAAACAAATATAAAATAAACATAGATGTATGTGTTAGCAAATAATGTTATAAGATCTCTCTAAAACCTATACTGCTAAAGATGCATTCAATACCAAATATCAGAGATTTCTTCAGTTTAGAGGACAGCATAATTAATTTCAGATAAGCCCTTGTCTGGTCAATTAAGTCCATGAAAACTTTCTCCTGGTTTTTCATTTATCATTTATGTTTCCCCATTAGGCATTTTATAACAAAGCAGAAGAAAAATTTCAATTTGTTATGATCCAAGCATTGTGAGCATTTACAGTGTCTTGTTGAACCCCCAGACTGTAAAAGACCCACATTTACCTTCTATTGAAATGATACTAAGAGACATGAGGGATAAAGAGAAATATGGCTTTGTTTCAGAAAGACTAGATATCACCTAAAAAAACAGTTTATTGTCCATGGTTAAATATTTGACCCTTATAAAGAAATTGCATAATATGCTTTAGAATCACTTGATATTACTAATTACTTTAAACCCATTGCATTTCATTCCTACAATTATTTGAAATTCTTACCCATTCCTTCAATTAATTTTCCCCTTATCTAGTTTATTTTAATTATCACATTCACTTTTCCAAATCTAAGTTTTACATTTTCCATTATATAATATGTAAGTTTTTTCTTGCCCTAATAACCTAAATATGTTACATGCATAGCTATTATTAAATGTGTTGCAAAATTTTTAGAATTAGATACCAGAGACAGAAATTGATACCAAGTTTTAAGGATTTTACTGGAAAGTTCTGTAACACTATACTGTGGTTCAAATTTATGGTATAGAAACTAAGAGCAAAATAACCCAATATATAGACCAACAAATAAATAACCAAGCCTGACATAAATGCTTTATTTCTTATGAACATGTCTCATCTACACTGTTAGATGAGAAGCCTTTCCAGGACAGAGCCAAAATACTGTCCCCTAACCCCCACTAGGCATATGCCTAGTAAATATTAGAAAATAAATGTTTGAGCTAGTTTTGTAAAACCAATGTATCTTTGCCATATACATTTATCCCAAAATGAAACGTTATGCCATTTAAGATGTACATCTACTAAGTTATGTTCACATCTTATGAATTCTGCACAAGTCTAAAAAATTAATTAATTTTATTTTCTATTATGAACTCCTGAGTTTACATTTCTTCAATATACCAATCATGGAAGATGAAGTTGCTTTTGGTGCCCTAAGATTGTATGTCAATCTTCACAATATACAAAGCAGAACATTTCTTTTAGAAAATAATTTTTCTTCTAACTTATTATTTTTGCTTTTGACATGGTTTGACATTTTATGCTGGTGGAGAAAAATAAAATTATTTTAAATTTGCAAATGAAATAAAGACCAACAAAAAAATTGTCTCTGTATTGGATAATAGAGTTTTAATGTATTTCTGCTGTCAGGTTGGTGTATTTGTGTGATAATTTTATGTGACAGTGTAATTAAATTGTAAAACATTTCCCATTTCCTATGTATTTTATCTATTCATCATCATTTATTTCTTTACCTTCTTTTTCTGCAATAAATATTATTGTAAGGAGAGTTAAATAAGTTAAACCAATGCAATTACTTTTACAGATTGAAATTAACTTCATATATCAATTTGTACACATTTATACAAAGTACCTACAACTTGCCCGGTATAAATAAATGTGTTTATTGCAGTATATTTATGATGTCACTATGGTTTCTATGTTTGCCTTCTTTTTGAGTAATGATCTATATGTTTAAACTTGACATTTTAACGGTATTTTCAAACAATTTCATTCATTATCAAATAACCATTTATTACACTGTGGCAATTTCATACCACTTACTGAACCTTTTAGACACTCTCAAACAATGATTTATCAACCAATATACAGATTTTAATGCTTATCACAGCAAATATAGAAAGTAACATTAAACAGTGACTTAACATGAGTTTACTAAATTATCTTTTTTTAAAAAAAATCTTGATAAGTCATGCTTAGTAACATCTCGTATAGCTGTATTAGAAATTAAGAGAAGTACATTATATTGTTATATTCTTCCTGTATGAAGATGATTCACTATAAAATCTATATTCACATCAATGATTTATCTCCAAATATTGATTTTGAAGGAAAGAAATAAGAAGATATTTTAAATGTTTTGGATGCTGACCGGCTTAGAAGCTTTTTGTGTGTCAACTTCTCCATAAAATGGACATTCCCAATTCGGACATATTTCTGGGTAATAAATCTGGGATGATCCAGATGGATCCCATTGTGTGAAATCAATGGCTACTTACAGTAATCCTATCTGTTTGCTGTACACAAGACATATTCAGATCAACCTCATGAGGTCAGACCATATTATCCTCACTGTAGCATCCCACAGAAGTTACATGATTATGAACTTTATTAGGCAGAAAATTTTATTTCTCCACCCAAAGAAGGCAAATTACACAGTTAATCCAGTGAAGACAAAAGTCCTCAGAGAATGCTGAGAGAAAGTTTAAGTTTAAAAACAATTATCAAGAACAGAAAGGGAGGAGGGAGAAACAAGACAAGCTTCCTTTCAAGTAGGATCATTTACATAAAACATTAAATCTGATAAAGGTTTCTGTCAGTGTGTGGGAGGGTCTGTATTTCTTTAGATATCCACATCCAGAATGAATTAATTTGACACTAATTGCAGAAGGATTAAATTTATTCAATCTCTATACACTACTCATGACAATTAAAATTAAATGAAGATAAAAATAAATTATTCTTTCCTAGATCAAAAATTAAATGCCAACCAATTTATGAGGATGTGGGAGAGGATGGGTAGTAAAGATCACAACCTGTAACTTTTTTTCTAAAATAGATGGAAATATGAAGCTTATTTTTGGATAGACTGATTAATTTATCGAAAAGATCTCTTATTTTAGGAGGCCCCTGAGATACCTTTACAAAATATATTGTCCCCTAGCTACAAAGAACCTAAAAATATAGTATACATTTTTATTAATAGTTTAAAAATACATAACTGTGCCAAGAAATTGGTTTGCTGGAGAATGACATTTTTAATAGTTAAAACACAAAAAGAATTATTAAAATGAAAAAAGGTGAACAAATTTCAAATGATTCATTTCTGCCTGTGTTCCCTATACCTCCAGGCTGATAAAGAACTGAAGCAAAACTGTTACAAGTGAAAGTCTTATAAACTAAACTTTGAAAAAACTCCTCGCTTTCAGAATGGCCCTTAAACAAAAATGAACAATTCAAGGCAATGTCTGAAACTCCTTGAGACTGTTGTCTGTTTCTTCATTTGCTATTGCCTTTCTCCTAGTCCTAAAGAATTTTTATTACATATGCCTATTGTGCATTGGCATAAACTTATGTGTGTATACGGATAGTTTTTTTATGTCATTTTTTAAAAACATAGACTATGCCATGTAAAATGTGTAATTTTCAGATGTTTATACTTAAACATCCACATAACATTTTAGTGAATTCCTAAAACTTAAGAAAAGGGAATAACAAGCCCAGCTTTAGTCAAAATGCTAAATCAGATAAAAAGAGTCTTTTGTGTTTCATAAGTTACTGACAAGGAAACTGAAGGTCTGGGGAAGATAGGTAACTTGTCCAAGGTCACAGAGACTATAGCATAAGGACTAGACTGTCTCTCCTAATCCCATTCCAGCCCCCAGCCTTCCTTTTTAGCATTAGGTTTATGTGTTAAACCCGCCTTTGAAAAATAATTGCATTTAAACATGAATCAGTGTCATAAGCTAATTAAGGAAAGACTAATAACATAATTTCAGGCATTAGTCATCTTATTAATTCAAATTCACCCCTCACTCTCTCATATACCAAACTATACACACAAGACATATTAAATACAATTTTTGTAAATTTTATAAATTTACCCTGCCTGGGTAAGGTCATTGTCAGATTACATATATATGTAAAGTCCCTCATATTAATGGGACTACTAAAAAGTTAGTACCACTTCCAAAAAAATCTAGAATTTTAGATTAAGGATCTTTTAAAGATGATAATTTATGCTAAACTTTTGTCATTTTATCTCTCCCCATTACATAAATACTTAAAACTAGAAAGTGTTCTTTTTCTTAATTAGAATAATTTGGTGCTTTAGCAATTATATTAGAAGAAAGTGTTTATCTTATAAAGAAACCAAGTAAATAAAAAATAATGTTGCAATCCTAATCTTTTCTCTTCAGTTGTACTGAAATTCATTAAGAATTGAGTTTAGTGCATTGTATCAACTTACAGAGTTGCAATGTTTTAAAATATAATCACCCAGATTCTTGCAGTCATTGAAGTAGTTACTTTTAGGAAGTTGAGTATTTTTGGAAATATGTTAGCAGAACATGTAGCCCATGCAGTAGTGAATTAGATAATATTACCTTTTAAATTTTATATTTGTATTGCATCAAATAAAAATGCATTTGCCTTACATAAAGCCATGTTAAAACTTTGTTTCGTGAAATAGAATGAAATTCCCAATTGAACCAACAATTGTTCGTGTATTTGAAACACACTTGTTTTTTTGAAACAAATAAAATTGTACTTGGACTCAAAAGATGCAGAATAAATGATTAGTGCTTCAGTGAATGGCAGTGGTATATTTAACTTTTCATTAATCTTGATGCAAAGACTATAACTGATTACAGAATCATGATTGATCAATTCTAACTTTATTTAGCCAAGAAAGAATTTGAAAAGCATTATCACTGGTAAAATCATCAGTCAATCAATCAAATTCTGCTTTTTCCTAATTAGAAGCTATTATTTGTATGTTTCTAAATATAGATGGTTATACTACTACTAACATTTCATATCTTAAAGAAGAGTGAAATCAACATCCCTCTTCAAAATTAATCTTTATTTTAGTTATAAGTCAAGCATGGTTATATTATGTCTCAGTACTTTTACAAAAGATTAATTAATAAGTGGAGCAATTTCTTTTGGAACGACCCCTATTCAGGGTGGATGGATCTCTGGCCATCAGCTTTTTTCCAAATGATAATCATGATCTCCAATCTATTTGTTGCTATGATTTTGCCAAATTTGATGCTTTTATATTATAAAATGTATACCCTTAGGTAGTTTTAAATTCATATTTGTCCTTCCTTTTATGACACTGCAGAAATGTCTTCATAGAGGACTTGATTATGAACTGTAAGATTTGTTTGATGAGTAATCTAAGGTAGTACTAGTCTCCTAACTTGCATTGGATGGAATGCACATCTCCTCTCATCCTCAACACAACTAGATCTGACTCTTGCTCTCACATGACTTCAACTCATAACCAAGCTATTTCCCTGAACAAGTTGAATCCTTAAAGTTCTGTGAACTAAAATTATCTGGCAAATAAGCCTAGTTTTCCCTTTGAATGGCCATAATGTAACTCAGCATATGGAAATATTTCTTAGAAATGTGTGCTGCTACTTTCCTCTATGTACTCTGAAATGTGAAGCATCACACAACAGTGATGTGTAATATATGTATGCAGTGCAATCTGATTTTCCGAAATAGGGAAGCATCAATTCTGTCTGGAACGATTTCTTTTATTGGCTCACTGTAGGAAAGAAACTTGCCATCATGCCAAAGACAAAACTGCTGCTGGGTTTAGTTTTGAATTTTATAAAGTGGATGAGTGAAAAATATGTACACATTCATTTCAGACTCAAGTTATGAATAATTAAACAAACATATAATTATATCCACTTTTACCCTCAAGCTCAACCAGCAAAGACATCCTCAGCCCATGTAAAAAGGATACTTCATATTTTTTTCAAAAATTATGAGTGAGCTGCCAAACATCACTTAATTTATATGCTCATATGCAAGATAACAATCTATACAATTATACAGTGGAGAATATAGCAACGTTCAAGAGTTTTGTTTAATGTTATACCTTCTGAAAATTGAATTTACACAAGCATTTTCTTAGTGTTGTCTCAAGCCTTCTTCATCATTTCTCATCTTACTGCTGGTCCAAAGTTGGGGTTGGGTTGGGGAGCAGGTAGACTCAGCACACCTTCAAAGTCTATTTTGGCTGACTGCTTTTGTTTTGATGTATGAATTATAACAAAGTAACACAAATGATTTTAACACAGACACTAAAGCACATATTCAAATGAGTGTTGTTACTCTCAAAGTTGTTTAGGACTTATTCTAATGATGCTGTCATCATGTAAGACATGTTTCAGTCTCTTCTTTCCATATTGGTCATTATATGATTCTGAATAAATCCTTAGCATTAAAAAAAAAATCCTGTTTAATCTGGCCCTCAGTTACTTTTTTTTGTTACTGGCCTTGCACACTCACTACTCCCCTATGGCTTGTGCTCCAGTCCTGATGAACAATATGCAGTTAGTTCCTTGCAGCCTCTGTACATTTGCATATGCCACTGCCTTTGCTTGGAAGATCCTCCTCTTAGTTCCTTCAGAAAATCTTCCTTTACTGTCCCCATCTCCCCTCAATTCACAACCATGGCTTGTGAATATATACAAAAGCTTATCAAAAGGTTTGTGGATACTTGAATGAAATGCATAATCTAAGACAACTCTGAAGGTAAGTATTTATTTATTTGCTTGAGACCTAGTCCATTTCAAGAACCACTATTCAATAAATACTGTTAGGCAAACTATTTCATCAGTTTAGTAAAATCAGATTACCTACCTCATGTGATAAGCATTTATATACAATTCCAATTGGAGTTAATATTCATATTTTTTAAAGATGAAACTGTAAACAACTATGGCTATTTGAATGATTTTAGGGTGAGGAAGGCCTATTTAAGTATAACACCAAAAGCAGAAACCACAAAGGATAAGGTCGATGGTCGCTCTGAACTAATTGATCACTTTCCAAATGATACCTTCTACTTTGGGTCTGAAAGCCACCCTTTTTTCTTCTGAGTTATTTTCCAAATTTTTATCTGCCCATTCAAGGAGGCACATAGGAAAAGATAAGTGATTATAAAAATACACTAAATGTTGTGTATTTTCCCTGGAAACACAGGGAAAATTGTGTCTTTTCTATACTTTTTTCAGATTAACAAACAGACCTATTGTTTAAGGTAGTTCATCTAAAAGTTAAAGAAAAATATATTGAGCATATTATTTGAAAATGTTAACTAGTATATTGTTTGAAAATGTTAGTCCTATGTTTCTAACTTTTTAAACATTCTATGAAGTGTCATTTTTAAATATAAAAAATGGTGCAACCTAACCTAAATGTTCAATAAAGAATTGTTGGTATGGAAATTGTCCATATTAAAAATGTTGTTGAAATATACTTATTGACCTGAAAGAGTTAATATTTTAAGTAAAAGAAAAATTTATAAACTATTAGGTACAAATTATCACAATTTTATGAAAACATGTGCTATTTATGTAGTTATATGTATACAAAAATCTGATTATCTTTTTTGCCTTATCTGTAGTTTATCTAATGTTTCAACAGCAAGTATAGATAATTAATGAGATGGACTAAAAAGACAAATACTAGCATGACTTACTCAAAACCGAAGCAAACACTGATCAAGTTTATTAAACAATAAAGTTATCGAAATGAAAAAGAAATTAAAAATTTCAAAAATCACATAATTGTATATCAAATGATTTTCTGCCACCCTGTGGAAAATACTAGTCATTGCAGGACTAAAATAAGCAAAATATGGAACTATTAAAAATCTGTAACTGTAAATGTAATAGCTTATAGCAGTATGGTCCAAGAAGTTGTTAATTAAAGCTGTTTATCAGTTGATCAGTTTTGTTTGTTTTCTCTGCCAGCTGTTTAGCAAAATTTCTAGAACGGGGGAAGATAATACTTATCACTTACATATGATTATGCCAAGCACTGTTCTTATACAAGACTTTATCTCACAAAAACTATGAAGTAGGTATTATTTCTTTTTCCCATGTTATAGGTGAGACACAGAGCGTTTAACCATCTACCAATAGTGAGTAAATGTCAAAGCAAGGTAAACGCCGAAGCTGCATCTTGTGTCGATTTTAATTTTTGAGCTTTTCATTTCCTCTTAAGCCTCATCATTCCCTAATGCCTTGCTCAAATAGTTGACTGCTGAGCCTTTGTAGAAATTCAGTGGATGAGATTTTTGAGAGGGACTGTGATATTCTCCAAGCTAATTTTATTCCCTTTAAGCTGTAGAGTAGGGTTGCTACTCAAAGTATGATCCATATACCTGGGCCCTTCAAAGTTTATTCTGGGTCTACAGCAAGAATAGTACAGAAACTGACAGTAAGCATTTAGAAAACTTTACGGCAATTTGACAGGTAAATTGATGGCTACTGACTCTAACGATAAAATGTTTCCAATATTTTTATCTTACCAAAACATGGTCCACAACTAATTGAAAAATTTAAAAATAATAAACTGACCGCTCTGGCCTACATATAGTTTGAGAAGCACTGTTGCAAGGTAAAGCTGTTCACCCTCCTGTTTTACCAAACTCTGGATTCTTCGGAGGTCCAGTTCAGAAGAATGAGGCCTCGGATGTTTTTCGTCCCCTCACTTTATCCATTTTATAATATACAATTATTGTAGCAATCAATAAAGCCAACATAAAAACTATGTCGAGGAAGCGCCTGCTGCCTCAGAGACGCCGCCAAGAAGGCGTCAAAGGTACCCAGCCAGCTCAGCGGGAAAGTAGGGCAGCCGCGCGCGCATGCGCAGACTGGAGTCCGCGACGGCGGAGGGGGTGGGGCGAGGGACTCCCGGGCTCCGGGAAGACTTTGCGCTCCCGCCTCCGCCGGCTGCCGCGCCGGGAGGAGGTCGAGATGTAGTCACTTCCTCCCGGGCCCGCTCTCTGCATCCGGGTCAGCTGCGCCGTTGCCGCTACCGTTGCAGCTGTGACCGAGATACTGGACCCGGGTCTCCACCGCTGTCCGAGGGGAGCAGGCTCCGCTCGGCGCTATCTTCTGCGACCTGGCCGTCAGCCCCACGTCGCCGGCCTGGAGGGGCGAAGAAGACGAGGGAGCCAAGGCTTCCTCCGGAGTGAGTGCGGTCCGGGAAGGTTGGACACGGCGGGTCTGGGCTGGGAACAGACCTGGGGGCGGCCGTCTGAGGGTCGCTTTCCCCGGACCACCCGAGAAAGGTAGCTCAAGGGGTTATTATTCGTAGGGGGCGCTATAGAACTTGCCCGGGAAGCGCTTCCCGGATCCCCGCCCTGCTTAGGCCCCCGCCCTTGGCTTGGCTCCTGTTTGCATTTGCCATCCTCACCGCCCCCCCATACACACACCCCTTTTCCGTTTGTGGTGATTGTGCTCCGGATGGAACCTGCTCCCTTGTACTCTCCACTGCACACCCCGGTCTGGGTGTGGTGACTAGGCCTCGTTGGTCCCCTGTTTATGACCAGCGTCCGTCCTGGTTGGTGTAGAACAAAGAAGCTTGGACTGATGTTCCTCGTACCCTCGGAGAATAAACGCGGAAGCGGCGTTTGTAATCAGGGCTTTAATAGACCTTCCTACGTGAAAAGTCGGGTTCCTGCATGGATTCAGACACAACCTTTTGCCTGAATACCTGACAAAAACAATTTGGGTTTCCTGGGTTCATCTGATGCCATTGGAGACCTACTAGATCAACTCATGTTACATAAAAACTTTATTTGGTTCTATTACGTTGCTTCGGAACTTCCCTTGTCTCTGACCCGGGATCTCTTTGAGAGCACAGTTTTTGTCGTGTTCATCTAGGCAATCATAGTGCCTCCCTTATAGTTGAAGTGTGTGATTGCGTTTTAGTGTTGCTTTTTTTTCATCCTCATCTTTTTTTGATTAGGATCTCTGTTTCTCCTAATGTTTAATTTCTTAATTTTTTAAAACTAAACGTTCTTTCTCTAATATTTTATAATTCTGCAATTTGTAAATAATTCCTCAAAATCGCAACTTAAGTTACCCAGTTTAATTACCCTGCAGACTATTATCTTGATCTTACACATCTTTGTCCATAGTTCTTGTCATTTTACATTTTCTCTAAACTCTATTCTTAGTCTTCATAATCTCCTCTCTTGCAGCCTAATATTGTTGGGCTTAAACAGGAAGTATGACAGGTCCACTTCTGCAAGCATGGAACTTGAACTATGTCATCTTTAGGCATTACAGGACCTCCGAAGCTAAGTGTAACCAAACCTGGTATTACAACTCTATAAAGTTGCCAGTGCACTGAAGACATTGTGCAGTATTATAAACAGTCTAGTTCTGGGAACCAGGATGTAGCATCATTTGCTTCATATATAAGATAAAATGAGGACAATAACACAAGTGTTTTATACCTCAGAAAATTGTTGGTTAGTACATAAGAGGCAATGAATGTACAAATGGTTAGTAAACGTGAAAAGCACTCTTCCAGAAAGCAGTTTGTTCATTCCATCTGGAGTATTGCTGGTAAAAGGAGCAGTGAGGAAGACAGGCATCTAATAAAGGAAGTAGTATATTTGGCCAGATCCCATAAACTAACTTTGGCTGACAGTGGATTGAAAGGCGTCTTACACCTTATAAAGCAGAACACTAGTATAATATGAAAATTATATTCCAAAATTATAATATTTGTAACCGTGCAACAAAGTGTTAGAGATTAGTTATTAGACTTTAATCATTTTAAAAGTCTCAGCACCTTTTTATTGGTAATTTAATAAAAGTACCTTTTATAGGTGGCATAATTATCCTTTGCTTTATTGTCACAATTTTAAGAAAAGTCAGCACCGTTGTAATTTTTCTTGAATTTTGTGTTAACGTTTCTGATGGAGTACCTCATTTCATTTTTTTAATTGAGATATAATTGACATATAACATGTTTCAACTGTACAATTTGATTCAGTATTTGTATATATTATGAAATGATATCCATACTTAGTTATAAAAAACTTTTTTCTTGTGATGAGAACTTTTAAGACCTACTATCTTAGCAACTATAATGTCCATGCTATACATTACACCCCCAGGACTTATTTTATAACTGAAAATTTGTACCTTTTGACACCCTTTGCTCTTTTCATCTGCCACCTCATCCCCACCCCACACCTTTGGCAACCACCGATCTGTTCTCTTTATCTATGAGCTCAGTTTTGTTTGGTTTTTGTAGTTGTGTTTCAGATTACATACATAAGTGAGATCATACAGTATTAGTCTTTCTCTCTCTGACTTACATAGTATAATGTCCTCAAGGTCCATCCATGTTGTTGCAAATGGCAAGATATCTCTCCTTTTTTATACCCAAATAATAATCTTCTGTGTGTGTGTGTGTGTGTGTGTGTGTACATACACACACACACTTAGGTGGCTTCCGTATCTTAGTAATTGTAAATAATGTTGCAATAAACATAGGAGTGCATATATCTTTTTGAGATAATGATTTTGTTTCCATTGGATGAATACCCAGAAGTGGAATTGCTGAATCAAATAGTAGTTCAATTTTTATTTTTTAAGAAACCTCAAAACTGTTTTCCATAGTGGCTATACCAATTTACATTCCCACCAGCAGTGCACAGGGGTTCCTTTTCTCCACAGCCTGGATAACACTTGTTTTTTGTTTTTGTTTGTTTGTCTTTTTGATAGTAGCCACTTTAACAGGTGTGAGATTACATTGTGTTGTTTCATTCTTAAAAACCTACATGACCTTGCTCTCAAGAAAGCTCATAGGATTTTTCAAGGGGTGTTTTGGTGACCCTAGTAAACATATAGGATGGCCTAAATTATCATCCTGTAGTGCTACCAGTGTTGCCAACCTCATAGGTAAAAAGTTAACATAAATATTTAGAATGAATCCCTTTCATTTAGGGAAGTAAAAAGCTTGCATGGACATTTTCTTCTGTCAGCTATATTTGATCTCAGCATAGATGGGGTTACTAGTACCTATTCCAGCAGCAGTGTTAAACTACATAACAGTAAAGTTTCCATTACCGTGTAAAATTATAATTCAGGCATTTCTAAATATGATCTTAATATTTATTTTTGCTCATATTGCTAAGCGGCATGAGTTAATACCCTTCTTGGTTGAATTTACCACTACACCTCCCTTCTGAAGCTGTGTCAGGAAGAAGTTGTCTCCATTGTCTCCTTGATTTTTAACCTAAGGTGAGCAACTGTTTTGAATTTATACCTGTGACTTCCACTGAGAACTGGCATAAGTAATAATGTGCCACAACTACCACAAGTATGTTGAGAAATCAGGTTACTCCTGTTGCATTATGTTATTTTAACAAATAGCACGTTAAGTGCTATTTCCCCATTTTAATTTACAAAATCTGTGAATAAAAAATGGGAAACAGTCACAGTTAACTTTAAGTCAGCAATATCCTGATTTCCTTCAAAATGGTTGTGCTTATATTGCTCCTTTCTTGTTTGTTTCCTGTTCTTACAGCTGCTAATGGTAAAGTGCTTCCAAGAACAGTACTCTTTCAATTGTTTCAACTGTTTACATCTATCTAGTGGACTTTTCCCCCTAAAGTTCATGATGAAATGGTCAAGGGTGAATCTATCTTTATTTCTCCTCCTAGGTTCTGTTTAACTAGCTTATTTAATTATCCCTAATCTAAATGTCCATGTTGATACGCTGTGGTGTATTAACATCACAGGATTCAGTATGATGTTAAAAATTGAATGCATAGGCTAAGAGAGTTGAAGTACTTAGGCCTTCTGTGTTTGGAGGGGCTGTTTTCTAGATCGAGTGGTAAAGCAGCTAAAAAACATAGTTTGTCTTCTGGAATTTCACAGGATACATGTAAAAGCAAAGAATAATTTTACCAACAGAAATTGATAGTGCATGTATGTGGGTTGCCTCAAATATTTTCATTACACTCTTTGAGAGGTCAAACAAAGAAAGCCTATTTATATAGTTTAATAAAAATAAGCCTAAGAAGTTGAGCAAACCAAAAGCTTATGATTTTTGTTATACTTTACAATTAAATATTTAACTAGTATTTCAAACCTGTTATGTGCCATGTGCTGTGCTGAGTGTTGAGAATATAACAGTAGCAATTTTCTGTCACTGCTTTTATTTTTGAAATATTAAATATATTTCTGAGTATGTGGGACATTTGAGAATGATACCTGGAACATCCTGATATCTTGCCAACACCCAGTAAAAAAGGTGAGACAAAATAATAGAAAGCTTTTCTGATTATTGAATTTAGGATTGAGTATCAAAGACTTGAGAAAACATTGAGAAGTATAGTGAATTAAAAATTTGGAAGGTACTGTCAATTTTCAACCTTTAGCAATAGGATGCTTTCGTCTCACTTGAGCATAACTCTAGAGTAACTATTAAGTATTTGGGCCTTTTGTCCATACTTTTTTTTTTTTTTACTAGTTCTGTATTCTAAATAGAAAAGGTTATTTATTAATGTAGGTATTCCTTTTCTGTTTATTTTCCTCCCTAAAGGAGGAAGAGTTGCTGTCAGAATAACCTATGGAGTGATCATTGAAAGTGTATATTAACTACTGTAAAGTGTAGGCTATTAGAAGCAGAGGAACTGTGAAATATGTCAAGGTTATTTTAAATATATTTTTTATTAATTGCTCAAAACTTTCTGGCTCACTGATTTCCCAGAGTATTCAAAATGCTTTACTCATATATAAATTAACTGATTTTTCAAAACAAATATTTTGGTTGAGGAAGAGGCAGCATTTGCCATTTTTCTGTGCTAACAATTGAATCCTCCGAAATTTAAACCATTTGAGGTGTTTGAAACCTTTTCTTAAGCATATATAAGAATTCAAACTAGAAAGAGCCTCCCAGTCTCAGCAAAAGTATGAATATAGTTCAGCATGTGAAATCTAGCAATTTCGTTATTGTTGTTCTAGGATATAATGCGTTTTCTATACAACTTTGTGCATCTTTTGTGTATTATAATGACATAGCAGATAAGGCTACCATAAAACATGACCACATCTTTGTTTTAGAAGACTAGTTGAAGTGAATGAATGGCTCTTACCATTCGTCGTCTTTGATAAATATTTTAAAAAGTTATTCATACATAGTTTTTTAAGTCAAATAGTTTAGAAAGATTTACTATGAAAAGAATCGGTCATTCTCTTTGTCCCTGATCTTCATCCCTTCATCTCTTTCTTCTACTGGAGGTCAACCACTTTTAACCTTGTTTTAATACTTCTAGTAATATCTAGTGTTACCTTCTATTTCTTAAGAAATACTATATGTTTTACTGCTTTTTTAATAAATAACTTTAGACATCTATTGATTTCCTCTGATATAAGTGAATGAAATACTCATTTATACCTCTTGCCTCTTGTCACAATTTTTGTTGCTGTGTTAACCAATTGATTTTCATGACTTCTTCAATAATATATTTAAACCTCTGTTTCTTATTCCATCAACTAAACCAATCTCTACGTTCCTCACTTGGTAAAATGAGGATATTAACACTTACATCCTTCCTTGGAAAAACTCAAACTAAAATATATGGCTTAAGTTACAACATGTAGTTACATGGACAAAAATATTCACTAAATTAGGCTGACAGCATACCACTTGGTTCTGCTGAATCATAAGAATGTAAGTACTGTTTACTAGTGTTCAATTTCTAGAATCAACCTCTATCCAGAGGACAGAATTTTTAATTATAAGTTTAGAATAGAGAACATATTTATTTAATTTTATTCCTTGCCCTCCTCTCTTGTTTTTACATAATTCACAATATCTAATAAATTTTAAATCACAACCTGGGACACATGTGCATAGATGCAACTAAAAACAAAAATGAATATATATACTCTGTTTTCTCACTATTTTTAAAGTAGTAGTTAGCAATACAATAAATTTATTACATGACCACACCATTGAGCTTTAGCTGAATGGTTGATAAGATGGAGGTGGGAACTAAGGTATAAGATTATTGCACCTTTTCAGCAAGTAAAAAGTAAAGTGGAAAATAGGTTATAAATTTTTCTCTTTTCACAGGACATTGGCTCTCCGAATTATCAGGAATTTATAGTTGACATCGAGTCTAAGCTGAGGATGGAAGGTGTAGAACTTAAGGAAGAATGGCAAGATGAAGATTTTCCAATGTAAGCGATGCTTTTAAATGAAAACGGACTTAAAACTCCAAAATTTCTTTATTGCAATGTCACCTATTAGATGAATATTGGGCTTAATTTTCTGCTTTTATTTTTAAGAAAAGCATATTAAATAAATAAGCAAGGATTTTGTAGATCATCTGGCCAGCTACCGTAACACATTTGCATTTGTATTTACAATTGTATTGGCCTAAGGTGAGTTAATAGAAAAGAGCAAAGGCAGATCTTGTTTTTTGTTTCCCCTAATCTTATTGAGAAATAATTGACATATCAATCTTAAGCTTAAGTTGTATTGCATGATAGTTTGCCGGCCTTATATTTAAATGAAGTTTCTATGCCATCATGATCAGAATGCCATCCAGTGCACAGTAAGGTCTCTTAGCAATTGGAATGTAGACAGTAAGAGTATTGAGTCATTCATTGCATAGTACGTGATTATAATAGTTTTACAGAAATGTTGAACTCAGAAGAATTATAGCCATCATTACCATATTTCTATTGTGAGTAACAATTTAGCTTCATCATACATTGTATCATACATCACATTAAATTCATGCATTCAAATATTTGTTTTTTAGGTTTATAACTTTTACATTTGTTTTATAGTTGTATTTAAAAGCAGTTACATAAAGAATTTAAATCTACTTGTGTGTTAATTATGTAAATATGTAGTCAACTCTGACAGTCTGAAAATATTTTCTTTAAAGGTGGTTTTTAAAGTACTTAAGAAACTGCTTTATTCAGTTTTCCTTGTAATTGTTTCTATAAGCTATTTTTAATAGAACTTTGAACTTCAATTTTTTTTTTTAATTTCCTGGTTAAAAAGGGTATGTCTTGGTATGTCTCTGTCTTCTAGACCTTTACCAGAAGATGATAGTATTGAAGCAGATATATTAGCTGTAACTGGACCAGAGAGCCAGCCTGGTAAGAACTTGACACTTTTAGTTTCAGTAAAATGATAGGCTTTAACTGTGCTATTTTTTAGCACATTTCTTTGTCATGAAAAAAAATATACTCAGTGTATGTTTCATTATAAGGTGCCAAAGAATAAGTTGAATGTTGAAGAAGGCATTTTTGGAATACTTTAGAAGTTTTTTGGAAATTTAACTTTCCAAAAACAGATCCTTGGTTTTTGGAAATTTCTACAGTAAAGGAATAAGGAGATCATTTTCAGTAGTTAAGAGGTGACTGTAAGGTCTGCCTCTGTTATTTAAAAAGTCATATCCTTGCTGGGATACATCATCTTGCCTTGATATAGAAGCAATAGTGATCAAAGCTGAAGTTGTAAATTAGTGCTTTGGGCTTGTGTTTAGTTCATGTTATTTTTCCTAAGATTGAAGTAGATATTTAAGCATTCCTTCTAATATATCCTTCACTTTGTTGATTCATTCCAGGCTCACCAGAAGTTAATGGAAATAAAGTAAGAAAGAAACTAATGGCTCCAGACATTAGCCTGACCCTAGACCCTAGCGATGGCTCTGTGTTGTCAGATGATTTGGATGAAAGCGGGGAGATTGACTTAGATGGCTTAGATACACCATCAGAGAACAGTAATGAATTTGAATGGGAAGGTAAACGTTTTATTGTTTTCCTCTTATCTTACTAATGTTTGTCTTTATATACATACATGTTTTTATAATGGCATTCTCATATTAGGATAATTGGAAAAACTTAAAACTTGATCAGGAAACTAACTAAAATCAATAATTAAGGGGTTTTGTTGAAATATGTTATGCTTTAAAGTTTTTTTTTTTTACTAAGATACGAAATTTTGCTAACACTGAATATTTTCATAGCTTTTCAACTGTTTATGATAGATTATACAGGTTTTATTTTTTTTTCTTAATTGCCCAATGCTGCAAAGTTATGTTTTTTTATGGTTGCTCCCAAAATATTGCTTGATAATTATGGCATATTCTAATAGTTGATCAGCTAATAAAAAAATCTTTGAAGAGACATAATTTAGGGAATGTGCTGAAAGTAGTTAAGGGTTTGCAGAGAGGGAATTCTAAAGGGAATTTTCTCAGGGTAATTTTTTAAATGGATTTGCCTATATTGCTGCACTTTGTAAACAACCAACATGAATTAATGTATACTCTTAGCTCCCAAACCTTATATTCCTTATCATTCATTATTTGGAATTCAAAGGATTTGGAATGTGTTTTGCTTTGCGTGCTTTCTTTAATTAGATAATTGTCTACAGTATCTTTGTGTAGTTATTAATATATATGTAGTCCATCTTTAAAATGATTTTTGCTTCAAAGCAGTATGTAAGCACTAGGTATCTTATCTGCAGTAAAGAGTAAGATCCTTGATAATGCTGTATCTTTTATTCTTTTTTTTCTTCCTTGTTTTGCTGGTTCAATGAGCAGTCCAGTAATAAGCAGTATTTTATAAAGATACTGAAATAGTTTTCTGCCTATGTGTTTTGTCTCTTCTTTCTTTAATGCTGCTGTAGTCATTTCCTGGAAGGATATTTTCCGTTAACAGCTTTATCTTGGAAACAAACAACTAACATGCAGTAGGTTCCCTTCCCCCCATCTTTTGGTAAGGACTACGATACTAAAATTTTGAAAATCATTACATCATTAAAAATCAGCTAAAATGTAATTTGAAAATATAAATTACACTTAATCATTGGTGCTTATGCTTCGGCTAATATCAATTTAAAATATACTTTTGCATGTACACTTCAGAATATTATCAGTAAATTTTCGCTTTATAAAACTGATCAAATGCGAAATAATCATGGATTAGTTAACCACATTCTATCTGCTTTTATAATGTTTGGAGAATAATTTATGTGCTCAACAATGACAAAAAGGTGGCTCCCAACTAATTACTTGAAATAATTATAGTGTTGATAACTGTCAAGGACAGTATTGTTATAAACAGAATCTGAAAAGGCATTGCAGGGCCAGTGCACTAAGATTTTGATGCCTATATGAATTATCTTTTCTGAATTCATGGATATATATTGCACTGTAATTAGATGTTTTCTGAATTAGGCAATTCCAAAAAAAGTTAAAGAACCATGATTTTTAAAAACAAAATGGCCTCATCAAGAGCAAGCCTTTTCCTATATGGTGGAAGAAATACTTAAAATTCCACAGAAAGTATAATGAAAACTTCTCTGAACATTCTAATTAGATAGTAAAGTGGTTAACATGTAATTCGATTTTTATGATATAAATAACAATTTGGGATTCAAAAACCTTTTATTTTGACAGATGATCTTCCAAAACCCAAAACTACTGAAGTTATTAGGAAAGGCTCAATTACTGAATACACGGCAGCAGAGGAAAAAGAAGATGGGCGGCGCTGGCGTATGTTCAGAATCGGAGAGCAAGACCACAGGGTTGATATGAAGGCCATCGAACCCTATAAAAAAGTTATCAGCCATGGAGGTAAGAGTTGCCAAAGAGTATTCAGATTTTTTAAAGCAATATCGGAAACCTAAATACTTAAAGAAACTCTCCCTTGACATTACATAATTTAAAGCATAATAAACATTTATCATGTCATTTTAGAAACATAACAGGTTTGAAGTAAAAGGATAAACCCAACGTTTAAAAATGGTTAATACGTGCATACAGTAAGTTCAAAAAGTGTAAATGTGCATTAGAAAATGTCTCTCTCTCACCCCATTACTA
The DNA here is from genome assembly GCA_004027375.1 of Macroglossus sobrinus. Classification (NCBI taxonomy): domain Eukaryota; kingdom Metazoa; phylum Chordata; class Mammalia; order Chiroptera; family Pteropodidae; genus Macroglossus; species Macroglossus sobrinus. Next base: position 930,944 of record PVKZ01000047.1, on the reverse strand, counting down.
GATCCCTCCTAAAACTAGGACTTTACTTTCTCCCCTTTTTATTCATTTATAATTTATGTACAGTGAAATGCTCTAACCCTTTTTTTGGTAACATTTACAATTTTTTCCAGCTTCATTGAGATATATTTGATATATAACATAAATTTAAGGTATACAACCTGATACACATGTATTGCAAAGTGATTACCACCATACCCTTAGCTAACACCTGCATCAGGTCACATAATTACCATTTCTTTTTTGTGGTGAGAACATTTAAAATCTACTTTCTTAGGAAATTTCAAATATTTAATACAGTATTATTAACTATAATCACTATACTGTACATTAGATCCCCAGAATTTGTTCATCTTTTAACTGGAAGTTTGTATTCTTTGACCACATCTTCTCTTTTCCCTCAGCTCCGAGTCGCCACTGTTTTAGTCTCTGTGTATGAGATTTTGGCTTTTTTAGGTCTGACAAATACCCATATAACCATGTATACCTACACCCACAGACATAGAGAACATTGTCATTGCCCCAGAAAAATCTAATACTCCTTCCCAACAATTACTTCCTCTCCAATAATCACTATTCTAATCTCTACCCTTATGATTAGTTTTGCTTGTTCTAGAACTTTATGTACTTGGAATCATATAGTGCACACTTGTTGGTCTGCTTTTGCTCAGTCTGAATTTTTTGAGAGATTTATTCATGTTGTTGCATGCATCTGTAGTTCATTCCTTTTTATTGCTGAATGGTATTTCATTGAATGAGTAAACCACAGTTTGCTTATTCATTCTTTTGAGGGACATTTTAGTTGTTTCTGGTTTGAGCTATTAGGATTAAAACTGCCATGAACATTCTTGTACAGTCTTTAGTGGATATAAGTAAAAGCTGGCTTTTTAAAGTATGATTCTTAATTTACGTTAAAACCCATGATGTATCATCTATCTTTACCATAAAGTAGAGAATTAGTTCATTCCACATTTTTATACAGTACCTATTTTGTATATTTGTGGGATATATAAAAGTATAAGGCTTTGCTTGTTAAGAAATTTACAAGTCAAGTAGGTAAAGCCATGAAGTACACTTATAACTTCTATCAGATGATGGTGCTTTATACAGACATATACCTAGGCATTGTGTAAATAGTCAAAATACAACTCACTCTGTAGAGCATGTCATTTTTACCTGAAATCCTCCTAATGCAGGACAGGAGTCACATAGGTCAAGCAGATTCGTTTTTTCACATAGAGTCATTTCTACTTAATTTATTCTCTGCCAAATACAGTCCCCTGCTTATTTCTATAGTCTTCATTCATCTGAAAGCAAATCACTTGAATATTTGTAGTTACATTATTCTGCCTATTTTAATCTTATTCAGATGAAAAAAAAAGATAATTTGGATCAGGAAGTCCACAGACAGATTAATTCAGCGAGTTCGTAGGAAGCAAGTTGTAAAACATACCTCATGATTTCAACATAATATTTTTCAGAAACAATACTTTTCTTACAGAAAAATAATTAGGGCATTTTATCCTATTGAATTATCACAATATGTTTGTGACTAAAAGATTAATAAGAAGGGTAATGAAGATTCTAATATACCTGAATATCCGAACCTTTTCAGTGCATGTTTGTAAATGATAGAAATGAAATTTAAAACTAAAATATTTGTTATTGTACACAATCTCTAATATCTAGAGATTGTAATTGAAACATATACATTTTAGCACTGTTTTTCTTCGCCTAGAATTATGTCAGAGGTGTGATTTTTTTCTTTAGTATTAATACCTAAAATCTACAAAATAGGTATTGTCGAATGTAAAACTACTTTTTAAAATGCATCCACTTTAAAATTTAAGTTGCATAAATATGGTTTATTGCAGATATTATGTTGTGTCTGCTTGGATTATATCACTGTATTTGTCTACTTGCTAAAATAAGTCTGCATTTCTGATTATGCTGGTTTAAATGGGTTTCTAGTTTTTATGCCCACCTTTTCCTCTTCAAATTTCTTTGTTCTCTTTTTGAGAAGAGTGTATTTAAAGATCTAAAATAATAATAATAATAACTTTTTGATCCAGAAATTTGTGGAAAGTAAACCACTATACTCTATGAGCCATACATACGTTCTCTGAAAAATCTTCAGAGTAAAATTATGCTGGTAACTTTTATCTTTGGTTTCTTTTTCAGGATATTATGGAGATGGATTAAATGCCATTGTTGTATTTGCTGTCTGTTTTATGCCTGAAAGTGGTCAACCTAACTATAGATACCTGATGGACAATCTCTTTAAGTAAGTGTGTGTTCACAAAAATGTTTGGATAGAATTCTGAGTTAATTGGATGTCCAATTTAAGTAAGTGAACTTCAGCTGGGTAAAAATTACAAATATCACAGTTCTGATTCTTACTAAGTACTTATTTTTTGGTATTATGAAGCTATTTGTTTTCCAGCTTGACAGAAAAAAAATGTTATTTTAAAACTGGAATGGGCATTTTAGATTATCTGTTCCACTTCTTTATTTTACATTCGAGGACATGTTAAGTATAAAGAAGTGATTTTCATCCCAAAATCAGACGACTAAATTACCTTTACCCCCAAGAAGCCAAATGTAACTAAGCTGACTCAGTTCTCTTATATTTTCACAGAGTCAAGTTAGTGCAGTTTTTTAAAACTTTATTGTGGAAAATTTCAGACATATCCAAAGGTACTAATTATCCGCTTCCACAATTATCAATTTATATTTCATTCTCACAATTTATACTTCACTGTAATTTTAAAGCAAATCCCAGACATTATATCATTTCATCTATAAACATTTCAATATGTATTTCTAAGAGATAAGAACTGAGTTTCCTCAATATTTATAATTAATTTTAAAAATAAATAAAACATAACCCTTTTTAAAATAGTCATTATACCAACTAATGCTGTGTCAAAATTTTAATTGTTTTTGCTATTATTGAAGGGAGAGAAAGGTACTGTATAATTTGGATAACCTAGTTTTGTCCTGCAAATCTATATTTAAGGCTTAAGTTTAATTTCTTTTTGCAGGTATGTTATTGGCACTTTGGAGCTTTTAGTAGCAGAAAACTACATGATAGTTTATTTAAATGGTGCAACAAGTCGAAGAAAAATGCCCAGTCTGGGATGGCTCAGGAAATGCTACCAGCAAATTGATCGAAGGTACTGTAAATACAAGCTGAAAGCTAAACTAAATAATTTTTATAATGGCCTTATTAGATTAAATTTTATTTTCTGTTGCCACATAAAGGCACCATGTGTCCACTTCCTAAATCACATATATTATCTTCATTGCAAGTTTTTATTTTTTGAGATAATATTTTAGAATGTTATGAAAGAAATTAGTAGTTTGGATGTTTTTAAAGAATAACTTGAATCCCTTAAAACAGATACATAATAGCTCTTTATTTCTTCTTATTTTTACCACATTAAACATTTTCCTATAATTTACATTTGAGAAACTATGGCGAACTTAGTACATTTCTATTTTATTACATTCTGAGTTTTTCCTAATTTATAGTGTTAGCACATTTTATGTTATGGTACTTGTTTAACTGTAATCTTTCTTTGAAATGAATTCTTGAAATATATTCTCCTTTGAGTTAGTCATCCATGCTAATAAAGGAACTTTGATCCTCCAATTGGTTTGACTTGACCATAGCTAATTCAGACTACTTTAATCAATTCAGACTCATTAATAGATTTATCTTCATACCTCACCATGATGATAGCTAGTTCTTGTGATTTAAAAAAAAAACCCTTAATGAGTACTTTATTTAAGTGTGAAATTATGTGTGATAAAAACAGTTTTTATTTGGTCAAGTTATCTAGAATAATGCCTTCAGTTTTTAATAAAATGGTTAGACATCATAAGAATACAAGATCTGATTCATGTTGCCTGTTCCTATGGTGATCTCCACTCCTACCTTTGCACAGTGCCTTTCATGGTGTTGAAGATACTAGTACCAGTTTGCCCTCACTCCTGAAAAATGAAAACAGTTTAATTCTCTATGCAGTATTGGTCCCTACCATTGGTTGACAGTGCTGAAGACAAGTGAATATATGCTAGGAGACATTTAACAACAAGTTACACATAAATTTAGACAAATGAAGTAAAGTTTATTTTATAGCAGTAAGAATGACCACAATGGCCAGTCGCATATCTGTAAAAAGCATTTTCATGTCTTTAAGGGAATATCCCATTGCACATATAAATGGGAACTCTTGGATGAGGGATTTCAATTCATTTTGTAGATAAACATCTACATACTTATTTAATGTCTTAACTTCTAGCATTAGAATTTGTAGAGCTCTTTAACTTTTTCTTTTACTTCAGGTTACGGAAAAACCTAAAATCTCTAATCATCGTACATCCATCTTGGTTTATCCGAACACTTCTGGCTGTTACAAGACCATTTATTAGGTAATTTTCTGAGGGCATTGACTTTCTAAAAAAGCAAAAATACAGACTCCTTATATGAATTTCTTATCAGTTCTGTTGGTCAGAAATATTGAGGTAATTATTATTATTTTTTTTTCATAGCTCAAAATTCAGCCAAAAAATTAGATACGTCTTTAATTTGGCAGAACTAGCGGAACTTGTCCCCATGGAATATGTTGGCATACCAGAATGCATAAAACAGTATGTTTTGTTTTATTTCTTTAATTATATTGGATCTTATATGTTGATGTGCAAGAGGTAAATATTTTTCAATACTCATTTTTCTCACTTCGTATGTTATAAATATTTCGTAACTTCTCTTATTTTTGTAACAAAGAAAAAGGGGAAGAAGCCATTTTCTAACACCTTCCCCTTAAGTCACCATTTTCTTCAGGATATCAGTTAAAGAAGTAAGAAGAATTATTTCTGGTTGTGATTCATTTATATTTGTAAACACCTGTTACACTCTAAGAGACGTACTGACCTGATTTTGGTTAGTACTACAGAATATTCTCCAGACTGGAGCATGCTGCTCTCCTAATTTGAGTAAGCTCATCATGACATTGAATAATCATATTACTAGAGAAATAAAATATCATTTATATCATTATAACCTTAATATTTTCCAGTGGTGGGAATTTATTCTGTTTACCAAATTCACTTACATCCATCTAATTTTTAAAAGAACTTGGTAGAGGCTGGTAACATAAATACTTGAGTTATCACAGTGTTATAATGTAGAAAAAAGTTTCTTTGGTCTATTAGTTAATCTGAGGTTTTAGTCTGTTTGATGTGTCAAAGCCAGATTTCTTAAGTCAGGTTTGACTTTCTACATTAGTGTATTAAGTAATTTTGGTTTTGCCTGCAAACTTATATGCATTTCAGTGCCTTTTTTTTAAAAGTTTTTGTTCATCTTCATAACATGTATATTTAACTGAAATAACTCTTCCCTACCAAGGTATGAAGAAGAAAAGTTAAAAAAGAAACAGAAAAGGTATATGCACACCTTGACTGGGTTGCATCTAGACTAGTCCATTTGCATTGCACAGACTAACTCTTCCTTATTGGTTGGTTAGCTTGTAGACAAAGATAATAGCATTTGTAAATATAAATATGCCCCAGAATTCAAATACTGAGTGAATTCAAAGTTCCTGGTGCTGAACATGGCTTGGATTCACTTTGTTTTAACACTATACATAATGCCAATTAGGAATTAAAGGCCACAGCCCATCTTCCCTCCTTTTTGGTATAAATACTGATGGTAAAACCAGAGAAATTACTAAGAATACTATTTGAAAAACCAATTACTTTGAAGACTTTATCTCTTTCCCTGTATTTTTTTTAATCTATATCTTGATCTTTTGAAAATTGGAGTGCTTTTTTAAGAAATCAATTTATTTCTCTGGGGTTGATGATTATATTTGCAATGCATGTATTCTTTGGCTAACCAACATTGATTTCCTTGTATGCTTAAATGGCCTGCTAACCAGTCAAATTCTACATGTGATAAAATACCTAAAAGTTTTAATGTGCCATTTAATAGTTAAACACTCTGCTTTCCATCTTAAATTTAATTTTGAGTACTTCTGCTTTGAGCATAACAAACTATTATCTTTTTTAATACCTTGGCATAGAAGATGAAAGGTAAGTGTATAAAACAGTTACACTTCATATAATAATTTTAAAAAGTGTAGGATCTGGATCTAACTTGTTAATGAACTTTTAAACTATTGACAATTAGCAATACAGTTTAATACAGTCTTAAGAGTTAAAGTGAGAGATTTATATGTAGTTATCATTTTAACCATTCTAAGGAACCAGTTCTAAATAACTGGAACTGAAACAGTCTTAACTTTGGACATATTTTAGCTCTGTTGATGAGCAGGAATTCAGTTGACCATGTGATAGAATCATAGCTTACATTTTTATATGACATTTTACAGTTTAACAAACACTTTTAACTTAGAGATACGGACAGTGACTTTAGATCTTGCTAATTTCTCATTCCTTTCTAGGCATTGGTGTGCATTTGTCAGATAAGTGGCTGAAATTAAAAATATAATCTGTAATTGTAGAACATTTTGAAGCCAGCCACTTCATGGATTTCAAAATGAATTGCCTTTATTTATAAAATCTGCCACATTGGGCCTTTTTACAGAGTTCTTAGTATTTAATTACCTGTTAAGTAATTTAATAAGTAATATAGAAGGACCGTACTTTTTATTGAAATATATTGTTTGCAACCTACCACTACTATTTTTTTCTTTTTCTTTTTTTTTTCTTTTTGTTTAAAAAGAAAGTAGAACCATTACATTTATCTTCCAGACACTTCTTAGTTTTTGTACAAAGTTTCTTTAGCCTTAAAAAAAAAATTATAAGTTTTTGTCAGCTTGAAAATGATAACATTCAAGTTTTGAAAATAGTTGGGCACATTTTTAAAACCAAAAGTTAACAGAGGCTACATGTAGGGGAACTTAAGGTAAAATCTCTATGAGTACTGGTGATAAAATAAAAAACAGAGTGTAGAATGAAGTGCAGTGATGCATCACGTAACCACAGGGATGTGTTCTGAGATATGAGTCATTAGGTGATCTTGGTTGTACAAACATCTTAAGAGTGCACTTAACACAAACCTAGATGGTATAGCCTAAGCCATATGGTATAGCCTATTGATCCTAGGCTACAAACCTATACAGCACGTAACTATTGAATACTGTAGGCAATTATAACACAATGGTAAATGTTTAAGCAATATCTAAACATAGAAAAGGTACAGTAAAAATACAGTTTATAAAAGATTGTTAAATGGTACATTTGTATAGTGCACATACCGTGAATGGAGCTTGCAGGATTTGAATTTGCTCTGGGTAAGTCAGTGAGTGAGTGGTGAGTGAATGCGAAGGACCAGGACATTACAGTACCGTATTGTGTTGCGCTGTGATGTTATAATGTCACTAGGCAATGGGAATTTTTAGCTCCATTATCATATGGGACCATCACCATATATGGAGTTTGTCATTGATTGAAATGTCATCATGTGGCATATGACTGTCATGACATTTTAATATTTCACTTAACAAAATCATTTTTGAGAGAATTATTTTTCCTGCCACTCTCATCACTTAGATCCCTGCCTCAGCTATGTTACAAGTCAACATTTATTTCTGTTGTAATTTTAACTTTTAATAAAGTTTACAAGCATTTGTATGTAAGTGTTTTATAATTTTTAAAGAAACCACAGTCACATTTCTTGCCAGCGTCCTCTTGACTTTAAAAATTATTTTTTCCAGTTGGGGAAGTATTTTGTAACCTTTTTACTATGTCTGCTTCTTTGCAAAGCTTTGTTTTAACAGAATAATATTCTATGTTAAAAGTAATCATTTTTAGAAAGAAAATTGTTCATTTGCTGGTGTTTTATTATCTATATTGTTTTTCATTAAACAGAGTTGATCAAGAGCTTAATGGAAAACAAGATGAACCAAAAAGTGAACAGTAAGTTTGGCATCTAGTCCAAACAAGATTGAAGAATGTGCTGATGAAGCAATGCTCTCTTTTGCATTTATAATGCATTTATTGGCCCTGATTTTTATGTAACCTGTTACAAAATTGACTTGACTTTTTCTTAATGGACTTTTGTATAAGAGACTGTTCACTGCTGTATTGGTTTGCAAATCTCTTGAATTTAGATATTAACTAGCCAATTGTAATCATTTTATATTTTATATTGCTAAAAGCAAAGAACCATACTTTATATAAAGCAGTTTTTGCATATGTTTATTGAATGATGCGTCTTCTTCAGTAAAATATTTATATACCTAAATGGTAAAGGAGAGAGATAATATATATTTTTATGTTTTGAGCAATATTTTTTAATGTATACCTATCTTGTGGAAAAATATGCAAGTAAATAAGACCATGATTTTATAAAGTGCATGTTAGAATTTTTGCATTTTGTATATGGTTAACTACATTTCATGGGTAACTTAAAAAATAAAGTGGCTCATAAGGTGAGGGACAGTTAAACTGGTTGTCATGAATACCCAAAGGTCATGTACATAATCTAAGTAGATTAGTACCATCCTAAGCATTTTTTTATCACTTAACGTATATTGTTACTTAATTCAGAAGCACAGATACAAGTGCATTGCACACTTTTCCCTTTTTAAACTTACAGATAAGTCAGAAAAGTCATTTTTAAAACTAGAGAATATAAGAGGGCAAGAATTAGTGTTTGTATATATATGTATATATGGACATTTTGTCTACCGGCCAAAAGTCAGAACTTTATAAAAACCTTAGGTTTGTTCACTAATGTGAAATAAGCTGTGTCCAGGATATCACTCTCCTGAATTTGTATGAGTGCAGTGTAGCCAGAGAATGTGATGAGTTATTCACTGTCAATAGTTTTCTCTGGAAAACAGGAGCTGCTTTTTTTTTTTAACTGCTCTCATTGTGAGCACTTCACCAAAATACTTCCATATCAGTTATTTCAACTTGATAGGTGTTTGACCTAGTCAACTATGGTGTATTTTCATATTTTCTGTTGAATCATATTGACATTACTGTAAATTATTTTATAAGTCTTAAAGCATCATTATTACACTGTTTTGGATGACACATTTGATATAAGCATATAAACTCTTTGTTTAATTTGGTAAATACCTTGACTCTACATTGAAATAAATTGTATTTATACCCCCAAAGAGAACTTAATTTACCCACAAAACCATCCTAAAACAGCAGTTCAGTCTAATACTGTCATGTACTCGTGTGACTCATAAATTTGGTAAAATTAGTACCTTCCTAATTTGAGGGCCAGACCATACTCCAGCCCTTCCTATAAGGTAATTTACAAAAGTATCCTAGAGTAGCACAATTGAAGTGAATAAGAGCTAAGCTTTTAAGGTTTATTCTATCCTAAACTGAACATACATGTTGCTTTAACCGTTGCCATTTTTAGTACAAAGTTTCTATCGTGAAAGATTTTTCCTTATTTTTTGTCCTCATTCATAAACTTAGCATGCTAATAACAAGTCCAATTATGGGAGGTGATGGAGGATTCCCAGGTTGAGACTTTCCTCCGCAGCCTCCTAACTTAACTTGAATCCAGCAGTTGTAGGCAGATCCTGAACTAATCTCATAATGAATAAAGTCAAAACCATTATTGCTTAAATGTTAGGAACAAGCAAACTAAAAATAACTTAGACATTCCTTCTAATTTGACCAGATGAAGATTATGAATTAAAGAATCATTGAATTTAATTATGATTAGAGAAGTAGTCTTTTATCTATAAGTCTTCATCTCCCTCAAAATAGGCTGAGCTTTTTAATCGTGGTTTTCTTTGTTTCTTTAGTTTCAACACTTTATTAGGTTTATTGACCTTTTCTTTTGCAAGCATTGTTCCCAACTGCAGATACAGCTTGTTACAAAAGTGGCGTGTTTTCCTAAATATTTTTTTAAAGTAGAAGTAGCCTGTATTCTATTAAAACATTAAAATTCAGATAGAATAATAATAACACTTGAGATATAATGAAAGGATGTGCTGCTTTTACGTACACCTTAATGGAATTTGGTATAGGGATTTGCCTCATAATAAATGTTTCGTAATTATAGGACTTAAGATCATAACTAGTAGATTAGAGGGAAAGCATTTATTTAAGTTTGTTATTTGTAATTTGTATTATTGTAACATTTTCCCCATACCATTCGGTTTTAATTTTCCACTGCTGATTAAGGTGAAAGTACTTATAATTGTATTTTATCTTTCTGCTGGGGTCATATATCCAACTGAACTGATTTAATTTGATGTATCTTTAATTTTTTGTTTATTATACTTGGGCTCTGAGTGCCTCTTTTTAGTTTCTCATATAAATTAAAGTAATTTGATTATATTCTATTTGGTAAGAGAAAAAACTATAAAAGAGTAAAGAATTAGCTGTTAACTAAGATCCCACTGAATGTGTCTCTATTAACGGGAGTACTGTGTATGGCAGACTTTGGTATCATTTCTCGTATCCAGCAGGAAAACGTGCAGGCTACACACAGAATATGTGAATAAGGAGACTACAGAATGAAGCGGGGAAAGGGTGATAATACCTAGAATGAGAATTTTTAATTTTGCCTGCTTTGTCACTTCATATAGAAGCAAGTTGGAACAGAGAGGGTCAGCATTTACAGTACTCAGATTAAAGTTTAGGACTAGGTTATTTTGTAGTCTTCCAAATTGGACATCACTATTTAGTAACTGCATTGAATACCGAAATTTACTGATTGACAAGTATAGGTAGAATTTCTTCAACTGCTGTTCCAGAGTTTAACAAGGGTAAGGGATCTGATTTTTGGTGGAGACTTTGTAAATGAGTATATATATCAATACTATTCTTATGTGTGTGCTCAGGGAATTTGAAAGTGATTTAATGTAGGAATTGGCTTTTTAGATTTCTTCAGTTGATAGATAAATTAGCATTAGGATATATCGAGCAAAACAGGCTAGTTTCCTGTAGCTTATCCTTCCTTTTCCCATGTTATATGTGGAAAATTGCTAACAGTGCTCAATCAGAAGGGAGTAGGGAATAGGCTGAAAATTGAGATTGCTACTCCATTCTCATTGTTTTCATGCCTGTATTTTTTTTATCATATAGTTTTTTGGGAAATGGATCAAGTATCAAAGGATTGAGATAGGTAGAGGAATTAATATGCTTATAAGTTAAATCAACTATTCTGTTAGAATTTTTTTTTGTCATAGGGAACAGGAATTGTGTAATTTGAGTTGCTAGGAGAGAGTCAAGAATTTAGACTTACATAGGAAGGTCAGCTGGTTAGGGAAGTGGGAGATTATAAATGTTCTAAAGTACAGAGGAATTACCTAGGGAGCTTTTCACTCCTCTTCCTGTCCCAAGATTTGGAATGTATTAGAGTCAAATTTATGGTGAGTCTTGTAACTTTCTTTTAAAGTTCTAAATGGTAATTGAATATAAAATGATGTGTTGAACAGTAAAGAGTGACACTAATATGTGACACTGAATGGAACTGTTACTTCGTTGGAACTGTATATGATAGAACTACTTAATTTCTTACGTTTTGAGAACTAAAAACTGCCATGAAAAGTTCACATAAAGCACTTAATAACAAATTAGAAACCAAGTGAAAAGCAAGGGTTTAATGCTTTCAAATTAATAGAGAATTATATTAAGCTGTTTTCTTCAGATAGCTGTTTGATTCTAAGACATTCTGCAAAAGGTTTAAAAGATGCATTTTGAAATTTTTGTTTTTATATTCAGTGTGACGAAGGAGGAACTTGGAAATTATTAGCTTCTCCACTTGCACTTTTTGTATACGGAGTTTCTAAAGTTCTGCACCTTAAACAGTTATTTGCATAAACTGAGCTAGTAAATATTGGTGGTGTTCAGGGCCACTGACTTCCACAGCCCTTGGGGCATCATTCAAATAGGACACAATTCAGAGTTTGTTAGCTACTAACACATTTTGATATATATTTCAGAAAATTTAAATATTTTCCTTACCGTTGGTTCACGTGTTGCCATTTAGACAAAATTAATGTACTGTGATAATTTTACTAGTATTCAGATGATGTTGCCTAGCCTAGTGCTGTCATTTTACAGTGTGAGAAATTCAGTTCTGATGACTGTACAAGATGTTGATGTGGTCCCTGTAAGAAATACTAGGGTTGTCTTGATTTACTAAGGAGATGTAATATTTTATTTTCCTTCTGACTTGTTAGGAATACAATAACTTGTGTCCTGATCTGTTGCATATCATATTTTTGCAACATTAATGAATTTAAATAAATTAATTGGAAAGTTTGTTTTTGACTCATTTTATCACATTTTTCTAGCCATAATGCTGCTAAATTTTTACACTGAGTTATCTTGTAAACCTTTTAATTTTAGACCTTTACTCTTGTTTCTCTTTCTGTAATCTTGATGCTGCTTCCTATTGTTCATGCGGGTGAAGAGTTCGCCTAGTTTAGTTTCAAATATTATCTTAAACTATAACCAAACTTTGTGTTACATAATTTAGAATTAGTGGAGAATCAGACGATGAAATCAGTTCAATAGGGCGCCGAAAACATGGCATAAATAACTTGTTAATCTGCTTGGAGGTTCCACCAGCACTTGTTTTTGCATTTACTTCCTAATCACTATTTAGCTACTTAACGGCAAACAGCTATGCCATTAAGTGATTTTTATAGAGAGAAATATTTGCCTTGCATTAGATGCAAGAGTTAAATATACAGTTTCCCAAATTAAAATTCTTCATGAATCACTAACTAAAAGCTTGCTAGGCTAATGAACTGTGCACTGTTTTGAATGGTAAATAAATACCTGCTGTAATCTTTTCAGAATATGTCTTCAATTTAGCATTGCAAGGTCTTCAACAGTATTACACCTCAGGCATAATAATACGTGAGTGTCCTGTATTTCGTAGTTGTGCATCTTATAGTGGAGAGTAGTCTCTAAAAATTATAATTCCCTTATTACTCGAAAAGTTCACTTGTTCTAGGTCTTGAAAACTGCGGCCCCGCGCCCATCCTTATCTCCGAAACCCCGTCCTCCCCTTGGAAAATTTGAGTGGCGTGCGGGCGCAGGTGGTGGGTGGGGTCTCCCGGTCCCTCTGTGACGTCACTTCCAAGTTATGCGAACACTTCCGGGTCGTTGGCCAAGCTCTGCGGTTTCCGCGGCGGCGTAAGAGGTGGAGGGAACTAGGTAGGTGCTGCTGCGTTCCCGGCAGTACTGCTTCTGTTTGTTCCGCCCAGGAAAGCGCCTTACCCACAGGTACGGGGTGAGCTGGGGCTGCGGTCGGTTGGGTCTTCGAGGGCTGCATGGAAGGTGAGGCCCTTCACTCCAGGGGCCCGGGGTCATCCCGTTACTGACTTCGCTGCCGGATGGCCCAGCGGCTGGTACCTGGGAAGGGAAAGGAGGCGGCAGGAACGGTGGCGTCTTGTGGCGGGAGGTTGTGGTCCACCGGCGGCCTTCTGTACGATCCTAGGGGGTGGGCCTGCACCTCAGCCCAGCTCCGAATTTTCAGCCAGGTGAATGTCCAAAAGCACCCAGGGCTGCGAGGTAGGGGGGTTGCGGAATATCCGGGGAGTGCATTCCTTATGAGTCTCATTCTTGTGTTGTTTCACTTATTTGAAGCCCGCCTTCCAGCTTAGTGCGAACTCCGACAGAATGAGTTTAACTGCATGGTTTGATTAAAAAGGACGAGGACTTTGAGTTACTTAGAAATGTGTAGCTTTCTCATTTTCTAAACTGCAAAATTAGAGTACTAGATTTATATAGCTGATAACACATCTAAAAGATTTTAACATTTTAGAAGTAATTTTTAAGAATCTAACATTAACGCAAGTAATTTTAACAAACGTTTGAATAGCATGGCTTTTTAAAAATTTTTATTGAGGTATAATAGACACAAAATTTTATTTTAACATAATGATTCATTATTGATATAAATTGCGAAATAATACCCCCCATCTTTACATCTTATTTTTCTTTTTTCCTTATGATGAGGACTTTTAAAATCTCTCAGCAATTTTCAGATATGCAGTACAATATTATCAATTACAGTCACCATGCTATATATTATATCCCCAGGAGTTATTTTATAATTGGAAGGTTGTACTTTTTGACACTGCTTCTCCCCCAAACACCAGTCTGTTCTCTGATCTGCTTTTGTTTTGTTTTTTAGATTCCACTTATAAATGAGATCATATAGTATTTATCTTTGTCTTATTTCACTTAAAATAATGCCCTCAAGGTTTATCCCTGTTGTTGTGAATGACAAAATTTTTTTCTTATTTTAGGTCTGAATAGTGAGTATTCCATTGTATGTACAGCAGGATCTTGAATGATGTTTCCTTAAAATGTTGATGAGAAAAAAGTTGATTTCCAACGGGGGCTACTGTCTGTGGGGAGTTTTCATGTTCTCCCCATGTTGTATGGGTTTTCTCCAGGTGCTCTGGTTTCTTCCCACACCCCAGAAATGTGAAATGTGGACATTAGGTAAATTGGCATGTCTGCGTTGTCCTAGTTTGAGTGAATGTGGGTGTGAGTACTTCTGGGATGGAAGGGTTCCTGTCCAGAGTGGGTTCCTACTTTGTACCCTGAGCTGCTGGGATCGGCCAGGGTACTGGAATAAGTAGGTTGGAAAATAATGATCTTGCTTTTATTACTCTTTGTTAATTATATGTGTATCTCACACTTATTTCAATGTTTAATATTAGAAGTGTTTGGGGTCTTTATTTAGAAGTGTGGTAATGTTTTTGTTACAAGAAAAATGCCAATGTTCATATCAGTTAGCCTGTGATAAAATTGGTCTCATCATAGATCCTTTCGCTTAAAGTCACAGTTTCCAAGAACCTAATGACAGTGTTAAGTGAGGACTTAAGTTTATATCACATCATCTTCCTTACCCATTTATCCCTTGATGGACACAAGATGCTTCTATATCTTGGCTGTTGTAAATAATGCTGGAACAAACATGTTGATGTAGACATCTTTTTGAGATAGTGTTTTTTCTTCAGTTAAATACCCAGATGTGGAATTGCTGGGTCGTATGGTAGTTCTAGTTTTTTGTTTTTGTTTTTGTTTTGGGGTTTTTTGTTTGTTTGTTTGTTTGTCTTTACTAACTTCCATACTGTTTTCCATAGTGGTTGCACCATTTGGCATTCCCACCAACAGTGCACAAGGCTTCTCTTCTTTCAGCATCCTCACCAACATGTGTTATTTCTTGTCTTTTTGATAATAGCCATTTTAATAGGTGTAAAGTGTTACCTCATTATGGTTTTGATCTGCACTTGCCTGACAGCTAGCAATGTTGAATATCTTTTGATATACTAGTTGGCCATCTGTATGTCTTTGGAAAAAAATAGAGATCCTCTGCCTATTTTTCTAATCAAGTTGGGTTTTTTTGCTGTTGAATTGGATGAGTTTACAAATTTTGTATATTAACCCCTTATCAGATATATGATTTCCAAATATTTTTTTCCATTCAGTAGGCTACCTTTTCATTTTGTGGAGTACTTCCTTTGCTGTACAGAAGTTCTTTGGTATGATGTAGTATGTAGTCCCATTTATTTTCGCTTTTGTTGCCTTTGCTTTTGGAGTCAGATCCAAAAAGTCCTTGCTGAGACCAGTATCAAGCAGCTTACCCCCATGTTTTCTTCTAAGAGTTTTATGCTTTCAGGTATTACATTCATTTTTTAAATCCATTTTGAGTTTATTTTTGTATGTGGTGTAAGAGTTTGATCCATTTTCATTCTTTTGTATGTATCTGTCCAGTTTTCCCAGCACCATTAATTGAAGAGACTATCTTTACCCCTATTGTGTATTCTTGCCTCATTTGTAATATATTAATTGTTCACATAGCATGGGTTTATTTCTTGGTTCTATGTTCTGTTCCACTGATCTGTGTGTCTGTTTTTGTGCCAGTGCCATACTGCTTTGATTACTGTTACCTTGTGGTGTAATTTCAGATCAGGTAGTATGATGCCTTCAACTTTGTTGTTCTTTTGCAAGATTGCTTTAGCTATTTGAGGATCTTTTGTGGTTCCATCTAAATTTTAGGATTATTTGTTCTAGTTCTGTGAAAAAATGCCATTGGTGTTTTGATTGGGATTGCATTGAATCTATAGATTGCTTTGGGTAATATGGACATTTTAACAATGTTACTTCTTCCTGTTCCTGAGTACAGTATGTGCTTCCATTTATTTGTATCG
Organism: Macroglossus sobrinus; assembly: GCA_004027375.1. NCBI lineage: Eukaryota > Metazoa > Chordata > Mammalia > Chiroptera > Pteropodidae > Macroglossus > Macroglossus sobrinus. The sequence goes on along the minus strand of PVKZ01000047.1, from coordinate 914,754 downwards.
TCAATTTCTTTTTTCAGTGTCATAGTTTTTGAGTACAGGTCTCTTACCTCCATATTTATTCCTAGGTATTTTATTTCTTTAGATGCAGTTGTAAATGGGATGGTTTTCTAATGTCTCTCTCTTGATAATTTGTTATTGGTGTATAAAAATGCAACTGATTTCTGAATATTTTGTACCCTGCTACTTTACTGAATGCATTTATTAGTTTTAATAGTTTTTTGGTGGATACTGTAGGGTTCTATATATATATATATATATAGTATTATATCATCTGTAAATAATGACAGTTTTACTTATTTCTTTCCAATTCAGATGCCTTATTTTTCTTGTCAATTGCTGTGGTATGGCTAGGACTTTTAATACTGTGTTGAATAAAAGTGGGGAAAGTGGACATCCTTGTCTTATTTTGATCTTAATGAAAGAGCTTTCGGCTTTTTACTGTTGAGCGTTAGCTGTGGATTTGTCATATATTGCCTTTATTATGTTGAGGTATGTTCCCTCTCTCCCCTTTGCTGAGTTTTTATCATAAATAAATATTAGATTTTGTCAATTTTTTTCCTGCATTTATTGATATGATCGTATGATTTTTATCCTTCATTTTGTTTTTATTGTTTACCACATCAGTTGATTTATGGATTTTGAACCAGCCTTGCATTTCAGAATAAATCCTACTTGATCATGATGTATGATCTTTCAAATGTGCTGTTGAATTCGGTTTGCTAATATTTTGTTGAGTTTGCATCAATGTTCATCAAGGATGTAGGCCTATAATTTTCTGTTTTTGTAGTATCTGTCTGGTTTTGGTACAAAGGATAGTATGGACATTTTAATCATGTTGGTTCTTCCAGTCCATAAGCATGGAATATCTTTGTGTTCTTCAATTTCTTTGATCAATGTCTTATAGTTTTCAGAGTACAGATCTTTTACCTTCCTGGTTAAATTTATTCTTAGGGTTTTTTTTTTGGGGGGGGTGCAATTGTAAATGGTATTTTCTTAAATTATCTGATAGTTCATTATTATCTTACAGCTATTTTAAATAACTCTTAGACTTTTATCAAATGGGCATAACACAAGATTCTGTACTCCTGCATTTTCAAGTTTATATCGCCTTATTGGGACCTCTCCTTGCTGTTTTAACCTCTCTCCCCACCACACACATTATACTTACTGATTTTTTGCCTTCATTCATTTATTGAACAAATAGTTACACATGAGAAAGTGATGGCCATAAATTAACATAGCAAGATAAGGGGGTTTGGCAAGTTCCAGAGTGGAAGCGGGAGTTTGTATTTTAAATATGGCAGTCAATTTAGGTCTCATTAAGAAAATGATATACTCAAAGGAATTAAGAGAACCAAGTGGATATCTGGGGGAAGAGTTTTCCAGGTAGTAACAATAGCCTTCACAAAGGCTTCCATAGGCTGGAACATGTCTGCCGTGTGTGTGGAGAAGGGCAAGAGCAATGGAAAGATGGTCGATAAATTGAGAGATAACAGGTAGCCAGATTATTGTAAAAACTCATGAAATGGAAAGCATGGGAGGTTTTGAGCAGAGAAGCGTTATGTTCTAACCTATGTTGTAAACAGTCAGATCACTGCTGACTTGAAGTTACAGTAGGGGGCAAGCATGGAAGCAAAGAAGATGGTTAGGAAGCTATTTCAGCAATCGAAATGACAGATTATAGTGGCACAGACCAGGGTGCTAACAATGGAAATCGTGAAAAATGATTGGATTCTGAATGCATTTGGAAGGTAGAGTTTAGAGGATTTGCTGGGGATTGGATGTTGAGGTGAGGTTGGGGTTAGGGAGATAACGTCAAAAGTTTTTTGCCTAATTCATAGAAGTATGGAGTTTTATCAACTGCTATGGGGAAAACAACAAGCAGAGATGCTGAGTAGGTTGTTGGATCCAGGAGTGAGTTCAGAGGAGAGATCTGTGATAGTATATGAATGGGAATCATCAGCAATGGTATTTAAAGCAATGAGACTGAATGTTATCACTAAGGAATGAACGGTAGCAGAGAACCAAGGATGGTGTCTTGTGACATTAAGTTTTTAATAAGAGCATCAACCAACAATATTAAGAAGGATGAACCAGTGAGTTTAAGAGAACAACCCAAAAAGTGTGATCCCAGAAGCTAAGCCAAGATCCCTTATCAAGGAAGAGGGAGTAAGCACTGTGTCAAATGCTTAACACTGAGAATTGAGGATTAACTCTAACAAAGCCATTGATAACCCTCGGGATCTGTGTCATTTGAGTACTGGAGGTAAAAGCCTATGAGGGGTGAGTGAAAGAGCAAATAGGAGAAAAGGAAGAAGAGACTGAGTACAGACAACTCTTATTTTTGCTGCAAAGAGGAACTGAGAAATAAGAGTTTGCTAGTGAGGGAAGTTGATTGAGACTTTTTTTTAAAGATGTGAGAAGTACCCACCTGTTTGCTAATGGGACTGATCCATAGAGGTGGGAAATTTGATTGTGAGGGAGGGAAGGAATACCTACATTTTTGGAACAATATCCTTGAGTATACTAGAGAGGATAGGATCTGATGCACAGATAGAAGGACTGTAATTAGGGAACAGCATAGATATTGCAACTATTAGTGACAGCTATTAGGTAGGCAAGGTATATGGGTATAGGTATTGATAGGTAGATAGATGAACTTTTGAGAGTCTAGAAGTTTCTACTGCTTCAGTTTCCTCAGTAAAGTAGAAATCTTTATATTACACTCAGATACATTTATAATATTTGATAGTAGCATTTTCAAATACCACCAAGTTACTTATTCAGAAAACAAATTTGTTGAACACATACTGCATACTAGACATTGTTCTAAATGGTAAATATATAACTTCATGGAAAATATTTTAGTAGATAGAAACAGTAAGCATATATTTGTCAACTTAAGTTAATGATATGAATGAGAATAAAGTGTAAGGGGAAGGGAGATAGTTATTTTGTATAGATTGGTCACAGAAGTCTTTTCTGATGAAGCATTTGAGCAGACATCTGAATCAAATGAGGGAGTGAACCATGCAGACATCTGAGAAGAACATTCAAAGCAAAAGAAACAGCCAGTGCAAAGGCCCTAAAGCAAGAACATCTTGCCATATTGAACAGCAAGGGGCCAGTCTGGAGCAGAAATAAAGAAGGAGTAAGTGGAAGAAGAAAAACTCATAGAGGTAGTTGGAATAATCCATTAGAAGAACTTTTTGATTCTGAGATAGGATGCTGGCATTGGAGGTTTTGGAGAACTGAGTGTGGGGTCCCAAAAGTCAAAAGAAAAGGCTTCAAGAAGCTGGAAATGATCTAGTATGTCAAAGGCTCACAAGGTATATAATGTGAAGACTAACAACTGACCATTATTTTTCCTGAGTTTTACTTGATAATTACTCCTTGAATATATCTCCTTCTGTCTGTCTCTAAACTGAAAGTGCCGTGAGGTCAGGGACTATATATATACCAGACATGCAGTAGAAGCACAGTAAGTATTAAATCTGTACTACTGCCACCCTCTTGAAGTGCCCATCTCTTTCTAATATTGCACTCAAGTACATTTTTCATATGACTGCTAGTTTGTCCTACCTTTCCTGCCTAAAATTCTTCAGTGCTCCCATTACCCGTGCTATAAATCTCTGCACCTCTCCTAACGGAACAAGTCCATTCATGCCATCTTTCAGTCTCATCTCTTACCACTTCCTGTTCATGCTTAGACCCTAATAATACATAACAATTTATAGATCTCACAAACTATTGTTTCATCCTTCTGTGGCTTTATTTATTCTATTCTTTCAGCCTAGGATGACTTTCCTCCCTTGTTTAGCTAAAGTCTAGCTTGAAGAATCAGGAAGCTTTTGCGAGTCAATGCATGCAGTCCACAGTCGGCCTCCATAGTACACTGAATATCCCTATCAGTTCTTATTCTTTATTGAATTTAACTTTTTTTGTATGTCTGTTACCCTCCCTAGAGTGTAATTTTTTTAGAGTCAGCCATGTATATATTTGTCTTCCTTTCGCTGGTACCTATCACAGTGCTATCTTCTTTGGTAGGTACTTGATAAATATTAAATTTTAAGAGAACAGGAAAATAAAGGGAAAGGCCTTCAAGCTTGAGCTGAAGATTGTCTGAATCAGTTACTTAGCAGTAAGTAGAAAGGAATGATACGTGGTAAATTGTAGGCTAGGTGATAAGACAAACTTTTGAAAGCAACGGTGAAGATATACATTTGAATAAATACATCTACACTTTGTATAAAGGAAAATAAATGCTTGTCAAATAACAAAATTAGAAAACTCATTTTAACTATTGTAATTCTAAAATTACATAGTAATTTGCGATTACTAAGAGTTCTGATAGTATATATTAGAATATATAAAGTAAACTATTATATACATTCTTTATAATGTTTTCTTTTTATTATTAAAATTTTAGGACATCAATGCAAGACTGAGTGAGAAAAACAGTTTTTTCCTCCTAAACCATGGCATATCAATTATATAGAAATACCACTTTGGGAAACAGTCTTCAGGAAAGCCTTGATGAGCTCATACAGGTAGGAGACTAAAAGTCAACATTTTTATTTCAATGAGTCTATAATAATTCTTGTTAAATTCCTTATCCCGGGCAAAGAGGTTAAATATCTTAGACTATTTAACCCAGTATTCATATTCATAAATCTCAAATTCCTGTACATTTTATCATCCTGACTATGGGGTATAAAATACAATGATGATTGAATGATATGGTTAGATATATCTACATTGTCAAAGATTTTTGTTAAAGATTAGTGTTGGTTTTCTAATATATGAGAAAGGCCTATTCTGTCTAGCTTTAAGATAATTTTAAATAATTTCATAGTCTTGAAATTTGAATTAGAATTTATATTTCAGTTTTAGTACAACCTTTTCATGTGAACTTTATCTAAGAACACATTAAGTATTTCCACTTGTTTTAATACAGTTAATGAGCTTTAATAAGGTTTATTATATTTTTAAAAATATATTATTGGTCATGTTTTTTATTTAAAAAGAACTTGGTTTCTTCAATTTATCAAATGCCTTTTTCCAGACAATGTGAAGTTTTGTCCAGGCGTTGTACATTACTGCATGTTTTTTTTTTTAAATGATGTTTGTGTCAAGATAGTACAAGAAAATACTGTCAGTTTTTGCTTCTTGTTATGGTAAAGGAAAATAATGGTTGCTAGTGTAGAGGCTCTAGTTAGCCTCAGTTAAATTAAATTTTTGATAATTCACATTTTTATTTTGTCTTTAATGCTCTTCTGATTTATGACCTTTACTTTTTCTCAGTCTCAACAGATCACCCCCCAACTTGCCCTTCAAGTTCTACTTCAGTTTGATAAGGCTATAAATTCAGCATTGGCTCAGAGGGTCAGGAACAGAGTGAATTTCAGGGTAAGGATGTTTTCCTAAGCCTAGAAGCCTGAAGTAATGGTTGTTATATCAGTGTTTTAGTCATAAAAGGAAGAGATGACTTTAATCAAATTTTGGAACATGTTTTATAAGAACTAAATTATACTCTTAAGTGACCAGAAACTAAGTTCATCCACTTAATATGAGATAGTTCTATTTAGATTTTTATTTCATGGTTTCACAAATCAGCCTATGTATGTTTATCTACCTTCCCTGAGAATTACTGATATTTCAAAAGGTTGAAACATTATCTGCAGGTATGAAGGTAAGTGACAGAGTTTGGTTCATATATGTTTTTCAAACTCTGACCGTCACCCATTCCAGGGAAGTAAGGAGTTACCTCTAGAAATTTCATTTTGCCTCCCACCTGCTCTTAGATAACATGGCTTTTAAAGACCTGGACTGGTGGTAGATAGCAGTCTGTTCTGATAGCTTGGTCTCATTTAAGTCGTTTATACTTTGAGCAGTAATCCCAAACTAAACAAAATTATCTTTCTCATTTTGATGATAATTCAAATTAAAGGCCCATTGAAAGAATCCTGGTGATTAGAAAGAATTTTACATTATGATACTTGTGAAATCATATATTATGTGGTTATATTTAATATTTATGCATAGTCATAAAGCAGAAATTAAAAGTGTAAAGTATGGAAATCAATATATGAAAAGAACATAAAGGTTAATTTCATTTAAGAGAACCTCAGAGGTTGGGGGTTTTGGTTTTTGTTCATGATGAAAACATGAAAGAAAATTTTATTTATTCAATGGACATTTTTTTCAGTTTCATCCAGGCATAGTTCTGGATGTTGGGCATTCAGATACAAGGCCCCATTTGACTTAAACTTTAGTATTTGTATTTTATAATCCTATAAATAAGTATCTTACCAGTTTCGCATGCCTAAACATTATAGAGAGTAAAGTGTATTTTTAAAACTAAAATTTTATCAGTAGATTCTTGAATTTTTAACAGTATGATTCAGGCAAAATTAATTTGCTTTTGTTTTTAAGTAACATACATGAGATCTGCCCAGTTTGTCATTCAGAACTCAGTCTTTTAACTCTAAATTGACCCATGTTAATAAATTTTCGCCCATTCAGAAAATTCTATTTCTTATAAGTTTGTTTTCCGAAAGCTATAAGTACTCAGATTTTGACCGGATTTTACTTTTCTATTCTTGCTTTTTTTTGTGTGACTGCTCTAGCTCAGGCTTTCACTACCCCCCTTATGGCAAATTTGATAAAATTTAAGTCTAGAATGTTTGCAAATAGCCTTCTATTTTTTTAGCTTGGAGGGGCATATGGCAAAGGCAGAAGAAATAATACATTGGTAATATCTAATTTTCAAAGTCATATTGATAGATCACATTTAAATACACATTTTTATTTATAATTTTTACTAGCCTAGCAATAAGATTAGGGCCTTTTAAAATAATCTTGTATGACGTGCTACATTGTTTTGTTGTAAATTCTCATGAATTCCCTATAACTGAGATCATTTAGTAGAAAGGATGTCATAGGGGAGAAAAATCTCAAGTATGAGAGCTAAAGTTCCAATAATTTACATGTTGAAATTTATTAGTAAAAAAGTTCAAATGTATTTACCAAGTAACTTGAATTAATTTTGAAAGAGAAAATTCAGATTGAATTATAGTACTAAAACTTCATATAGTAATTGAGTATTAAAATATTTAATGATATGTTCTATTCTCTGAAGCTTACTACCATATTCTAAGTGTTCGTCTTCGTCCCACCTCTCCCTTGACTGTTATTCATTCCTCAGGATTCCAGCTTCCCTTTGGGAGAGAAGCCTTCTCTCTACCCTCTATCTTTCATACCGTTGGGTGGCTCTCCTATACTCCCCATTCGATCCAGTAACTTTATTGTAGCAGTATTTGCTTGTTTTAATGAGCTCCCCTGCTAAGCTAGGCTTATTGATGGCAGTGATCATATTTGTATCACTTAACCATTGTATGCTCATTAAATTCATTCATAGCCATCTAATCATTCTCACTTGATGGAACATTTAGATAGAATCCAGTTTTTACTATTACAAGTAACACTGCAGGGAACATTTTTGTACAGATGCTTTTTTTTTTAATTGAAGGTTTTAGGCACATAAATGTTAAACACCAGATTTTATATATGAATATGTGTATGTATATCTCAGGTTTTGATTGTATTCTGTTAACATCTATACTTGCACTTTCACCACACTCTTCAAAATTTTCCATTTAATGTTCAAGGACATATTCCTGCTCCTAAAAACAAAATATCAACAAAAAACTTTCATTAGAAGAATGTCACACAGGACAACAATATTATAGTCTTAATAGCTAATATAGTAATTCACCTGAGCTATGTCACAGGCTAGAAAATTGTTGGTTTTGTACAACTGCAGAGAATTAATGTACACACTAATATTTTTTTTAGTGTTTACATAAAAAATCAAATGAACTTTCATAATTTAGCCACATGAGGGCAGTAAAAATCCAAATTTCCATTCAGGTTTCAGGTAATTTGTAAATTCTTAGAGTGCTAAAAACTTTTAACTCTTCCCTTAGCAAATTTAGCTAGAGAATTTTTTTCTGTTAGAATGAAAATTAAGGAAAATCTTAAGCAAGCTAAGTATTAAATAATCATACTATTTTAAGAATGATGTACTTGGTGGCTAAGTTGTCTTAAATTGCTTTGGAGAAAAATATGAGGAAAAATTACTTCATCTTATGTCTAAATGTTTTGTTTTAAAGGGCTCTCTAAATACATACAGATTCTGCGATAATGTGTGGACTTTTGTATTGAATGATGTTGAATTCAGAGAGGTCACAGAACTTATTAAAGTGGATAAAGTGAAAATTGTAGCCTGTGATGGTAAAAGTAAGTGTTCACCTAATTACTGTGAAATCAGAGCCACTTGAAATGTTTTTATGGTCTTTCAAAAAGTTTCTATGAGTCTTTTGAAAATCTTCATCTGAAATTAAGGTGGAAAATGGCCAGTTGACCCACTCCGAGATAGAGACCTGAATTCCAGATCTCAAACAGGCTACTTAGACTTTAGTATAAATATTTCATATGACACGTAGACTATTTCCACAGATTGAATTTGTGTGGGGGGAAAATTTCAGCTGCAAATTTAAAGGGTTTATCAGGCTTTTTCACAACTACCTTTTTCGTTAAGAAAGTCCTTAATTTTGACAATTTATCCTCTGGTTTCTGTGTTTCTAGATACCTATACATTTTATATTTAAAAAGTGATTATTTAAGATTTTAATTAACCAAAAGAACCTTATCAATCATAATAGTAAATATCTGTTCCATCTGTATAGGTGTGTTTTCCACAGCAGACCAAGAAACTCGTTCAGGTCCTTAAATGTTTCAAAAACTGTACATTTTTGCTTTCTGTTCTAGATTAGTTGTCTCTATTTTTCAATTATATCTTAAATATATACTTAATTTTACTTTGTGATCTGAACCATTTCCGTTTAAGGCATGGTTCCTGAAATTAAATAGAGAAGACTGTCATTGTCCAAGAAGGGGAATTTTGAAAAGCGAGAGAAATGTAGAAAGTAATTCCCTACCTTTTTCAGGTTATGAGTTGGGGTTTTTCATTCTGTATACTTTGGGTTTCAAAAGAAAAAATCTAATCACTGAAAAAATGTAGAAGACATAAAAGCACAGAGAAGACATTTGTAACAGTATCTAGAGATACCACTTTTTAATATTTTGTTGTATAACCTAGTCTTATGTACATATTTTTACAGCATATGTGTGCACATACACACATTTGCAAATATATAATTTTGAGCACATGTCATTAACTGTTCTTTTTTGATGGCTTAGGTGTATTTTGTTTTTCTTTAGATTATTAAACAGATTTTAATGGCTATATAAAATTATACCTTCAGCACTTTTTAAAGAGTCTCTTCCAGATATCAGACAGTCTCTGAAACCAGCGATGTTATAATGACTTGTACCTTTCAGAAGGTTAACTAATCCTTCTAAGAACTTTAAAGCATAGATAATTTTTTAATCTAATCTAGTCATCAGATACTTAGAACTTTTTTTTTATAACATCAAAGAACAGTGTTATTTTATACTTCTTGGATCACAAAATAACATTTCTGTATTTCAGATAATGTATACTTTTGTTTCTATTTTTCTTATAATTTAGGTTATTGGCTTCATCATAACCCTGAGATTTTTAAGTCTTTACTTAGACTTCAGAATTTGAACATGGATTTCTAACTCCTAGAATTTTATCAAAATGAGTTAATGATGTAGCCCAGTACTATTCAGTAAAACTTTTGTACTGATGAAAGTGTTCATTGTCCACAATTTCTTATAGCCACATAAGGCTATTAGGCATTTGAAATGTGTCAGGGCAACTGAGAAACTTAATGTTTTAGTTTCTATTTAATTTTATTAGTTAACTTTAATTAATTTGAATAGCCACATGTGGCTAGGCAGTCACTACCATACTGGACAGCACAGATGTAGACTAATAGTGTCATTTTCAATCATTTGAAACAGCTAAGAAAACATCAGTAAAGAAGTCCCCTGAGTAAACTTTAATAATATCAAAAAGTCTATATAAGCATAAGTATTTTACTAACGGGAGTTCCTTTCTGGTAGTCTTCAGATTGTAGTACTCTTGCTTAAAGATACAAGTTATCTGTTTTTTCCAGACGTAAATGGATGAAAAGTAACAAATCAACCTTACCTATTGCAAATGGCTTCTGAGGAGCTTGCTCCAGTTACATTAAAGTGTAGTCTTCAAAGAATTCAAGAGAAGCTTTGATTTTGTTAGCATGTACTCTGTGTCAGCAGAAAAGAATACAGTCTTAGAAATTTTTCTTTCCAGAATTAATACAAATGGTTTGGCATTTAGAGGTATAAGCTTAAGTAATTAAGAGTGTCAAATATGATTATATTATACTCATTTATATTAACTACATATGAAAATTAACATAATAGAAAATTTACTTTCAAGTGTAAAATTTGTTGGATATCCACATGGTAATTTTTATGTGTAATTTCATACATAGGTAAAATTCAAAATTACTTTTCAGAATTTTTCTCTCAAGCTTGGGGTACGTGGTGGTTGGTGGAGGCTGATTGAGTAGAAAAGAGTAATTGACCCAGATATCAAATTGATTTTTTTCCCCCATTTGGAGGCCTTAATATTTTATGAAAAATTGGCCGCTTTTATTTTTTAGTTTTTCAATTGGTTTTAGGGAAAGAATTCCTTAATTTAGTGTAACATTCATTAAATTTTTATCCCAAGTTAGAATTGAAGAAGAAAAGCAACACAGCTAAAATTAAGTCTGAGGCAGTTAATTGGGGCAGCTCTATTATAAAACATTACTTGATAATATAATTATTTTTGTAAACAAATTTATTGTTAATTTTCATTTGAGTTCTTTTTTGTCTTAATTGGATATAATTTTAAGATCTTGGTGTTTAAAGACATTCACTTTATTATATAGCAACAGTTTTTCATCCTATACTTTTAAGCAGAACCTTAAATTTATGTCTGAAGGTATGTAGTATGCAGAAACCTATTTTATCAATAAAGATGAGTGATTAAAAAAAAAATACCATTCCTTAATAACCAGATAAATGCATTGCTACTATGAAATAAGTCTATTTTTTCTAAAAGTCACTTTATGAAATAAAGTTGAGTTCCTAATAAAGAAAAAAAATGATAGCTAGACTGTCAGTTTTTCTCACCAGGAATTAAGTACAATTCTCTTCTGATTATATGTTATTTTCCTTTTGGTTTAAGATATGGTTGTTAGCAGTTATATAAACCAAATATAGTATATAACTTGTTTTTTTCCTAGCATAATATGGAAAGCTAAGCAGTCTTTTTACCTCTGCCTTATTTAAGTTCTTAAGATATTTCCATGGACAGCTTCCCTCTTCAACCCAGCTTGTTCTTCCCCACCCCTTAAAATTTCATCACCACTATTATTAGTTCCTGTTTTAAAATATTAAAATATTTAAATTTAAAATTAAATTGCTCCTTGAATTTACTTTTTCTCTCCTTTGTTTCCTAGATACTGGCTCCAATACTACAGAATGAATAGAAAAATGGCTTTTTTATGCCATCCTTTGTTGTTCATCGCTTTTTAAAGAGAAGCATAGAAGAGACTTTATTTATTCTAGCATTGCAGAGATGACTACACTGTGCTATACTATCAGAGAATCCAGTAGAAGGAAGCTTATAACTCTATACAGCATGAAGAAACAGAACTTTTTTTTAATAACAAATCAAACATCAGTACCTACCTAATAACATTCTTTAATAAACTTATTTTAAACTCAATGTGGGTAATAACTGGTAGAACTATTAAGCTAACAATATGAAGATATTAGATAAGCATTTTGAAAGAGGACCATGTTCCTTGCAAAGGAAATTAGAAAATTCATTTCAGTAAAGTCAGGTTATTTTTAGTTTTATTAGTTGTAGGAGGTGAAGAAAGCATAATCAAGAACAAAACCAAATTCTGGATTAAAACTTAACTTAGAAAATTCCTTTTTAAAAGTACAAAACCAAGGGTAATCAGTGTAAAAAAATAACCTACAACGTACAACTGAATTAGGACAAGTTAGACAATCTTGAGACAGCTTCCATAGCCAAAACAAAACCAAAGACTTATATTTTCCACAACATAAAACAGTCTCAACATGTTATTTTTTAATTAGCCATATTGGTCAAGTTTTACACGGTTTTCAATGATCTGCATTTTACCAGTTATTAGACTTATAATAAAAAGTCCTAAATGTATGCCATATCTTTGTGTAATTGAAGGGGGAAAGTTTCCCTTGTTTGTCATCTAGGAATATATAATGAAGAATTTCTTAAGAGGGCATGTCAGGCACAAGGTAGCTGAGTAACTGGAATTTAGCAGCTACAGGTTGATCAAGATCAACTCTTTAATAAGGACCTGGCCCTTTATCATTTAGGTAGGTATTTGACAGCGCCCCCCCACCCCCCATCCTGTGGTCAACCCCAATTAAACCCTGGTTCAGTGTACTGAAGCTACCTCATAAAGATGAAAAATCACTTTTTTTCCCTGTGATGAGTGATAAAAGTTGGCAGTAATCTTCAGCAAAATTGCTTTTCATAAATCTATTAAATTGAAATTATTTATATTAGTCTTTTTTCAGTTGTTGAAGCATGTTACATAACAAGTTTTATTTTTAAGCACCGTTGCTTAAGTCTGATCTCTAGCAACACAGAAATGAGACCGTTTGTTAGTTAATAGCCAACATTACTATTATGGGTGAGGCCAGGTACTATATGTGTTGCATATATTCTGGATAATCCTCACAACAACCTTGAACTTCATTCCCTTTTTACAGATTTAGTGCAACTTAACCTCTAAATTGCCTAAGGTTACATAATTAGGATTTTCTTAATTGCAATTAACCAAAATCAAGTCATTTTACTTTGAAAGTTAAGCATCATGGTTAGGATGTTATTAGTAAACGTAGAATGGTTGTAGAAATTTCTTAAGAAATAAGTTGTGTAAACATTTTTCTTGTAATTAACAGTCACTGAAGCCTTTCAGAAGTATAGGGCTAGAGTTGTATGCCTGTTTGGGAATTTAAAGTCCTGTAAATGATGTCAATAGATTGTACTTGCAAAAGATACAGAAGCAGAAGCAACACATAGACGCTAAATGAGAAGTTTCTTGTAAGATACTTTTGCCTGCCTTGATCTACTAATAAGAATAATGGCTTATGCCATCCTCTGGGTGCTCCTGCGGGGTTACCTCAGTATGCCAGTATAGCCCTTAACACACAAACTGGCTTTCATCCTTGCAGCTCATTCTGTGTAATCTATTCCAGTGTTCTCTTACTAACCTTCCCTACCAACCACTTTATAGTCTGTTCCAGTTATGCTTGAGAAACAGGTCTGAGTCTGTCAATTATGCAGTTTCTTCCATTTTTCATGCCTTTCAGAATCAAAATCCCACCCGTCCTTATATCAGTTATATCTGAGTGTAACCCATATTGACCTCTTCTGACTTCATATAAGGAGTCATTTAAGTACATGAAAAAAAAAAAAAAAACAGAGGACATGAAGAACTTCAGTCTGTTCCAGTACTCAGGTACTCATCCAGGTAACTGGTATGTAAAGCCTGCAGTATAGACTGCATTCTTTGTTGAAACCAATTCATACTTAGGTTAGCCATCTGTATGTACACCCTCTGTCTGCTGTTAGCTGGGTGGGAGTACAGAAGTCATAGCTGGACAGTTTCTCCTGTCTTATCTAATTACTTGCATACATAACACACAGCTGACACTTGCTTTGCAATATGAGTGTTCTAATCCCAACTGGTACTTGGACTTTACTGGAATTACAGAAAAAGTCACAGCATGAGCTCACATTACTCTGCTCTCCCACCTTGCCACGGGCTCCAGCAATAACGAGCTTACTTGGCTGTTAATGTGGAAGAAGAGAAAATACATTAGTTTACCATCAAGACTAAGTAAAAGCTAGGCTTTTTGTAACATTGAAGAGTCAGTCCTCTAGATGCATTTCTAAAGGCTATTTTAACACCTAAGTAGTGCGCAAAGAATAGCCTCTTTGGGTTTAGTGTCATATTGGTCATTGGCTTGTGATCTATCTTCAGCTAATTTTATCGGTAGATATCAATCAGTGTCATAAGTGTGCTGCCATCATTTTTGAGTGGGTCAAAATTGCTACTAATAGTAAAATTTTTAATTATTATGTACATATATTTGAGTATATATACATCTCAACTAGGGAAGCAATTATTTGTAGCCTAGTAATGAAATTTGGACTCAATAAAATAGTACATGGTAAGGGAGAGTTCAAATACTCCACAAGAATTTGTAGCCTTTGATTTATGGACTCATTCTAAAAATGCCCTCTATTTTAGTCAAAGTTCAGCTATTTTTCACCCGATGTAATAATAAAATTTCATTTTCCTAGTATTTAGGTAGAATCTGCATGGGGTGTGGAGCAAGGCATTTCACCTTATAAAAGAAACAGGAACTTGGCAACATAACAGCAAAGGATTTAGTGGTTAGCTTAAAAGAGCATCATGCAGAAAGACTCAGTATTTTCTCTTGCATGTCCTACTCTTTGATTCTGTGAACCTCCTAATGTTATGTTACAAGAGAAATTGGCTTCAAAACTGGGCAGAGAACTGAGATTGTTCTTTCCAGGTCTGGAGATGCATGCGTAACACTGATCTGGCTAAGTTAAGGGACTGACTGGACACATGCTCTGTGCTTTTCTACCTCTGCTTGTATTCATTCTGTTCCCCAAGATGAACCACAAAAGACCCCAAATAGCCAGGGCAAAAAGAACAAACTGTAGGCATCAAGCTTCCTGATTTCAAACTATATTACAAAACTGGTATTCATAACAGTATGGTATTGGCATAAAAACAGACACACGGATCGACAAAACAGACTAGATCCCAGAAATAACCCCACACATATATGGTCAATTTATTACACAACCAAGGAACCAAGGATATATAGTAGGAAAGGGTTAGTCTCTTCAATAAATGTTGGGAGAACTGGACAGCCATGATGCTGTATGAAATGAAACTGGATTGCTATCTTAACCATATATAAAAATCAACTCAAAATGTATTAAAGACTTGAACAAAAGACCTGAAACCATAAAACTGAAAGAAAACATAGGAGGTAGGCTCCTTGATACCGGTCTTGGCAATAAACTTTTGTACTTCACAACATGCAAAAATAAGTGAGACCACATCAAACTAAAAAGCTGCACAGCAAAGGAAACCAATAAAATGAAAAGGCAACCTATGGAATGGGAGAAAGTATTTGTAAACCATGTCTGATAAGGGGTTAATATTCCAAAATTTAAAGAACTCATAAGCATATATACAACTCAATAGCAAAAAATGAAGATATGGGCAGAGGATCTGAATTGATATTTTCCAAAGATGATATAAATGGTCAACAGGTCAAAATGGCTATTATCCAAAACAAGAAATAGGTTTTGATGGTGATATGGAGAAAAACGAACCCTTGTGCGCTGTTGGTGCGAATGTAAGTTGGTGCAGCCACTATGGAAAACAGTTTGGAGGCTCCTCAAAAAGTTAAAAATAACTATCCTATGATCCAGCAATTCCACTTCTGAGTATGTACCCAAAAGAACTGAAAGCAGAGACTCAAATATTTGTATACCCATGTTCAGTGTTGTCCACAATAGTCGAAAAGTAGAAGCAACCCAAGTTTGTATCAACGAATGAATGGATAAACAAAATGTTATATATACATACAATGAAATATTCAGCCTTAAAAAGAGGAATTCTGATGTGCTACAGCATGATGAACCTTTAGGACATTAATAAGTCAATCAAAAAAAGGCAAATTTGTATGATTCCACTTATGTAAGGTAATTAGAACAGTCAGATTTTACAGAGACAGCATGGTGGTTGCCAGGAACTGGGGTAGAAAGATTAAGGAGTTGTTTAATGGGTATAGAGTTTTGATTTTGCAAGATGGAAACATCTGGATTTGGTTGCACAACAGTGTGAATGAACTGTATGCATAAAAATGGTTAAGATGGTAAATTTTGTATAATTTTTTTAATCTTAAAAAAAAATGCTGAGGGAAAAATGCTGTCTTCTCCCTGCTTATCTCAGATATGTCTGCTATACTCAATCTCCATCACTTCTCTGAACCTTTCCTCACGCTTCTTCTATTTCCCATGTCCCTCAACCTTCCCTGAACTCCTGTATCACCTACTTAACACTGAATTGTCTACCTGCCTTGACAGTCCGTAGACTCTTGAAGAAAAGAACTATGCCTTCAGCGTATTTGGAGGCCCCTACTGTGCCTACCTGAGAGGAAGTATATCAGTGTCCAATAAGAAATAGAAACCACACTAAGTATTTCAGACAAGGTCAGATACATTCAAAGGCCATAGACCACATTAAATATTTCAAACAGAAGGAATTTAATACAGGGAGTTCGTCACCAAGATGTTAAAAGGGTTAGGAAGCAAAAGGGAAAGGTTAAGTTTATCTAAAGAATAGTAGCTAAGGAAGCAGCTAAGATTCCTACTGCTAAAGGGAGCAAAAAGGAAAACAATATGATTCACTATGCCACTGAGGCTGTTACTATTGAACCAAGCTGCCTGATCAGAAGCCACTTGGCTTATACTACCCAACCACAGCTGTTGCTGCCACTTTAGCTCCCACTGCACCTACTGTTGTCACTGCCACTGATTGTGACACTACAAGAAAGTATTAAAAAAATGGTTTCTGCCTCTCACCTTCCATTATTGCTTCTCCAAGGTAGAACTAAACAGAAATCCATCTGTGAGGAGTCTGGGAAATGTAGCTTGTGGATCTTCTGGCAGCACAGTGAAGAAGGAAATACAAAAGTTAATGTGAAGCTAAAATAACATCTGGCATTCTCCTTTGACTGTTCAGCATATATACCCATCCTTTTGCCCATGTTGATACACACAACAAACTATCTCTTGTACAAAATATGCTTTGTTTCTCCCCCAAAAGAAAGACACAAATTTCCACCAGTTACTATAAACATCTAGATGATGTTAATTTCCCTTCTAGTTAAGTCAGGCCCACCCCCAGTTAGTTTATAATCTTAAAACGAAATTACAAATTAGTCATCATTGGAACTTTTATATGTAATACTAAAGAGGGAAATGATTAACATGTAAAAATAAGTATTTGAAAAAAGAATAAACAGCTGGTGTAGTCATTTTTATAAATCAGCTGGTCATCACTAATTTTTTTTTCACAGCCCATATCATTTTCCCATTGCTTTCAGTTAGCACCTTAGCTATTAGGGTTCTTCACCTTGTGGGGAGACCCTAAACTTTATTCCTGAAGTTATCTAAGTCCTTAGTGAATCTTCCTTTAGTGAGCCATTATAGCCTTCCAGTAATTTTACAACTGAACATGAAGGCATTCTAGAGAGCCCTCCATTGTTTCAGCAGCCATATTTCCCTTGATAATTGGGATCAAGCACCCCAATCAATACAATAACCCCCTTTTCCTATTGGTCCAGTGGCACCAGAACCCAAAATGTCCAAATGGGAACCTCTTTTTCCAGTTCTGTGGGAGCATTATTGTTTTCTCAGTGGATACATTCCTTCCTTGGAATCCAACCAAGCAGAGCCCAAAGTTGCAGGTACAGGAAGCACAAATTCTGTGCTTAGATATAATACCAAGAAGAATCTCACTCTCCTCCACCATTTTGATTTCTGGACCTTGGATTCAATAACAACCCATTAGCATCCCAAAATTATGCTTTATAAATGCCATCTGCATTTTGAAAATAAAAAAAACTCCTATGATAATGGCTGATTAAAGGTAAGGAATGAGAAATATAAGCTTGGTGAGGCTTCTTGTATCAGAAAGTAAGGAAGTTATCAAAATTACTGGAATCATGTCAAAGGGACACAGAAGCCAACTTTAAAGGGCTCTTACTAGCTGTAGTAGGCTAAATAATGACCTTCAAAGGTATCAGGTCCTAATCCCTGAAATATATGTATGTTTTCTTATATGGCAAAGATTTTGCCAGTGTGATTAAGGATCGTGAGATGAAAGTATAGGATAATGAGAATAGGTCCTAAATGCAGTCCCTGTACTTTTATACGAGGAATGCGGAACACAGGAGAAAGAGCATATGACCATGGAGGTAGAGATTGGAGTGATGCAGCTATAAGCCAAGGAATTGCTGGCAGCCACTAGAAGCTATTAAAAGCAAGGAACAGATTCTCCTCTACAGCCTCCAGAGGGAGCATGGCCCTACCAAAACCTTGATTTTGGCCCAGTAAAACAGATTTTGAAATTTTGGCCTCCAGAATTGTGATCAGTACATTTCTGTTGTTTTAAGACCAAGTTTGTTGTAATTTGGTACAGTAGCCATAGAAATAAAACTCAAAGATAGACCATTTTTAACATCACCAAAGTAATTGCACTGAATCACAGCATATAAATTTTGTTTTTAAACAATTCATGAATTCAAGATGATACCAATGCCCCTTCTACACACACAAGTTCATTTATTAAGTAATTTATTGTTCTGAAAACTAATAAAGGAAAACAACTACTACAGAGTAACAATGCAGTTGATAAGGAAAAGTTTCACTACAGAAAGAAGTTTCACTGTAGAATTAGGATATCACCTTTTTGCAAGTTATTATGAAGTAATAGAACTAAACAATGATCGTCAATGCCTGCTAAAACAATTAGGTGAAAAGATTATGAGAAATTTATAATCAAGCTGACAACTTCCAAACCCCACAGTTCAATGATCCCAACATTAAAAACAACAAAACAGAAACATGTACCACCTGATATGATGCAATAAGAAATACCAACTATGAAATTGTCTTAACAAAAATTCAAACCTGAATCAGATCAAGCTTCTAAATCTAAGTACAAGTTTACAATAAACATTAGGGACAGAGTAATATGTTAAATTAGACTGCTGGGATTCTAGCATCAGAATCCAAAATATGGGTAACTATAGAGGAAAGAGACCTAGCAAATAAATTGCCATAACAAAAAAAAAAAAAAGGGTAGAAGGAGAAATATATAAACAAGTTTTAACAAATTTATCAACCCAACATTTTGTGATTCAAAATAATCAAACTGTAAAAGATAATTATGACATGACACAGTGGGGGAACTTAAAAACTTATTTAGTATTAATTAGGGGATTATCATTACTGTTTTAGGTATGATATAGTTGATTGAGTTTAAAAAATATCTGTTAACTGTCTTACAAGATGCTGAAGAATAAATGAATAATATAATATGATGTTTGGGATTTACTTCCAAATAGCCCAGTTGAGGTTGGAAAGTTAGTGAAAGTATATCTAAAAGAAGATTGGTCAGGAGTTGATCATTATCGTAGCTTGGTTCGTGGGTACGTGGAAGTATCATTATGCTATTATACTTATGTATATGTTTGAAGATTTTCACATTAAAGGGTTTCTCTAAAAACTATCTTCTACTAATCCTCACTGCTTAGAGATAAAGTCTAAACTCCTTGACAGAAGCAGAACATAGGCAGGTCACCTGCACTTCCCACAAGGAGCTACATTCAGTTCCCCTGAACATATTCTGTATTTTCATACATTTGGTAATCCTGTTTGCCTGTCTGGAAACCCGTTTGTCACTTTTATTATTTGGTTAACTTAATGGATCAGTTTCTGTAAACCTTTTAACTGACTCCTTGAAATACAACTAATCCCTCACTTCAAAGCAATCCCAACACACTGTGGACACGACACTCCGTATATCATCCCACCATCATCCCTTCCCCTCCTCACCTTACCCAGATTAAATTTTTCATGGTCCATCATTATGATCACTCCCTTGCACGTAACCTCAACGTCTTTACCCTTCTCATACTTGCATGGCTAAATCACAAACCTGGCTCAATCCTACTCTCTGTTTACACTATGCTTATATTCTTGCAGGTGAATGTGGATGAATGGCTGATTACTTTTTAAACTCAGTTTCCCTAATGTCAGTGGGTCCTTAATGCTGCCTGGCATCATATTTTTTTCTTGGTCTAGTTTCTTTTCCAGTTTACAGTCTGAAATTATTTTTTACCTCCTCCTTTTTCCAAATCTTTAATATCTTCTCCCCATCCTCATCTTATAAAATTATCTTGCTCATTATGAACAAAAGTAAGGTAATGGCTAATAAGCATTTGAAAACTATATATTAATAGTCCTCAGTGAAGCACAAATTAAAACCACAATCACCACAACCCATACTATATGACAGTATTCACCAAATGTGAACATACATATACCTTACAGCCCAGCAATTTCACTCATAGATACATACCCAACTGCACTGTTTACATATGTCCCCTATGATAATACATGTTCAAGAATGTTTGTGAAGGAGCACAACTCATAATAGACAAAAGCTGGAAACAACCCAGATATTCATCGACAATACAATAAACTATGGTATATTCATATAATGGAATATTGCACAGCAGCAAGAATCATTGAACTACTGCTACACACAACAGCATAAATGAAACTCATAAACAAAATAGAACATAGTACTTGACAAGAGAAAATTCTGAGAAGTCCTAAGGTAAATTACAGCAGACTAAAGGGTGGAAGAAGAAACAAGAGTTAACAGCTATGGGCCAAAAACCAGAAAGACTGCTTACATTCCTGAATGTATGTGGGAACTTTGAATTAAGTTCCAGGCGGCTATTTCTGAGATCACCTAGAGAAAATAGCTGACCACATCCTGCTTACACATGAACTTTCCGGACCGTAGCCCACAACCAAACTCTTCCTTATGGACTATGCACCTGTTCTAGAACTAGCCCTAACTTCATCTTCTCCTGACTGTATAGCCAGTGCAATATTTTCAAAACAGTTTACATCTTTCTGCCCAAAACTTATTGTAAAGAGCCCTGTCAGCCCCAGGACAGCAGACATTTCTGTCTTCTCCATCTAGCCCTGCTGCTGGTGGTTTAGACTGCACGTTCCAGGACCTAGTCCTTTTCTTTGGCTAGCACGTGGATCAATAAACCCTTTCTTTCGCAAAGCTTTTGGCCTTAAATGTTGTTGTTTAACATATTGTACTATAAAAAAATTCCAACACAGGCAAAATGATCTATGGTGTCACGATCTATGGTGTCTCTGCAGCCCTTGGTTGCTGGCAGTGTTCTAGTTACAAAGGCATGTTTACTCTGTAAAAATTACTGTGTGTTTGGGATACATATGTACCTCAGCTAAAATGTTAAGAGAAAGATAAAACCCCACAAACTCCCACCATCACACTGAGTGTTCTATGTACATCTGGGCCCACCAACCCTGCCTTCACTTCTGTTACTGTGGTTGAACTGTCTGTAGTTCATGCTTCCATCAAAGATACACCTTTCCTCCTGTGCACTACATAATTACTCTTTCTTCAGAAGGATATCACTCTGGCAAGTCTCATCTCATTCCCATATCTTTTCCTCTTGACTAGATCTTTTCCAACAACCTGCAAACAGGCTATCACTTTTCTCGTTTTTAAGTCAACTTTCTCTTAACATTCATTTACTATACCCTTTTTCTCCTCCTCCTGGCTTAAAGCAAAACTCAAAAGACTTATCTATACTTGCTTCTAACATTTTCTTAGATTTATTCTAACATTCTTTGAACCATCTCCAATCAAGTTATCTTCACACTCCACAAAACGGATGTTATTGAGATCACCTCCACATTGTTAAATCCAAGAGTCACTTCATCCTCGTGTTACTAAACTGAAAGAGGGTTCACCTGCTCAATGCGCAGCAAAGCCAAACTCTGAGCATTGAGGTTTGCGATGGAGCGAGTAGAGCCATTTTATTTGCAAGGCACCAAGCAAGGAGAATGGGAAACAATGAAGGGTTTTTAAAGGCAAAGATTGAAGGTTAGGGGAAACAGGCAGGTATGTGGATGTGCTGGCTACATAGGTTTTGATCAAAGAGCTTTGGAACTTGGCCATTCATCATAAGATAAGGAGCTGAAGCCTCAGATCTTCCTAGAAATGGACTGTTTTTATCTGAAAGGGTGCCAATGTTCAAGGTCCTTTAATTCCAGGGCGGGGCTGTGTGTGAGACATTGATTCCGGGTGTAGGAGATTAGTTTTCTCCTCTCTCTGCATATCTTCTGCAGCATGACTTGCAGCTTTGGTCTTATACCTTCTCCTGTTGTTTCTGAAAGGCAACTCAGGATCTTGTTAGAAAGGCAGGACCATTTTGAGCTGGTTCTGCAGTTACATTCATCTTAAGTGATTTTCAGCAGCTTTAGGCACAGCCACCAAGTTCTTTCCTGAAACACTTCCTCTTCTATGCTTCCAGAACAGCACACACTCAGTTTCCTTCTACCATACTAGTGGCTTCTTTCCAACTTTCTTTTGTGGGTTCCCCTTTATTTCTGTGGCCTCTGCATTTTGGATAGCCCCAGAACTCATTTGGGCCTCTTTTCTATGTTCACTTCTTTGGAATTCTCCAGTTTCACGGCTTTACACAATTTATAAGGTGATGAACACCAGATATGTCTCCAGTTCTCTCCTGAACTCCAATTCCTGTCACATTTGTCTCCTCAACATCTCTACTCAGATGTCTAACAGGCATCTCCATCTTTATGTTTGGAATCAAACTCTTGATCTTCCCCTTAAAAACCCCATTCTTTCACAGGTTTCCTGTCTTGGTTAAAGGTAACTATCCTTCTGACTGATCATCAGGACAAAAACCTTGGAATGATTCTTGGCTCCTCCATTTCTCTCACAAATAAGCTTAATCTGTCAGCAAATCCTCAAACTGAACCTTCAAAACATTTTGAGAATCTGACCACTTTCACCGTTTTTTACTGCTGCTACCTTGGTGCAAGCCATTATTGCTAGTGGCAAGATGCCTGCCATAGCCTCCTAATTGGCCCTCACTGCTTCACCCTCACCTCTTGATCTGTTCCCAACACAGCATGAAAATGTTAATCAGACCATGTCAGTCCCCTGCTCAGACACTTCCACCGGCCTATGTCACTCAGAGAAGACAAGTCCATGTAACGCATTACAAGGGCCTTCATAATAACCTTCTCCCTTGTACTCTTAATTCTTCCTCCCCTCCTTTACCTTGCTCCCTTTACACTTGTTTCCTTGCTGCTCCTCAAATATGGCGGGTGTGTTCCTGCTACAGGGCCTTGCAAGTCTTGGCCTAGGATGCTCTTCCCCACACTGATCCTCATGGATCATTCCTTTTTTACTCAAATGTCACCTTTTCATTAATGGTCTCCCTGACCACACTACCTAAAAGATTAAAGCATCCTCCCTTCCCACACTGCTCTTCTACAGTCCCTATCCCTTCAATTTCTCCCCAGCGCTTGTTTTCTTCTAATATACACATGTGTTACTTATTTGTTTATAGTCATTTTCCTGCTTCTATGCAAACAACATGAGCATGGGGATTTCTATTTTGGTGATTGCTATATAACCCCAGTGTCAAGATCAATACCTGTTAAATAGTAAGAGCTTAGTTAATAATTGTGGAATGAATTAATGAGTTATTTCAGGGCTTGTCATGCGCTCCTAGCAGCATAGAAACGAGAGCCAAATTTTCATCATCTTTGTAATAAATGAATGACTAAATGGAAGAACAAATCTTCAGTTCAATTAAGGTACTTAGGGCAGGCAATGTATTTAGTGTTTTTTTTTTCATTTTTAATCCAAATACATAATCCCCCCAAACAAAATTATCAACTGCCCTTTCTTCTTTTCTTAAAGAAATTTCACTAAAGATCAAAGATTATAGGCAAAGTGTATAAAATATAGTTATTAAAACAATGTTTACCAATAGTCCACAAATCAAAAAAGGTAATTCAAACACTGAGAGGTAATACAAACATAGTTGCTCAATCTTTTATAAGATTTTTCCTCCCCAGAGAAAGGTTAAAGAAACGGATATGACTCAGAGGGAAGGAAAAATCAACAGATGTGGTGATTAAATTGTATGTTTTCTAAAATACACTACACAAATGAGGGAAAAATTTGACCCTTCTGATATGAAGACCTTATGTTATTAAATAAAGAGCACCTTCTATTCACTAGAATGTATTTCTAGAGACGATTTCATTACTTGAGAAATTCAAGCTACTTGTTTCCCAAAAATGACAAGTTCACATTTTAATTTTTTTAGTTTATTTATATAAAAATAAATTTAACTTATTTCACATTATAACTTACAGAGGAAGTTCAATATGAGGCCAAAGACCAGAGTTCTTTTCTCAGAGCATGTGCATTCAAGAAAGCTTTTCTGCCCACTTCCCACAACAGCCATGTTCCCCTCACCCACCCATCCAGTCCCCTCAGAGGAAGTCCAAGGACAATCAGAAAGGCCAGTAGATGGAGAGGTCCTTGATCACTGTTGCTGGGAACAGTCCTTCCAGGGGCTCATCTGCAGAGCATGTGACTATTCATCAGTCATCTCCGTGGTGGGGCTGAGAGTGAGGTGAACAGGACTCCATATTGTGGCACAGGAAAGTTAGTGGTGGCAATGCCCATTACCAAAGGAATATTGTACAAAAAGCAATACTAACTTGTAAATGGAAAATTCACAGACACAATGATAACTATGTCAATGTACATGGGTTGCAGGAAAAGCTGATTGTGAGAGAAAACATAATTGAATCATAATCAGAAGTGAAGAAATACATTATGACATTAATGAAAACAGCATTCAAATTACATGAATTTGTATATAAATCACTTTTCCAAAGCATGATTATGTGCAGAAGATAAATTATACTAGATAGAAAATATGTCTATCTTTTTATATAGTATCCTTTGCCTATCACAGAAGAGTGTTACTAATGACAACTGCCTTCCAACTGTTTCACAATTACCTCTGAAGCTTCAAGTCTCACTGGGTAACATTTGGAGGGAGGGGAAGTAAATACACACAGTTTCTTTGTGTTTTCCCCAAAAAGAAACTGTAAGTCAAAGAACCACAAATAGTGACCCTTCCATTCCATTCACATACTTACGAGTTTTGACTCAAGAGACCTAAATGTGGAATAACTAGACTTCCTGGTTTAGCTAAGCAGTCCTAGTTTAATTTTGTTGCCCCCCCAACACACACACACACACACACACACACACACACACACACACACACCGAGTATGTTTCAGTTTGGACAATAAATTATGTGGTTACCTAAAAGAGTTATTATCTTTGTTATGGAATGTTAAGCTTTGTCTGTGAAGCTGCAAAATTAGGGCAGTAATTTTCTCTTAAGGATAGAGTGGTCAAATTGGTTAAATCGCTCTGCCTCCCATACAGAAAAGTCATGAATCTGGCACTATAAACAAAATGAGGAAGGTTTTCAATAATAAAAGCATCAGCTCTGTTCCTCTATATTCTTTTTAAATTAGCACTTTATATAGCATGCCATGATCATTCACCAATAATGGGGAGTGTCTTGCCATACACCAGGGATTTTTAAATGTCACCAATAGTTATGAGAAAAAGGCTCACACTTTTATTTCTGGTTTACCAGACAAAAAGTAGAGGTAGGGCTTTGAATCAGGAACTATTTATTTTAAAAATACAAATGAGAAGGTCCTCTTTCCATAAACTCCCCACCCCCCACAATGTTACCAAGCCTAGAATTATTAAGAACAGCATCTCCCCAGAACGGGAAAGCTGGACACCGAGCATTTAACTAATAAAATCCAGGGGCCCCTGCCATACATACTTCCCTCCCTGACTCTAAATAACTAGTTTTCATTCTCTGTGAGAAAGTCAGCAAAGGGGCTGTTGAGAGTGAGGTGAGAAGAGTCAGTGTTTGTCCAGGGCAGTAATTTGCAAGGCAGCAGATTCTCTTACCCCCACTTCAGCAGCAGCCCCTCCCCGCAGAGGGTGCCATGGATTCGAGCCCTAGTCTCCCACCCCACACTGTCCCAGCACATTCTGGGCATGTTTGCATGTGTTCCTGCCCTGCAGGTAGCAATTCTCTTGTAATGTATCTCAGAGTTCAGTCCCGTAGATGGTCTTATAGCGTAAGTATTCTTCTAAGCACTGAAGAACATTATCATCCACCTTAGGGTCAAACTTGTTGGCCAACAGATGATGATTCTGAAGAATCCAATGCAGGTCCCCAGCCCCATAAATACAGATAGCCCGCTGGTGGATTCCAGAGCAAGGTGCATAAGGTGCCCCCATACTGACGTCTCCTTCATGGCCCTGCCACTTGACCAGCCTGGCAATGGCAGCCATGTCTGAGAAGTGATATTTGGGGTGGTAGGGAACAGAGCCAGGCATCCAGGGTGCACGCTGAAGGGTGGCCCAGAGGTGTTCATCGGGGCTATAAGTGTCTTTTGCCCATTCGATCAGTCGTTGGGATTTGGGGTTCTCTAGGACCTGTTGGACAAAGCCTCGAGAAGCCACAATATAGGCATTCCCAGTAAACATAGGTATATTATCAGGAGGAGGGTCCTTCATCTTGCTGGTCATGTAGATGTTGTCTGTCACCTCATAGTGATATTTCCAGCGAGATTTTTTAAACTCAGTAGGTATCTCTGACTCCATACTGTTCTTCCCCTTCAACATCTTGAGGGCCAGGACCATCTCGGCATTGGTCTTAATAGGAAAGTCTGTTCCGCAGGTATTCAGGAAGTATTTCCATGGCACTGAGCTCTGGAGCAAGTCTTCCATACAGTTGAGATCGGCCTGCACCCTGGACCAGGAGGCATAAACCACCCGAACCAACTTACTGGCCATGAAGACATTTTGGAAGCATGAAATAATTGCCTTGACTGCCTCTTTGAAAGTTTCTGGAGACTTCTCATCCACATGGACACAATATATGTTCTGAGGGGCATACACGGCCCTCAGCAGCCTTTCAAAGTTTTCAATTTTCTCATGGACCACCATAGAGTATGCAATAGGGAAGTCTAACTCTTCTTTGCTGAGCGTGTGCTGTATGAACTTCCTTTTGGCCTTAAAGTGTACACAGTCTCTGGTCATGTTGAGGTAGTCAGTGTCAGTGTAAGGCTCCCGCTTCTTCTTGACCTCCAGCTTGTCCAGGAGAGCCTTGGTCACTGCTTCCTGGTCCCCGTGGATGATTCCAGAACAGTTGATGGATCTCTTTGCTGGCAACTTCAAGGACTTATACAAGATGTCCCTACAGTGCTTGCTTTGAAAGTGCTTGGACTTCAGATCCAGGAAATTAAAGTCACACTTCAATCTGAGAGAAAGTCTCAGAGCAACAACGGCCAGCAGCAAATAGAAGCCCAGGGCCCACAGGTAATACTGCTGACAGAGTTTCTTCTTCCAACAAATCATCTTCATGGAATGAGAGATTGGTAGAGTTTGTGCACAGGGGAGGAGGAGGAGGAGGAAATCCTTGAACAGAACAAAATCCTTCAGTTACAAATTAATCCTGAATGTGTCCCAAGAACATCAAGTTCAACTCCAAAGCGATGGCAAAAATGTATTTCTTCTCCAGACATTTATCCCCAGTCAGGATCTGCCTAGGAACCTTTTACACCTGGCTGGCTTATGGAGGTCTACAACCTGACCCTATAATTAGCTGATTGTGCTGTAATCAGGACCTGGCTTCACTTCACCCCAGGAGAGAGAAAGAGAAGCAGAACTGAGCACCTGCTGATATAGAGGTGTTATTAGTAAGAGGAAGTCCCCACCCTTCATTCTCCATTCTTGTCCCCAACCCCTACCACCCAGTTTCTAATATAACTCTTACCTGGAACTGGAATTTCTGATTGGCCTGGGAAGAAAATCCATGAAATTCAGACTCTCAGCTTCGGTTCTAGAAAGTCAAAAGTCCTATTTAAAGAAAAGGTACATTTCTTGCTCTTATTTGGCAATTTACATGTCAGGATGCTTTCACCACATGTAATTTATTGATTAAAGGTGGCATCTAGCCACCCTTTTAAAAAAAGTTCTTAAAAAGATACAAAATATTGGAGTGTAATTATACATATAACTTTTAGTTTATCCAAATTTAAAATATATTTACACAGTCAACAGAGTTATCCATATATAATATTTAATGAGTGCTTTCTATGGGCCAGAAATATTTCCTTACATTGTCTCATTCAATCTTCACAACATACCTGAAATGTAGTATTAGTAGTATTTCCTCTTTTATAGATAGGAAAACAGAGCGAAATAACTTGCTGAATATCACATTTGTTATAAGAAGCAAATCTGTGACTCTTCCCAAGTCCCCATCTCCTAGTTTTGTTTTTGCTTTTTTGTCTATATGCCTAATACTTTGTTCCTTCAAACTACAGCTACTGTTTAAATACAATACAGGATAGTGCATACCATTCAAAAAAAAAGAAAAGAAAAGAAAAGAAAAAAGATACTACAGAAAAAAATTCCTAAAAGGTGAAAAAGAGAAAGAGAAAATGACACATCCAACAATAAATGTTTTCCTGTTTTGTATCCTCTTTCTAAGCATAAGATTATATCCTCTTTAGTAATAACTTTCATGGGTTAAATCTAAGAGGAAGAAAAAAGAAAAATGAAGAAAATTCTCACCTTCAATGGCTTTTTTCCTATTTAGGGAAGATCTCTTCCCAGAGTTTATTTCTGTTTCCAAGGAAAGACTGGTTGGGTTCCATGGAAGCAAATGTGAATACCATATCCCCTGGTCTTCTTTTAGCTTCTCCAAAATATATTTTGACATTCACAGGATGTGCAAGAAACTATCTCAACCTCCTCCTTAATTTCTGCAAAGTAAAGAGCAGCAGGTGGCTTTATCACTCACCTTTCAGATTACTACTCTCAAATGAGAACAAGCTCAGATATATCATTCAGGAGGAGCATATTCTCAAGAACGAGTCATTCAGGGAAGTGAGCAAGGCGGGGAAAATTGCTGTCAATATCTGAGAAGGCAAGCAGGAATTTCAACCAGGACGGACAGCCCAGTTTGTTATGTCCAGGCTCTCCTGCCATTAAACCATTCATAAAAACTTGTCAATGTTCATACAAGAACGCGAAAACTATTTTTTCCCCTTAACAAAGAACCATAGCAACACCCAAGTATGCCCCTGCCCTCTTCTGGTCTGAAGTCCCAGTATCACTCTTATACCCTGAACCTTAAGAGTGAAGCAATAAAAATATCTCTCAAGGATTGTTCCTTTTGTTTTTTCTCTTAAAAAAGTCAATGAAAACCAGAGTCTGTTCTTCAAATAGTACCTGCTCAAAAAAAAACAATTTGCCTCTCTTTCCATAACTGTTAATAATCTGCATGTTGTAGAAATACCCACAGGGTTCCCGACTTTATATCTCGCTCACAAAGGTCTGTCTGGGGTTCTTGGCAGTCTGAAGAAGGGACAGCACTATGGGCAGCTGGACTTAAGTGAAAGCCCCATGGGGTGGTTTTGGCAAAACAACGTAGAAAAGCTGCTGGCGTTGTTTGCTGGTGTTTGCCTCTTCTCCTCACCCCTAAACCACATTTCCAAAAATGCAATATTCCTGGCCAAACAGTCAAAATAGTAAATTTAATATAAAAAACTTAACTAGGTATAAAGCTGTTAATAAATGAAAAGTTGTGTGTTGGGGAGGGGTAGACACTCAATTATTAGGGAAGTAGAAATTGCTGGAAGTAGCAACAACCCCTAGACTGGAAGGATGAAGGGGAAAACATTGGGAATTAAAATCTGAATTTAGGAAGTTGTCAACAAGCTAAAACAGACCTCTGAGATAGGGACGCTACTCAGTTGTTGCTGAGGTCTCTTAGCTCAAAGGAAGGCGCCCTAAGCCAAGATTCAGAAGTGTTATGAGGTGACTGGTGTCTCCATCCGCTGTTACTATACACTAGGTTCAGCGCCGCTAAGTACAAGATACACCAGTGCGGGGTATACGCACGTTGACATGGTGATGCTCACAGAAGCAGGAAGTAGATAGGTAACAGGAAGCCTCGCCTCGAGGCTCTCCGTCTCCTTCCAGCGCCCCCTGTTGGCAGAGCCTAATGGGTGGCAGCTAGCAAAGCACAATCATGGTGTGCAGAGTCCCCTTCGACTCCACAAAGCTTAGTCCAGAGGTGTAAACTTCGTCTGAAGACAATAGCATAATAACAGAGATCAGTTGGTGTTGCTTTCTTCCTATAGGAATTTTTTTTGCAGCCCCCCATATAGCAGAGGGGATTTAGGTCCATTTTTTAACCTTCTCTGCCTGTTTCTGACTGTAAATGAAGACAGGCCAATGGCAGGGAGCCATAGTCATCTGCACACCCGCTTTTATGGGCCCCACTACGCTGGGTCTGTCTTCTGCCAGCTTTGGTCACTCAGATTCTGAGTGACTTTGCTATTGAGCTGTAAAATCTCTGAGGCAAAAATGATCAAAGAATAAACACTTGCTCTAGTATCTGAATTTAGAAAAATCTCTCCTATTTCTTTATATCTGACTTTTCTTTGATGTTCCCTTCAAAGTACCACCTTCTTTCCCATAAAAACTACAAAAGCGTCTCTCAATAAAGAGAAAACATTTTGGATATTTTATTTATAAGGTAACCAAAAGAGGTGTGCACTCTTAATAGCTAAATATGCTAATATTAACAATTGTGTATTTTGCTGAGATAATCTACGTATTAGCAACACTAGGTGACTTGTAGTTATGGGCACACCAGGGCTTTGGCAGGAATGAGCTAGATCTGGACCCTGGCTCTACTACTTTCTAGCTGTGTGACCTTGGGCAAATACTGTAATCTCTCTATGCTCAGTGACTTCTGTATTACTTGGGCTAACACTAATATTTATTTTATAGAACTGTTGTGAAGCTTAAATAAGATAGCACATACGAGAGGCTGGCATATGCGGCCCCTTGATGGTTATAGTTAATTAAGTAGGCTCCAGTGTCAGCCCACAAAGGCCTCTTTTACTCACAGAATAGCTCAAGGAGGGTACAAATAATATTCTTGAACTCTGAACCAAACTAAAGTACTGATGCTGGCGATGTGCCTGGCGGGAAGACCAAAGAAAAGACCTGGAATTGTCCCCTTCTCTGTGTTCTGGAGAGCGACTCAGTTGTAAGGGTTCCATGTTACCACCGCAGAGACCAGGGACCAGCTGCAGTTGACCCTAGGGAAGTGCAGGAGAAGAAATAGCATGACTGGAGAGGGGCACAGGAAGATCAGAGTCAGCAACCTACAGAGATCAGGCAGGCATTTCGAAAGACAGTCAGGAGGTTTCATGCCTTAACTCCAGGCTGGCCTTGAAGAGAACATGGGGTGCTAGCAAGAGAGAGAGGAAGGACCCAGTCCTAGAGTGCTGGAAGAGCCAGGCAAGTTTCAAGGCAGGGCAGACCCGGGGTACGAGGTCCCTCATTAGGGTTCTTTTTATTCTTGCTGAGGCCCAGCAGCAGAGCCAGTTGAGCCTGAAGGCCAGTAGACCCTAGAATTACATGAAGGTATTTAGAAGTCTCAAGCACTGAAAATGATGAGGGCACTTCCCTCCTCAGTATCCAAAATAAAAGCAACATTAGCAAGTAATAGGTATAAGAAGTCCAACACAGTCCTGAGTTTTCCCACAATTACTATGGTGCTATTTTGGGAATAGCGAACTCTTTCTGCCCAGATCCCTCAATCCCTTTCTCCTAATCAGTTTAGTTTGCCTATTAGGCCAATAGCTTTGCCTGCATCTCCCAAGTCTTGAATTATAAATCATTGTATGTTTGTTGAAGTGTCTAAGAGTTCCAACAGTGAGGAATGGAGAAACTAAGCCAAGCTCATCTGGGTGGATCTGGTTAGTGTTAACTTCAGTGGAGGTTCAGGGGACCCTACAGTCCTGACAATAGGGTCAGAGGAGGGACCAGGCCATAGGGATCCAACCATTTTGAATTGAATTTATAAATTGGCAAATGCACCCTTTTACTTAATTTGTTATGGTGGTGTTTACCTCTGGTGTCAGCTCTACCCTCTCAGTAGTGTAGAATTCTCCTGTGAGTCATATTCTTTATCTCAGCACCTAGAGGCATAGATATTGGTAGCATTCCCAGAAGAGAAAGGTTATAGATAACAAAGACAGCCCCACCAACCAGAGAAGAGACCATGACTCCGAGAGGCAAGAAGTGAAAATAGATAAACAAGCACAGAACAAGTTAAGGTGTTATACTGGACTGGGCTGGAGCTAGGGTTTAAAAGAAACTGAAGGTACTGAGGAAGACAGAATGGGGGGGTTCTTTGAGCCCTAACCTTATTTAATGTTCTTTGTCAGTGAGCTCTTGGTGAAGATGAGGCTATGATCTCTGGACACAGAGAAGTGGTTAAAAGACCCAATATGAGATAAACTGTTTCTAATCAGGGTTGTAAAAAGAAGCTCATACTCAGCCGCAGTTTTCTGGCTGGCAGGGGTGCTCTCCAGTCCCTCCTTTAAGCTCTGCTCCCTCTCTGCACCTAATTGCTCTCCCTCCCCTGACACACTCCTAGTGACCTGGAATCAAAGCGAAAAGAGATTCAAGAAAGACGAAAGAAACCCTTCAGAACTCAATAAGTACTTATTCACTGAATGTAGGACAGACAGCGGATATTCTCAGATGAAATAATCCAACTTGCTCCGCTGACCAAGAAGGCAGTGAAGTACACCACACCCTCCACAGCTCACAAACTCCTTAAAATGTGCTTGGCCTCATCGTGATATGAGATTTGAGGGCAAGGACCATGTCTGACTCAGCTTTGCCTCCCCACAGCAGCTAGCATGATAACTTGTAGATGGCAGATTTACCACAGATATTTCCTGAACGAACAGCTTCCTCAGAGTCCCAGGGAGGGCCCTTTAAGTGCTGAAGTCTTGGAACTATGGCTTAGTGATATTTACCAGAATAAATGGATAGAGGCTCCCTGAAGTAAGCTGTACACAAAAATATCGTGCCACAGAGTTGAAGCTAACTGAAATCCAAACATTACCAAAGGGATTAGTGTAGAAAACTTTCTCTTGTTACCTTCCAAAAATGAAATTTGGAGGCATGTTTGAGATTAAGGTGCCTCCTATTGTGTCAGAAGGAAGTAACCTAAATGGCACCAGTAACAAATAGTACATAACATGGCAGCATTCCATTCATTTACTCCATTTGATAATTGTTGATTGAAGAAGCTGCTCAGTTTTAAATGTTAGTGACAAAGTTCATTACTCCCAAGGTGCTCAGTCTTGTGTGAGAGAAATATTTGAAAACAGATTATAATAATGCCATGAAAAGAGAAATGCACTGGATACAATGGAAGCTCAGAGGTTAAAACTAAAAAGACAATGGTTAGAAATATAAGGCAAACAAATGAAGGAAAAGTCTTTCTTGGCAGGTGGCTATAAGAGGAACAGAGATGTGGGTTAAAGAAAATGTTCCCTAGGGCTGCCATTTGGAAAAAGAAAGTTAGATCCTTAGCCCACACTATAAACATAAATAAATTTCAGATATAAATCTAAAAAGAGTAGACAGTTCTAGAATTTCCAGAAAATATATAGAATATTTTTATGATACCTCGATTGGTAAGGTATTTCTTTCTTTTCTTTTTTTTTAATTTAGTTTTTTTGGGTAACATTCGTTAATACAATTATATAATTTTCAGGTATATTATAATTTGACATCTGTGTATATTCTATTGTGTTTACCACCCAAAGTCCAGTTTCCTTCAGCTACCATATATTTGATCCCCTTTACACACTTTTAATATTATACAAAGACCAGAACATTATAAACAAAAACAGACAGATTTAACTATCTGGAGACCATTAACAAAAATATAACTGAAAGTGTAAAATGAGACTTCTAGGAAAGCTCCTTTAAAAGGGAGAGGCAAAGCCCTTCTACTCTTCTTTATCATGAGTGCAGATATAATGGTTGGTGCTCCAGCAGCTATCTAGGACCTTGAGGCAATACTGAGAAGGGAGCCATGAGCTGAAAGGCAGTAATATCATGGAGCTACTTCACCAGTTCTGGATGGCCTATCACTGGGCTTTATTCAGCTACTACTTTTTCAGGTCTCTAACGTGAGCAATCTTTAAACAAATTTTTAACTCACACAGAAGCTATTTCCTAATTCAGGGACATTAAGAAGCATAGGTATGAAAAAGGCACTTGTGTCACAGGAGTATAGATAAGCTAGTCTGAAGCCTGCAGAATACAGAACAGGGGCACTAATTCCCGTTCTTTCCACCACCACTGCTCCTATCCACATGCCACAACCTTTTTTTGCTTCTTATGTGAAAACACATTTCAGGAAAAAGTCTAGAAAGGAATGCAATAAAACATTAACCACACTATTTAGGGTTATGTGATTACTGCTGGTTTTCAGTTTCTCCTTTGTATCTCTTTAGTTTTCTATCTAAAATGCATTATATATTTTCTAATTTTCTAAAAAGAAAACGGTATTTTTGAATCATCTTAGAAAAAAAAAAGAGTGTTCTCTCTGATTTCAAGTCAACATGCTTTTTCTTTATTTTACTTTTTCGCAGGCCTGTGTGAACAGATCTAGTTATTATTGCGGAAAGTATACTGCGTATGTATGCTTTTATGTCTAACTGGATACTAGTAGAAATAACTTTACGAATGTAAAATTGAATGTTCTTATAATGAGAGCAACTTAAACAAGATAATTAAAGTGTCATCACCTAACACAGAATGCCACTTCACTTATTCATAGTACTTTTTAAAGGAAAATGACCACCATGCCAACTAATATGTGAAAACATAAAAATGCATTAAATGACAAAACAACATACTATACATTAATTCTATTTTCTTGATTTTAAAAAACAAAATGAAAACAAGAAAATGAAAGGCTTTTCATGCCATCCTTTTTGGTAGCCAGTGAAGAAAGAATTTCTTAGGGCCGCTCTATGCTATTCTACTCCATTAGGTCCTATCAATTGCATATACACTCTGGACCCTTAGAAAGTTTTGTGTGTAGTTAGTTAAAGTCATTGCCATCTTTCAGGCACACAACATTGAGACAATGTGCTGGGCCCTGGGCAGAGAGAATCTCTACCTTCCTAAGTGGGGAACAGAAGGAAAGGTAAGGAAGGTGAGCAGACTGTAGAAACCAGTCTCATCCACACCTATCTGTCAGCAAGGGACAGAGTGGAGACCTGAGCAGATGGAAGGCCAGACAGACAGAACTTAGTCTTCCGTACCTTTCAGCTCTCAAGTATTGTAGTTCTAGCTCATCAGAGGGGAGCTGTGTCTTTCAGTACTGTTTCTTGCCATGGTCCCAGCCAGGAGAGCTCTACAGCTACAGCCCACATCTGTCCTGGGTATGTACCTGCTTCGGATAACTGATAGTAGACTAGAGCCCATGGTGGAATGGTTGTGGAATTCAAGAACCCAAGCAAAATTTCTAGCTTCCTTTATCCTTGGGAAGCTCCTGGATCCTCTTCCTGCCTCCGTTACTGCATCCATAACTTGAGCATACTAACAGGTATGTATGGTAAAGTGTCATGCAAATGTGGCCATGTAGGAGCTCATAGTTTAGTTGAGAAGAGCAACAAACAAGCTGTTAATAATGTGCGTGAATTTCCAAGGTATTTGCAGCAAGTGGACCTGTGGGAAGATAGGATTCCTGGAAGATATCCTGGAGGCATTGGCATTTAGGCTAATACCTCATGGGCGAACAGATGAGGCAAATGATAGGTTTAGAGGAAACATCCAGGCTGGAGGTCCAGTATAAATGCTTTATCCTCAAGATCACAATACCTGTCCTTACCCCAGTCTCCGCTCAGGAATTCTCCTGCTTTTCTTTTGGTTCCTGGAAACAACCAGGCTCTTTCCCTCACCTCTGGACTTTGAGTTGGGCTATTCCCTCTGCCCAGAGAAAATCCCAACTCCTGCCACCTCTAGGTCTCAGCTTGGCTGTGACTTCCCCTGGGCAGCCTCCCAGACCCCTCCAGCCTAGGTTGGAGGCCCCTCTTTCTTGCTCTCGCAATATCCTGAAATGTTCACACTCTATCCTCTAATACATTGTAAACTTCTTCAGGACAAACACTATGTTTTCTTGTCTACTTTTTAATCCCTAGTGTCTCACAAATAATAATAATAAACATACACTGAGACTCATTGTGTGCCGGGCACTATTCTAAACACTTTACACTGAATCTTCACAACAAATCCTGTAAGGCACAGAGACACTGAGTGACTTACTCAAGATTACATAACTAAAAAGTGGCAGGGTGAGAATTTGTACCCTGGCAGTCTGGCCCCACTTGCACCCCCTTATCCACTCTACTCCAGCTGCCCACGCTTGGGGTGCGAGTATATTCTTAGGCAGGCTGCCTCTCCTGGTACAATTCTAGATCTTCTTGACTGGAAAGCCACCTAAGACACAGCCTTTCTCTTCACTGGGCCTAACTTTCTCCATCCATAATGGGAGATAGAGTAGATCTACTGTTAAGGAAAGAAAGCAACCTTCCCTAGATAAGAGTTCCACCTCAGGGGTTCACACTGAGGCAACCCAGACTGAGTCAGTTTGCTTAAACTCACATCCACTGCATGGGGTGCACCATGTTTGTGAAATGAGGGAGCAGATAGATAAATGGATGAACCCTGCCCAGTCCCGAAGGGAAGAAGAATTCTGATATATTAACCCAGAAAACTAGTGGTTGACTCATGGTATCCTTGTTGGAAATTTCTAATAGAATGCATATCAACAGCAGCCCACAAATATTGAATATTTTACTTGCCCTTTGAAAACTCGCTTTTTTTTCTTTACAATAGACATTGAAAGTTGTTTGATGTTAGCACTTTTTATCAGTGTAAGGGAAGTTATCTCCAATACATTTTTAATTATAAAAAATGCTACATTAAAAAATTATATAGCTTTGTGTATTTGTGCAACTATTCTTATAGAATAAGTTATTAGAAGTACAATTTCTGAGTCAGATTATAAAGCTTTAAAACTTTTTTTTAATTGGCACTACCCACAAGGTTTACTGACTGACTTATTATAAATGTACCTGTTCTCCCCGCTCTCCTTGTCATCACCTGGAAATATCTTTTGTTTTTATCTTTTCCACAAACAATGGATGGAAACTGATACCCCACTTTGGTTTTCATCTTCATTTCCTTAATTATTAGTAAGCTTGAGCCTCTTTTCATTTGTTTTTGGCCATCCACATTTTTTAAATTTTTGTTGATTTTTTTCTACCCATTTTTATATGGGACTGTTAGTTTTTCTTATTAATTCATAAGATCTCTTTGATTTTATGTTATTTGCCCTTCATTCTGGTTTTGTAGATATTTCACCCCCATGTGTTGTCTGACTTTGAGTAGGTTTTATGGCATTCTTTCCTATTTGTAACACTTGATATGTAGAAGTTTGCAATTATTTTATGTGGTCAAATTTATTTATATTTTTCCTTTTGGCTTCTGAGATTCACATAAAATTTTAGGGTTTTTTTTTTTTTTTACATTTAAATTTTGGATCTACCTGGAATACATTTTGATATAAGAAATGAAGTAGAGGAGGTCCATGGTTTTGCTAGGATCTAACAACTATGCTTTGAAATAAAGCTTTTAACCTTTGGCTTGGCACTTTGGGAAAATGCCAAAAGTCAATGAATCGGGAGGAGGGGTAATGGAGACAGATCAAAGGAAACAGAGCTACTTTGAAGACATGTCACTAAGTTCCAAAAATATACCTGATTTCGGATACATAAACACCAGTCGGCGATTTTGAAAAACTGCACAAAGCCAGTGATTTTGTGGGGACAACTGGAACCTAATTCATAAATGGGAAAGCAAACAAGCCAAATCTTAATTGATATTACATGTCAGATTTTAATACCTCTATTAGAAAACATCTAATCTTGGGCACATTCTGAGTGGCACAGAGGCCACATACCAGGGTGCTACTTAAATAAGTTACTTGAGCTCTAATCAAATTCTCATTCACAAACAGACAGATATGATACATACCGTGGTCTGCGCAACCATGCAAAGATAAGTGGCATCTAACACCATGCCGATCCAATTATACACATGGGGAACATTTTTGTTTAATTAAGAGATTAACTCATTTGTTGGTTCTCTGTGGAAGAACCAAAAAAGAGAGGTTAGTTGTGAAAGAAGACGGAAGTACCAGTGAAAGGCCAAAGGGCTGAAAGAAAGCAGAATCAGACAGTGAAAAGGAAACAGAATTAATTATGGAAGTATAAGGGAAAAACCAGTCACAAGGTCAACTGAGTGGCAGAATAAGGAAGCCAGACTTTTCTGGGGTTAAAAACAAAGACACTAAATGCCAAAGGAAAGAACAGGGCTGTTCTGGGAATGTGTTGATTGAGGCTAGAAAAGGGTGGTTTCATTGACACTCCCTTCTTTGTGCCTATTAACAGAAACGTGTTTCTGCCCTGTGCTTTGCAATGGAAATGAAGAGGGAACAGGATAACTTCCAGGATTTATTCACAAAGTTAATTTCCAGGAATAATCCAGGGCACAGTCAACCTGATTACCTACCTCTTTAAAAAATATTTCCCTCCCTCAATATGTGACTTTAGTCAGTTACTTGGCTTCTCTGGGCCTCGGTTTCTTCGCTGTGTAGGAACCCTAATCCTATACCCAGAATCTGAAACTCCAGAGTTTTCAGCTCAGAAATTTGGGACCCTGCTGCCTGACATCTCTGTTCTGGGAGCAACATGTCAGAGCCGTGATTCAAGAATCCTTCCTTGGTGGCAGAGCTCACCAGGAATGGCAGGAAGGCGTAAAAGGCTGGAAAGGAGGGGGTCAGCAGGAGAGAAATCGCAGTGCTCCAGGTAGAAAGGATGACGGCCCAATCAAGTCAGTGACAGTGGGGATAAGAGAGGGTTGCGAGAAACTGGAAGAATTTAAAAGCATCACAGAGACAGATTTGAGAAGCCTTGGAAACCAGATCTGAAAGCTAAGAGCCTTCTGACCCCAGCATTCAGAACAGCAACCCCAGGTCATGCCACCTGGGGAAGGAAAAGTCAATTGTGCTAAAAGTGTAATTTTCACAAAAGTTAAAAGCATGACTCTCTACAAATATACACTGAACACGTGTCAAACACCTGCTTGACTCACTAATTAATGAGAGAAGCAATAAGATCATAAAGCTGGATCAGGAGCATCTTGAGAAACTGGCTATGTGTAGACATTTATAAAGGAATGCTATAATAAAGTTCTTAGATCAGATTCAAAACTGGTTCATGCCCTACAAGATGATGCAAAGCCATAACATTTAGGGCTATCTCTTCTACAAGGCAGAAATGATTTTCATCTCTACAGAACAAGATCTGCAAGTTGACAAGTCTGAGCCCTTAATAGCAAATAGCAAAATTGAACAAATGCTCATGCTTCTAAATAGTGGTTCTCAGCCAGGGGGAATTTTCTCTCACAGGGGACATTTGGCATTCTCTGGAGACGTTTTAGCCACAAAGCAGCAACCCAAGTTAGGGAGGTGGAGCGGGTTAACATCTAGTGAGTAGAGGCCAGTGACACTGTTAAACATTCTACAGTGCACAGGACAGGGCACAACAGAATTATCCTGCCCAAAATGTCAATAGTGAGAAGGCAGAGAGGCCCTGCCCTAGATAATTAACTAACCCTGAGGCAGTTTTGTTAAAGAATGCCCTTGTATGACAATGTCCTCATTGCAAGAATCACATGACTCACCTTTCTTTCTTATTCCCAAGTTTTAAATAATTTTTTTCTTGAGGTAACAGTCAACCATCTGTCTTCAAAGGAAAGTAGGCTTCTTTTTACAGATACTTCACCTGAGGATTTTTAAAAGGTTTTCTACCTAACCTGAAGAAAAATTCAATGGAACAGAACACCACTCCCTAGTTACTGAGCATTTTGTCTTATTAAGATCCTACAGCAATTGCTGTTGAAAGACTTAGGGGACTTTTCCAAGGGGCATGAAGGTGCTCATAAACTTATTCATTTTTAATATATTTAATGGAAAAAAATAAAAACCTAAAACCAAAAAGATGTTCTCATGTAATTGAGGGAAGCTGGCAGAAGGGCAGAGGTATAGGTCACAGGAAGGACAGAACTGGGAAAAGACAGATGCCGATGATCCCCCTCAGTTGACTCGATCTGAAGATACTTCCCCTCCTATTCCTGCTCCAGCTCAGTAGTCCTAACTCTCTGCTAGCACCACGCTCAGTCCAGGCATCCAGACCAGACTCTTCAGTGATGTCTTAGGCTCCTCTTCTTTCTTCCCCATCTATGTGAATCCTTTCAGTAGAATACTTATGGAGCAATTACTGCCAGACACAGTATATATAGAAAAGTGAGCAAAATTATCTCTTAGTTGGTTACCAAGGATTTCTCCTTGATTAACTCTCTGTCCCTGCCATCATTCTTTCTTGCTTTGGTTCATGTTTTGTGGCTGGAGCCACTTAAC
Source organism: Macroglossus sobrinus (assembly GCA_004027375.1). Taxonomy (NCBI): domain Eukaryota; kingdom Metazoa; phylum Chordata; class Mammalia; order Chiroptera; family Pteropodidae; genus Macroglossus; species Macroglossus sobrinus. The sequence continues at coordinate 874,451 of PVKZ01000047.1, read as the reverse complement.
TCATTTCCCTGTTCCAGTCTAGCCCCTCTGGTTTTCAGATTATTTCCCTGAAGCACAGCTCTGCCCGTGTAACCCCCCTGCTAAAAACAAACCTCTGGGGAGCTTTTCTTTGCATGGGCTCAGAGAAGAAAATCCAGACACCTTCACTCAGCAATCAGGCTCCTTCATAAGTAACTATCAGGCTAACTTACTGCAGAAAGCATTGTTCACTGCTTAGGGCAGGTGGCAGGCTTTCCCATACCCAGGCCTTTCTCCTTGCTTGCTCATTTTGCTTACTCATCTGCAGGTATCAAAAAATAGCAACCGATAGATTTGTCATGCTAGATAAATATTCAATGGCCCCATAAGTAAATGTTTCCAGGGTGAGAAAACAATTTATTATAATCTACGCAGGTCTTCTGTGACACATTTGAAATAGACTTTCATTGTTTTTTTCATTTAAAAAAATGTATTTTGCTACTGGTAAATATTTAAAGGTAAATTGGGTTACTGCATCCAATTACACTGTGGAAGGGGGAGGGGTCCCCCCACAACAATAAAGAGTTCTCAGATACCCAGTTAGGGTGTCTGAGAATTCAATTCAATTCTGATATTACCTACTCAATTCTGATTCTGATACTACTACTTGGGGATAATATCAGATTTCATCAGTTAGGGGATTCAGTCCTACAAGACTGCCCACCCACCACACACACACACACACACACACACACACACACACACACACACTCTTCAGAGGCAACCCCAGGCTACCTGTACTTCTGGCCAGCTGGCCACAGTTTACGAGTTCCAAGGGCCCCCTTCAACTCAGAATGCCAATCAAAAGTCCAGAGTATTACCTATACTTCTGACCAACCGGCTATAAATCAGAAGTTCTCACAATCCTCTCCTTGGGTTAGATTAATTTGCTAGAACTGCGCACAGAACTCAGAGAAACATGTTACTTACTAAATCGCTGGTTTATTGTAAAAGGATTTAACTCAGGAACGGCCAGATGGAAGAGATGCACAGGGTAAGGCATGTGGGAGGAGGCACCTGAGGTGAACTGCTCTCAAGCCCGTCCACGAGTTCAGGAACTGGAAGCTCTCCTCATCCCCTCCCAGGAGGTTTTATGGAGGCTTCATTTACATAGTCCTGATTTATTAAGTCATTGGCCATTGGCAATTGATTCAAACTCCAACCCCTCCTCCCTTTCCCGGAGGGTCAGGAGGGTGGGACTGAAAGCACCAACTCTCAGGATTTTTTCCATTGGCAACAATCCCCCTTCCAAAAGTTACCTCATCAACACAACAAAAAGACACCTTTTTTTTTTTTAACTCTCAACGCCAAGGAAATTCCAAGAATTCCAGAGCTGTGTGTCAAGATTTGTGGATAAAGACCAAATATATATGAGAAGTATATTTTGGTCATTGAAAGACAAAATACATATTTTTTTTTATCAATTACAATATTGCAGTCCACTCCCAGTCTTCGGACACAAATTTCTTATAATAAAACAATCATAAAAGTCAAGAGGTAGTGACTGTAACTAGAATCCCAGTCACTAACTATCCAGTCCATTATGATATCATACGAAAATGTCTCCCAGGGTGAGGCCACTCAGGTTTGCCTGCTTCCATTTGATCTTGTCAGGTTCCAAGAGCGAGAGTGGTCTCAGCAATACACGGCTTCACTCCTTCAGGCACCTGGCATCATTATGCCGAGACAATATTATTCCCTTGCTCTACACCTTTTTCAAGATGTTAATGTAATATTGGAGTTTTCTCATCATATAACCCATTTAGTCATCCGTTTACCCATAGTTGCTGATTTTTCTTCTTTCAAGTTACACCCAAACTTTTCCACCTTTGGAAGGGACATTAGATTCACCACGGTGCTGGTCTAGATTGAAGGCAGCAATCCTAGTCCAGCAAGTGCCTCCTCCTCAGGTCATTCCTGTTCAGATAGAGGAAGATGACACAGGTGCAGAACTGGTGGGCTGTCTTTACCACCAGGAAATAGAGCTGAATTCACTATTAATCCCAGTTTTGACAGATGGGTTGAAGGGGCATCCTGTCCCATCAGGCCCTTAGGAATTGTGGCATAGAGATTAAAAACAGTGACAGTCTGTTGCTTAGGAATCATTCATGTTTCCATCCTTGTAGTTACAGCCCCGGTCTTGTGACCAATACATCAAGTAGGGGGCAATTTTGTTTTAGATGTTGTGAGGAAGAAAGAAACCAGTGTCCTTTCCTACCAACCACTTATCTGGATCCACTAGAAAAATAGAGAAATCTACTTCATAGGAACAGCCCATTAGCCCCACTCACGTTTGTGAGCACATACTCACGAAGGCCTGTAAGCCAGCCCTTCATGCTTTTATCCACCCCATTTTAGACAAGCAATGTTTTAATTGCCCATTCTGATTTTCTATCAAGTAAGTACTGAAGAAGAAATCTCTCCACTCCTTGTTAGACAGAAATGTTCAGTCATCCATATTGGTGCAATGTTATCTTTTCAGACTCTTTCACAATACTCCAAGCATTTGCATCTACTATCAAGTAAGTAAAGCCCAGATCAGGGTCGGTGTCCACTCCTGTCACGGCCTATTAGTAGCCCACCAAGGGACCAGCATCAGTCTGACTTGCCAGTTATGCTCAGGGCCTCCCAGACAGGGAATCTGTCATATAGCCATCTGTAGTTTCTCTTTTGCTGACAGAACAGTTCCTATTCACATTTTGTGCCTCAAAATATTATTTCCTCAAGAGGATTATTTCTAGATTCAGCCCATCTCTGCATTGCTGCGGTACCCATGTGTCTGCTCATTTCATGGACTCAGGTGACACCTCAAGGGAGCACACGAGAATATATGCTCATCAATTTCAGTCATCTTCCAAACCTGGGAGTTCTTACAGGCACCAACAAGTCCTACTTTAATGCACTCCCAAAATTCCAATGGGGCTGTGCCCCATACGGGCATCCCTTTAGCAGGCCAGGTTTCTTTGCACTCCTGTGTAATCATACAGCCAAGGCCATTGGCAACTACTCATGAGTTAGTAACCCAAACACACGAGCTTTTTACCACTGTTCAATTATTTCATCACTGCTAGGAAAATAGTGTGCAGTGCAGCCAAAATGAGCTAATCTGTTTTTACCTTCGTCAGTTAGAACCTTTCTATCTGCTGGTCTTAATACAGTAGCTTTCCAACAAGAGTTCACCTCGGAACTGCTATCTGCAACCCAAACAGCTCTTTGAAGGTCAGTCAAAAGCTGTTTACAGGGCACTATACAAGTGACAATAGAATCCAGCATCTCTTCAGTTTCAGAATCAGTCTTAGGGGAAGAGGCTCCCTGCTTCTCCTGTATCTCCTCTGTCTATGAAAGAATGTCCAGCCTTAGAAAAAGTCCTATAAGAGTTTATATGAGCCAAAATGACAATTGCCAGAAAGCAAAATTTCAACCAGTTGAGGAAATGCTCCAGAGAATGGCAGTTTTGCAGCTTATTTTATACATTAGAATCAAAGGAGGAGACATAAGGAGGGTTACATGACATCCACTGGTGGTAGATCAGGGAAGAGGGAAAAAGCAAAGGGGAGAAATTTCTGAGACAGTAAAAAGTAAAACAGAGACACATACTTCTTTTACATTGGGGGATACAGAATAGTTAACATTTACAGCGCATAGAGGTGGCAACAAAATAGCATTATGGTCTCCTGCTCTGGTGCCCACAGTGATGCCTTTGAGGGTTCTGGAAACAAAGATTATGCTGGCACTTCAAAGGTATGTTATCTTAGATGCACAAAGACAATAGGCAATTTCAAAGTTAAGGATTGACCTTTGTCAAAGAACAGTTCTTGGAACTGTAACGAAGAGTGTGTAAATTTATAACTTTGATAAATATTGTCAATAGAGAATCAAAAAAGCTAGAGGCCTAGGATGTGACTAACTACCATGAATTTTAGTTATGAATTTAGTTATTAATTTTAGTTATGAGTGTTTACATTCAGACCATTCCGTGTGGTTACTTAGGTCTTTGGATTTGTAAGGCTCACTATGCAGGCTTCTCCTAAGCTTAACAGGTTTATACGTGGCCCTTTTTGTCCACACCTCCTTGCATTCCCCAGGCAGCATAGTCCCATATAAACCAGCAGTCCTCACCTTTTTTGGCACCAGGGACTGGTATTGCTTTGAGAATCTAAAGCCTGATGATCTGAAGGGAGTGTTTACAAATACAGATGCAGCTTCGATCGTTTGTCCACCACTCACTTCCTGCTATGTGGCCTGGTTCCTAACAGGCCACGGATCGGTACCAGTCCGCAGCCCATGGGTTGAGGACCCCAATATAAACCATTTTTGTTTTATTATGGAACTCTTCTGGGCACCACCTTTTCCATTAGATGTTTCAATTCTCCAGTCCAAAGTTCCAATTGTCATCACTGCAAGGCACTCGCAGGATCTCACCACAAGCCCCAACATGTGGCCCACAAAGGGCTATCACACAGATTATCCGTCCCCATCAGCACTCCGGCTTCTTTATCACACTGTGTGGGCTCAGGCAATCTTACTGGTTCCCATTTAGCATGGCCAATTACTATTGCTTGAAGAGCGGATTTACATGCCTTTTGTTTTATAACACTAGGTGGGGGAAATGTTCCCCAATCAGATACAATTTCCACTCCTATAATACAATCAAGTAAAACAGATGCAACCATTTTGATGAAGGACAGGGCCAATTCCCCTGAGTGGGAACTCAAGCCCTAAGCCTGTTGAGAGAGGAAAAGAAAAACAAAGGAAAACTTATTAGAGAAGAAATAACATTCCACAGGCAGGAATGTGGTCTCCACTCAAAGTCAGAGAATGAGACCCCTGAGTATTTGAGGAAGTGGGTTCATATCTGTTTCCCTTTCAGCGAAAGGGTGTGCAGCATTAAAGGCATGGGGAAACAGTTGTCAGTAATTGCAGCAGGAATCTTCTTGTGAGTCCCCCATGATCTGGCCTTATGCTGATCCGCCAGGTTCCCGTGTCTAGCAGCACATAGCAGACTCTGAATACAACTTGGTTTAATATTTAATCAATTTGTATAGTTCTCATGCATCTTTCTTATATTAATTTCGCATAATACCAGTTTAAAACATACCAATTCTTCTACAAACTTTTACCTTAATTCTACCAACTCTATGTTCCCAACTGTAGCCTCTAATACTAATGTAGGGAGAAGGCAAGAGAACAAAAATGTTAATTCAAGCTATGTTTAGAGATTGCAATATGCCGATCAGTCCACAGCCAGACCACGAGGACATCTGCAGAACAAAGGAAGATTTCTGTTGGGATTGCTAACAAACCATTTCCCCACACCATGAAGGGAAAACAGAGTCTTTTAGTTGTGCCCTACACAAAATAAAATTGTTCATTCCCTATGGCTAAAACCATGGGGAACCTAGGCATCCAAGGCTGGGAATCGCCAGCAGGCCTTTCATGCTTTGTATTCTTGCCCTTTCTCGCTACAAACTCTTCTCCTTTCAGACCTTACCAAAGGACAAAGGGTAAACAAAGTCTTTAAACTGTAATTCATAGAAACTAAGAATGATATATAAACTGAATTCCCTGAACACTCTGGGTCCCTCACAGTGTCTTTTTCTCTCGTTCCCTCTCAGATTCTTTACTCGCACTGTCTCTGTCCCTCCATCTGTCCGTCCAAGTCTCTCTCAGGCTCTTACTCTCTGCCTCGGAGAGGAGACTACGCTCTATCTATGGAGCGTTAGTTACCCCTTCTCTAATAAATTTTCCTTTTAGCTCTGACTCTGGTGTGGGTTTGACTGTTTTTTGTTTTTGTTTTTGTTTTTGTTTTGTGCTTGAGCAAGAACTCCCAGTGCAGGGTTCGAGTTCCCTCCATTAGGGAAAATATCCACCGTCCTGTATCATTAAGACTTAATCAACAGGTGTTGGTTTCATGGTTCATGTGGATCCCATTATCAAGGAGTCTTTCTCTTTTCCACACCCTGACCATTTTATTCGCTCTGTGCAAAAGGCTTTGGGTCCCCAGGGAGGGATCAAGCCAAGGGTCCCTGGCCCTTTTGTCAGTCTTTAACCTGATTAATCAGCCTGGCCTAACTACTACCCTCAAATAATTGCTGGTTGGTTTTCTCATTGCACTTTTCCCTTCTAGGCTTTTAAAATTTCTCCAAACTGGGGTAAATAGATACTTGTTTAGAGCTCTTTAATGTTGGGGTGGCCAGCAGGAAGTACCTTTGGCCTGCCAAACCTTAGGCAGTGCTGTATTATTGCCTTTTTATACATTCTGTTGGGTAGTTAGGTATGAGTGACAGGAGCAAAGGCTCAGCCCTGTAACCATAGAAACTTCCCTTGAAGACCCTCCTTAAGCACCTCCCAGGAATACCTCCCTTTTAGGGTTATAAATTACCCAAAAGGCCATAAAAGCTGCTGACTTAACCAGCCAAAGGCACATGCGCAGAAAGTACTGCCCTAACCTGCCCATAACCTCAGCCTCATTATACCATCATTATAATATCATGACTATGCCTGGAAGTTCATGAATCAAATTATTACAGACTGAATTCTGGGTAAGCACATGTGCAGTAGGCAAAGTGTTATATAGCAGCCAATTGTCAGTCACATAGGGATTACCTACCACTTCTCTATAGGGCCCAAATGTAAACAGACCTTCTCACTTCTGGGTTGTTACAGCTCTCTTTGCTGAAAACCACTCCTCCCTTGAGGAATACTCTGTCTTATCTCTTTACCTCCCAAATTACACAGGGCTGCAGCCTTCTCATCTCCTAAAATGCACTTTCACTAAATCCTGCTTTTTCTAAATCTTGCCAACCTGTAATTCTTTGCCATGTTGGCGGGGAAGAACCAAAGGACAGCACACCACACCATGGTCCTCTCCCACGCCACTGGGGTGATGCCAGATTTCACATCACCCCAGCGGTAGCAATTTCTTAATAAACATCTGAAGATTTCCACCCTGCTGGGATGAGTCCTGTGGCTCTCTCCTGTTTCCTCTTTTTGTCCCTATCAAAATTAGCTTTATTCTTATTTCTGAAACTTTTTCAAGTTTTCTACGTAGTTGAGAAGAGCCTCTCTATTCTCTCCTCTGCCTCTTCTGTTCTCTTGTTAATTAACCTAATGTTTTTATTAGCATCTGCAAGACCCAGGAGGGAAAGTGGAGACAGCAAACCTGATAAGGCTTTCCAACTGATATTAAATTCTGTAGTAGCAGAGTTAGGGGTGTCTATGCTACAGAGCCCCTTAATCTCAGCTTTTATCATAACCTGGGTAAGGGGCATATTCAGAGGGTGAATATCTTAGTCACCATAAAGCCAGTCCAATTCCATATGGCTTGCATATGAAGCATATCAGCTGCTTCATCTGGGGTACTCCACTTGGCATTTATGGTGCAGGAGGATGAACAGTCCCCTTCTCTGGGTAAACAGAACTTACAGTGGCTTTTATCCAGTCCACCAGCCTGGCTGTTCTCTGAGGAATAACCTCCTATGCATCTGGATCATGTACAGCCATCTGTGACTTTTCCATAGTGAGCTATGGGTCCTGCACCAACCCAGACATGCTCTTTCATGCTGCAGCTGCAAAACCAAAGACACAGCCTTTAGTTGCTCTCGTAATTCACTTCAGTAAAAGTTCTTCAGGAAGCGGATGATATAGATCTACAAAATGAAACAACTCTTTCCCACTATACCCTCTGGTTTCCATAGTTTCTTGGTTTTGCCCTTCCTCCATACTGATTTCTTGGTGACCAGAGGTCTTAGAGGTACTTTCTGTTGCCCCTGCATAGTTTTTCCTTTTCTGGGCAACTCTGAAGATAAAGGCTAAAGATTGATCCACAGCTGAGCTTAGTTCAGACTCAAGGTCCCACCCAGCACTTTCTTTTACTTTCATGTCGGCTATTATAGATAACGATAATCAAGGGATTGTATAGTTTGCCTTTTTCTCATTAGTTTGATTTTCCTTTTGCTTCCTGTAAACCAAGCCCCCAGGATAATGGTGTCATTTGATCCCTTTGAGGAAAGAGCGAATGAAGACAGGGAATATATAAAATGGAGTCACTTTACCAAGAAGCTAAAATTAGTAACATTATGAAGATTAAGGCATGAGGAAAGACTCCATCCTTTTTTTTAACTAGCCTTAAAACAAACTTTTTTGAACTTTCCAGTCCTGCATTAATACCTGGATATATACCTGGACTTCCAAGTAGCCCTTTAATTACCCCCTGAAGGAGTCCTATATCCAGGCCACCTAATTTACCCCCAAGGACTCTGTATACATCCAAATGACATCCATTATCCAGACCACAGAAATGTGAGCAGACCTCCTGACACCCGTCTTCTGACTGCCTGTTATCTGACTGATAACTGTTTCAGACCAATCCTGGGGCTAAGAATGAGGGACTGGTCATTCTCAAGAATGTATTTTATTTTATTTTTTTGCTATAAGAACTTTTAGCTTTTCTTTCTTTTTTGGAACACCCTCAACTTTTGCCTATATGTTTCCAGTTTGCAAACTCTAGGGCCTTAACCCTTGGAAAAAAATACACACACACACACACACACACACACACACACTCTTTTATTTCTAACAAAGCCTCCAGACTTTTTGAGTTTGCTTGACATCTCTAAATTCCACTGGTACATTTTACATTTAGCAAGTGATTGCAGCACAGCTGTTGCTCCATACCAGGGGTGACCATGTGTCCACCCGGGAATCAAAAGTTCCTCGTACTTCACTCTTTCAAACTTTCTCTTCCCAAACCACATGCTTCTGTGAGCCAGAGTTGTTCTAGTGCACCCCACTTCACTGACACCACCTATATCAGTTCCTAGGACCAATTCCACTGTGGGAGATGGCAGGAGCTTCATCCACACCAAGAAACAATTCTCAGACACCAGCAGAATGTCTAAGAATGCAATTCAATTCTGACACTACTGACCTGGAGATAACATCAGGTTCCATAGGTTAAGGATTCAGTCCTATAAGACTGCCTCTCCTACACACACACACACACACACACACACACACACACACACACACACACACTTCAGATGTTAGATGGATGCAAGCCCAAGCTACCTGTGCTTCTGACATACTAGCCACAAATTGGAGAATCCAAGGACCCCCTCCAACTCAGAATGCCAATCGCAAGTTCAGGTTGTCACCTATATTTCTGACCAACCTGTTATAAATCAGAAGTTCTGACAACTCTCTCCGACAATAGCTCACAGAACTCAGAGAAACATGTTACTTACTAGATCACGGATTTATTGTGAAAGGATATAACTCAGGTTCAGCCAGGTGGAAGAGATGCATAGTGCAAGGCATGGGAAGAGGCACGGAGCTTCTGTGCACTCTCCATGCTTCTTTGTGTATTTATCAAACCAGAAGTTGTCTGAACTCCATCTACTTGGATATTTATGAAGGCTTTTTTACATGGTCATGAGGTCAGTGATGGAAGGGAACTGAAAGCTCCAACCCTCTAATCACATGGTAGGTTCCATTGGCAACCGGCCTCCATCCTTGGGTGCTTTCCAAAAGCTACCTCATTAACATAGTAAAAGACACCTTTTTCTCCCCACTCTCAACAATTAGAAAATTTCAAGAGTTCCAGGAGTTGTGAGCCAGGAATTGTGGACAAAGAACAAATATATACAAGAAATATATATTTTTTATAAATCACAATATTGCAAAAGGTACAGTTGTAAAAACCTAAATTTGAGAAAATAAATTTTTTGGAATAAAGATATTTCTCAAAGGAAATAAGTACTACTTTCTTTTTATGATATCCTTATGAAGAACATTTACCATTTATTCAGCTTGTAATGGATACAAGAATATACTTGGTGGACAAAACACTGGTTCTTACCTCAAGGAATTTAATAAACTACTGGATAATAAAAGCAGGTATTAAACTGTGTATAAAGTGCTATTATAAGGTGTTTTGGAAGTGAATATGTAGGTCAGGGAGGGCTCTTTAAAGAAGTCACATCTAAGCTGAGCCCTGGTATTTGCGTGTATTAATTTTTCTCATTGGTTTTATAAGCAGAATGCTTCAATACAAAGATTATACAGATTGAAATATAAACCTCTTTTAACACTTGTCACAATGTGGTGTAGATTATTGTTTAATTTCTGTGCTTGCACTCCACCATCTTACTAATTTGGCCTGATATTTTCTTGCCAATAAAGACTGTATCTTATTCATTATGTGTCCCTAGTACCTAGGATTGTGACTTGTTTTTGTGCCCAATAAGTTTTAGAAGAGAGTGGATGGAATGGGAGAAAATGGAAATTAATTTCTTTCCAATAAAAATGCCACCTTGATCAGGTATTAGCTTCCCATATACATTTGAAATATTTTCTAGACTATTATTCTATTATCTTCACTGACCTGTGACAAAGCCATGCTATCTTACTCATTATACCTTTATGCTAAGTTTAATATCTGGTGAGGAAAGTTCATCTTCATTCAACTTTTTAAAAAATTATGTTTGTACACATTTTCCTTTTATATAAATTTAACTTTTTTGTTATAGTATTAAAAACTTGATTTTCTTTTTATTTTTATATTATGTCTTTCCAGATATTTTGTTCAGCTTCTTCTTTCTTTTTTTTCCCATTATCCAAAAAAAAAAATGTTTTCTTCACTCAGATCCAGATCATTTTTGTTAAATTTATTCTAGATTTTATTTCTTTTTATCATTATTGTTAAATTTATTCCTAGATTTTACTATTTTTATCACTATTGTGAGTGAAATATTTTAACTTTTCCACTTTTAGCTGATTATTGATATTGACTATTCTATATTTATTGTGTATCCAACAATTTTACTCAGTTTCCTTATTCTAATTTTTTCATTGACTCTCGGATACTCTAACTAGAAAATCATTTTATCTCTACCCTGAACAAGCCCAATCCTGTCTGATCTCAGAAGCTAAGCAGGGTCGAGTGTGGTTAGTACTTGGATGGGACACCACCTAGGAAGACCAGGTGCTATAGGCATAAAATATATAGATATAGATAGATATAGATATAGATAGATATTTATACACACACACACATATATATATATAAATATTAGCAAACAAATTTAACAATACATTAAAAGAATCATACACCATGATCAAGTGGGTTTTTTTTCAGAAATGTAAGGACAGTTCAACATGTGCTAATTAATCAAAGTAATACACCTCCTTAACAAAATGGAAGAAAAGAGGTACAAAATGGTGGTGGCGTATGAGGACACAGAACTCACCCCTTCCCATGAGCAAAATCAAGGAAGCCCTCCAGGAACTCTAGGAATGCCCCAAGACCAGAGGAGTCAGTGAGCACTATTGTTTACATTCCCCTCCACTTTGATAGGGCAGCTGGGAGCTTAATCCAGTACTTTGGCCCACTTGAAAGATCCCCGAAGCACATTCACACCTAAGTTGCCTGAAGCCTTTTGTCTCCAAAGGAAGCAAGCAGGAACAACAGGGCATCATCACACCCACATGGCCTTGCTGCTGAGGTCTGGGCAGTGAGAGCTTTTCTACATAGTCTCTTCCACATGGGGCCATTTAGATATAACAAACAGAACAGAGACTGTATGGAGAAGACTAGAGAATCACTCAGCTCTTCAGGGACTGCAGGAATTCTCTGGGGTCGAGGGGCTGGTGAGTGCCATCATTTACAGCCCCCTCCACCTTCACAGGGTGGACAAGGGCTATATCTAGGTGCTCTAGCTTGCCTGCAAGATTGCTGCAATGTGTTTCCAGACACATTGCCCAAGCCCACTTTGTCCTGAAAAAGGGGAGCAAGCAGGATCGACAGGGCATTACTGCATACACCTGGCCTTTCTACCCAGAGCTGTTCCAGCTCAGAAGACCAGCAACCCCTGACTCTTGGGCACCTGCTCAGCTTCTATCAGCCTGCCAAAACCACTCTGCACACATAGTCTACACAGAGCCCACTTTCTACATAAGGCTACTCTTCCAAGACTGAAAGAGACAGCTGTATTTTCTAATTTACATAAATAAACATTGGAGGTCAAACAAAATGAAAACACTGAAGACTATCTCTCAAATGAGATAAGAAAAATTCTTAGAGAAAAAACCCTAAGGAAATGAAAATAAGAAATTTACCTCATAAATATTCCAAGAAATGGTCATAAGGACGCTCACCAAACTTGAGTGTGAATAGAGAAACTTGTGGAAAACTTCAACAAAGAATTAGAAATATATAAGAACTAAGCAGACCTGAAGAATACAACCACCTCTGGTAGGTGGCAGGTGAAGGAGCATTGGAGAGAGGGGTGAAGAAGGTCAAAAAGTTAAAATAAAAGGAAATGTTTTTGAGGCTATAGAGAAAAGGAAACCCTTGTGTACTGTTTGTTACTCAAAAGTTTTAAATAGAACTACCACATGATATAGTAATTTCATTTCTGGGTATTTATTGGAAAGATATGTGTGACTATACATATGCTGAATCAGTGTTGTACATCTGAAACTAATATGTCACTTATAACTCAATAAAAGATTTCTGCATCACTGGATCTGGTAAGAGCTTATATAAGTGTTCATCTCCATAGAGCAGGATTAAGAAGTAGTGTCAGTAGCTGATCTAAGTTTGGAGAGGGGAAAAGAACAGTAAAATTCTTTACACTCCTCTTTTTTTTTTTCCTTAAGGCATACATATTCAGGAACAGTAGCAATAACCAAATAGGGGTTTTTGTGGGGTTTTTTTTGGATAAATCAATTAATTTATAACCAAACTTTGAACATCAAACTCTAAAGCACTATGTGGCAATAAATGCAGACACTATTCTTCAAGCCATTACATTTTTAATTTTTACCTAATTTAGCTATTTGACTGAGAATGAAGATGACTGTGTAATGGGCAGCGAGGTAGGATGTGTAGGGAACACGGCCAGACCCTGACTGACTGCTTCTTCTGCCTTGGAAACATCTCTGAGACCTGTCTGCAGGGCTTGCAAGTGCCAACCCCTACCTCAGTGTGTGCTGGCCAGGAGGTACACTTGCCCATGCTCTTTCTGCATCAGCAGATCATGCTTTGGGCCTGTTTTCTACCAATGACTATGATAAAAATGGTCGCTTTGATCGGGGAGTACAAGCTTCAGAACAAGCGGAGGCTCAGGGACATTGCCAGTGCTGCCTCCATCGTCCAATTTTGGCCCTCCCCAATACCTAAGTAAGGGACTGAGCACCAGCTTCAGGCCATGTATCCCTGAGGTACACAAAGAGCAGCATGGGCCCCATTACAGATCTTGGCCTGGATATACATATTTAGCTACTCTAACTTAGTTATCCCTGCCTGACCTCTATCAACTGACCTAATGCACACAAATTCTAACATAAGGACATACAAAGCAATCTCCCTCAGGTGGGCAGATCTGCCCCTATACTTGGAAAGAATAGACAACCCTGGGATGACTCCCTAGGCTAAGCTGAGTTTGGGCTCAAGAAACTGCCAGAAGAGACATCCAGAAGAGACATCCCTGTCTGAGCTCCAGCCTTAGACTTGCCCACCAAGCCAGCTGGTGAATGAACCTTCTATAGCGGTACAAAACCAAAAAAATGTTGGGCTCCTGTGATAGAACCCCAAAGAGCCTCTCATAAGAGAGTGGGTCCCCAAGAAGGTCCAGTTAAATGTGAAAAAAATAATCTGGCCCTATTGAGAAGTTGTACAAGAAAACAAAAAAGAATAACAAAAGCGAAAGAAGGGCACTCTCCAGGATTTTCCTGTTCTATTCTCATCCCCTCAGGTGCTACATGGACTGGGGGTGAGAAGGTAGAGTTCTCGTGGACAGACAAGAAACCTGTGTTCTCCACACAAGCTTTATAGGCAAGCTGCATTTTACTTAGAAAAATGGGGAGGTCTAGGAAGCCTTTCCAGGAAAAATGACCTAAGCTGAGACCAGAAGAATTGACCAGGGAAAAGAGAAAAAGGGAAGCATTTTCTAGACAGAGTGATAGCACATGAAAAGATTTAAAGGTGAGAAGATACAGGGGTAGCTTCCAACAGGACAGATTGCAGAAGACTGCAGATCTCAAATTCACACAACGAAATAGAAAAAATATGAATAGGTGGACAATTTATGAAAAACCTTAATAAGCTAAGATAAGGAATTTGGACACCTCCCATCCCCTCCACCCCACCTGCTGAGTACAATAAGGAAGAGAATGACACAAGTTTTAGGACTATCAGCCTGTTGGCTAGGTTGGGGAATGAGTATAGTCTGGAGTAAGACTAAAAACAAGGGGATCCAGTAGGAGTGTCTTAGACTAGCTTCCAGTGAAATAAAATGACCTGGGAGAGCAACACTATCAACACTTGCCTAACACACAGCCAGGCAGAGTTCCAAGCACTTTACGCATATTACATCATTTACTCCCACAGAGAGCCCATGAGAAAGATGCTATTACTATTTCAGTTTTACTTTTGAGGCAGAGAGAAGTTGAACCACTTGCCTGAGGCCATACAGCAACAAAGACAGAGCCAGAATTCACCCACTGTGATTTCACCAATGTTCTTAACCAGCAGTCTCTAGTCTTCTTGGTACTAGAGACTGGTGCTCCTATGAGAATCTAATGCCTGATGATCTGAGGTAGAGCTGAGGTGGTGATGCTAGCCCTGGGGCATGGCTATAGATACAGATGAAGCAGTCCAGGTATTGAGGACTCCTGCTCTTAACCATTACATGTCTTCTCTAAAGGTGAGGAAAAAATGGATAACATATTCTTGAGGCAGTTAGGAGGCAGAATTGATAGGACTTTGTAATCAACAAAGGTATGAGAAAGGGAAGAGTCCAGAACTCCTAAATTCCCAGCTTGGGTAACTGGATAGTTGGCAATGCCTTTCACTGAGCAAAAGTGAACATAAGATGGTCCACATCTATTGAGGAGACAATAAGAAGAGTTTTGGACATGCATCTATGATGACTGGAAAATCCTAGTGGAAACATTTAGTAACTGATTGCTTTGGAGTCCAGGAGACAGACCTGGACAGGAATTATAGAAAAAGGACCCACTAAATAGGAATATCCAGGGAGAAAGAGAGAAAATGGAATTAGATGGAGCTTTTGAAGAAGGCCTGAGAAAGAAGAGAACTCCAAGGATACCTTTGAAAGACACTTCTGAGAAGACAATCAATAGAATGTGATGTCATGGAAGCCCAGAGAAGGCATTTCAAGAAGGAGGAGATGCTTTATTAGAAATGTTGCTAGGAAGTTCCAAAATAAAAGGTCTGAAAGATTTATGGTTGATCTTAGGAAGAGAAGATGCAATAGATAAGCTGGGAGTAGGTTAAGGGGTTGAAGCAAGGTAGAGAAATAGAGAAAGTATGCATAGATAATTCCATAGAAAAGTCTGGCTATAAAGTGGAGGGAGGAGACAAATGTCCATGAGGGAGGGTTTTGGTTTTGTGTTAATATGACAGAGCATGGAGTAGCTCCTACATTGTGACAGGAGAGAATGTGAACTTGACTACAGGTAACTCCGGTGGGTTCAATAGAGAATTGAGGGATTTGTTATCTAATGGTTTCTATTTTATTGGCCGGGGGTGGGGGGGTACAGCAATAGAGCATTTCACAAATTTGTTAGATGGCTTACTCAAGGTTATGCAAGCTTTTATAGGCCAAATCAGGTCTAGGACCCAGATCTTCTAGCTTCTAGTCCCATATTCCTTCTGTTACATAACTTCTTAAAAGGTTTCTTCTGCTTTTTCTCAAGCAAGTAGTTTTGAAACCACACTTTTCTTATAAAGTGGAATTATAATATTTAGCATTTAAGTAATCTTGTTTAATAAATTGCTTTCTCTTTTAAGAGAGGACTTTAGTTTTGTAGAGAAAGGTTTATTGCACAGTGTTTGAAATCAGTTTTATATCCTTGAGGTCTGGAGGTTCATTTACTGAGAGGAATGTGGAATCACTTAGAAATATTTTTTCTTTTTTAGACTAATTTTATATATAATCTTAAGCCATCACTTAGGAATTTTATTTAAATTGCAATGCAGCCTTTAGGAATTCACTTACAACTCATGCACCAAAAAACTCATTAAGAAAATGAATAGATTCTTCATTTTGGTTTGTATTAGATAAAAAGAGAAAAAAGCTAAAGGGCCAAATTAAAAATCGTGGAGGCAGGATTAGTTTGGATGATGTTCTTAACCTTTTAGGGTTAGGTTTGGGACTCAACTCCAAGAACTATAGTCTGTGTAGAAATATATCTAAATATAGGTAAATGAGGAGTGGGAGGGAAGGAGAAAAGAAAGAGACTTGTAAGAACTTGGAAAAGACAATTAAGGACAAAATCTTACCCATCTTCTCATAATACAAAATCATAGGTCTACCTCCAGTCTTTTTTTAATGCACAAAAAGTCATTATATGTACAGTTATGGCGTCTGCTCTTTTCTCTTGGTATTATATGCTAGGCAATTACACATGTCACAAGGACCTCCTTGTAAACATTATTTGAATGGCAGCTTCTGCCCAAAGGCACCCTGTACCCCGTCTTCCTCATTCGTAGGTACACTCTCAGATAGTATTTCTTTGCCACCTCCTTGTTTGCATAACTAGGTGGAGACCAGGGCCTTGGAGCTAAGAAAAATGGGGGTATTGTCCTCTGCACAATACAATTTCTTTGACTGTTTGGTCTTAATTTTATTGTTAAAACAGTAAAAATCAACCATCAAAAAATTTTAAGTTTGATCTTTCAAAGATTACCATTTCTCTATTCTATTTTCTAGGATTCTGAGTCAATAACTCTTTGTTTAAGCATCCATGGGCTTGGCTTGGCTGAGAATTTTAGACAAACTAAGGTATTACACTAAATAGTCTTGAGCAAATAAGAGACATAATGTCTTTTGTTGCCCAAAAAGATCTAGAGGAACAGGTATCTCCCGGTCAAATAATTATAAAACACCCCCACCCAGATGCCACTTCCCACAATGATGAGGAATTCTTTCCCATCTGCACCTCACCCTCCCTCTACCCAAAAAAAGTAGCAGAATATACCTCCCTCAATCATGTAGGCTAATCATTCCAGCCCTGGGCATTGGACACACGGCACTTCTCTTCCTTCCTCTACTCCCTTCCTTTCCACATGTGGCCTTCCTTCAAGTCCAGTGCAAGCCCTTCCAGTGCAAAATGACATCTAATTTTAAACAATTTCTGGGGAAGAACTTATCTGAGCTTCAGGTTCCTAGTATATAAAATGGGAAGAATATCACTTTGCTATATGGTTATAGGGATTTCTGAAATAATGTTGACTTCTGCCAAAAGGAGAAGATCATGAGAAAGAAGTAAATGTTTCCACACAGAAGTGACTGATACTCTCGAGTGAAGGGAGTTGGTATTTCCTGCCATACATTACTTGCAGTAAACTTTGCCTTAGGAAGCTGAGATAAAGGCATCGAACCACTAAGAAGCCATTCCACATTGTCTAAAGAACTGGTATTAGGAGTGACCAAATCCAGTGGGGAAGGAGCCACCACTTCTGATGCAGCAACTGAGGGAGTTTCAGGGCCCTGGCCACTGACAGGCCACAGCAGTGCATGCCCTTCTTGCTAAGCACAGTGCAATGTTAAGAGCACTGGTACAGGTGCAGAACGCCTGGGTTCAAATCCCAACTTTGTGATTTCTTAGGGATATGACTTAATTGGACGAGTTATTTCATCTCTCTGTGCCTTGGTTTACTCATCAAGAATGAGTTTCTACTTCACAGAATTATATATATATAAATATATGTAAAACCCTTAGAGCAGTACAAGTACCTGGACAAAAAATAAATGTTTTATAGATGTTAGTTATTATTTATCAGATGCTATTTTGAGATCTAACTCTTTACCTTTCCCTGTGAAGAAACTTCTGCTTCTGAGAAGAAGCAGTGAGTAAGCCATGGTCCCAGAGAAACCACCATTCATTTGGTCATTTAACAAATCATTACTGAGTGCTCTCAAAGTTTGAGAATATGGAGGCACTACGGTGGGGACTACAACCCTAATGAAATCTACTCTTTGTGTTAGCTTACTGAAACCTATTGACTGCTTTTTATGGTCTCATGTTGCTTAAATGCTTTCCTCATTTAATTTTATAGCAATCCTATGAAGTTATTTCAGATTTACAAATGAGAAAACAGAGGCTTAGTGTTATTAAGCAAATGGCCCAGCCCTGAATTTGAATTCTGGTTTTCTAACTTCAATGTCCAGTAGTTAAAGCAACTTGCTCTACTTGTTTGAGAGGCTGACACATTGAGTTCATGTGGGTAGGTCAGGAAAAAAATGAGAGAAGTTTTTACCTCCCCTTTATTCTTTTCAACTCATAATTCTGGTGAGGATTGAGTTAAATCACATTGGATAGATGAAGTCCAGTAGATAGGCAAGCATTTCTCAGTAGAGAAATAAGGAAATACAGGAGTGTAAAAGTGAAAATTCTCCCGTTACTGGGAAGTGAAATTTCCAGGTGCCGGCCCCCAGGAAAAACAGTAAATCAGTCACAGGGAGGTGATATCTCCAGACACAAGCCTCAAGGAGAAACACAATATTCCAAAGTACAGATAATGAAGCTGTCTGCTAGCCCCGTTTGCTCTGAGAGTCCCCCGAATACATTTATCTTTGTGCAAGACTTTAACTGCTAACTTCTGCTTTCTGTAATCTACTTGCTTGCTTATTCAAGGACGTAGTTGGAGGCTTTATAAGCTGCCTCCTCTGGAAGCTCGGGGCTGATCTCCTCTAACCCTGCGTGGTAGAGAGTCAGTCGCCGGCCGGCTAATAAAGGCTCACAATTCTTTCTAATTCAGCTCTGTGGGTCCCTGTTCTCACCTGCTCCATAACAGGAGGAATAGGCCATGAGGCAGTAAGGAGAGGGGATAGAAGTACTTCATTTTGAGTTTGAAGTGACCAGAAGATGTGCATGTGAGCAGTTTGCAGCACAGGTCTGGAGCCTGGGAAAGGAATGGCTTGCATTTCTATCAGCACTGATGTGGAGTAGAGGCCATGACTGATAGTCAACAGAGGGAGTTTGTAAAAGATAAAGAATGGAATTTCTGGACCCAATGTTTTAGGGGTCAGTAAAGGAAGTGAGAACAAAGGGCCATTTAAATATGGTCTGCTTTTCATCTTTAGCACTGTATTTAGTAAGCTCTCAATAGTATCTCTGGAGTGATTGGTTTATTAGTGTGCAACTACCTTGACCTTGAAGAAAACCAGAGTTCATTATTTTTCATTTCTGAATAATACATCTCAATATATCCAGCAAGAGACGTATTTAATAGCTGGCATAATTGGCTATCCATTTGGAATAAATAAAGTTAGGACTGTACCTCATGCCATATACAAAACAAATCTTAAATCAATTAAAATATAGTTTAAATATAAAAATTGTTAGGAAAATCAAGGATAATATTTATTTGCTTAAGGAGAAATGTGATCTTTTAAAGCAAGATGAGAAACAAGTGCTGTAAATAAAAATTTTAAAAACCCTGAGATTTCATAGTATAAAACTTAAACATTTTTGTATGACAAAAGACATCACAAGAGAAGTCCAATGACAAACCCAGTAACCCAGAGAGAGTATGTTCACTTAATATCCCTAATAACAGAGAACTACTATATGACAAAGAGAGGTTGTCGTGTCGTGTTGAAATTTTCAGGGATATGTCCTCGGACCTGCCTATGGTAACTCATCAGGTGGATACAGGGGTTGTGGGACAAATCACTTATTTTAGCAGATATGTAAGATAAATGGAATAAGTCAATTCTATTTAAGTTAAATTATTGCACAATTTGAAAAGTAAATTCTATTTCAGTCCTTTAGCAGCAACTGGGACTTTCAAAGTGTGTTCACACACATCATGTCCTTAGCCTGGCCGACAGCCATCTCTGACTATACCTTCAACAGCCCTCTTCCTCTTCCTCCTTTTGCTCCTTGCTCATTAGTCTCCTTGCTATTTTTCAGGCACTCTAGCATCTTGCACCCTTTGGATACCCTTGACCCATGTATACCCTAATGCTTGATGCTTCATTTCACTTAGCTCTCTCCTTAAATGTCCCTCCTCAGCCAGGCTTTCCTGACCATAAGGGCAGAACTCCATTTTGCCTCTGCTATGTCCCCAGCGGCCAGAGCAGTGCCCCGCCCATAATAGAAACTCAAATAAAAAGCTATTGAATCAGGGAAATAGTGAATTACTTCATTTAATTTGATTCTCACAATAAAAAGAATTGTTTATCCAGGATATTTACATTTCTCGAATGCAATACATACCCTGTTATAGTTTTTTACATTCCTCCAGCTCAACATGCCTGCCTCTCTGATGTATTTAAAGATTTATCCTTTCTAAATGTGCTAATATGAATTATTCCCACTACTAAGATTCCTCTGTCTAAACAACTCTTGTGAAGCAAAAACAAAATATGGCGATATAACTTATTCTTTCCTGTGGTTGATGATGAAAAGCAGTCAGTATAGAAACTCTAGCAATTTGACAATTGTAAGCAAGTCGTGCCTTAGCATTTTTGTCCTGCTTTTATTCCAGGTGAAAGCAGCACTTCATTGCAGTTTCCTGCAATAATTTCCACCAAAACTTGAAGCTGTTCTGCCACTATCCCTGTGCTCACCTATTGTCATACAACGGGCAAGTCTCAAAAGGAACCTTAGCAGGTTCCAGGAGGACAAAGTGACCTGATTGTTACATCAGGATCACACTCGATGGGCCAGTGATTAGTAGAGAGGATAAATGCTATTTCCATCATCTAGTCTGGGACAGGGATAGAGAACTATAAAAAAAAAATGATTTAAAATTTTTGCATTCAATAAGTTAAAATATAATAAGAGATTTAGGTCATGAAACCAGCTAATTACAAGTCAGAATGAAATAGGTGCTAAGTAGAAGTCCAAGCAATACGCTCTGGAAAGGAACATTGAGGAGAGAAGGAGAAAAGATTGGTTTATTGGTTTGTGTTTAAGGATAAGGATTAAATTGGGTTAAATTATTGTAGCCCTAGGGGTGTGGGGGATTGAAGATGAAATAGCAAAAGGATGATTATTGGTGAAGAGGATGATAATCAGTATCTGGGTAGACAGGATGGTCTCTGGAAAGAAAAGGGATTATTTCCCCCTTATAGACATGAAGGCATGAGTTGAAGAGAATGCATGAGGATGTGGTGACATATTATTGAGGGACAGGAAAGTTGATGACACGATCTTCTCAAAGAAATGGAAGGCTAAATCACTGAGAGAATGATGGTACAAGGAAGTATTAAGTTGCAAGAATGAGGATGCAAATGAAAATAATTCCAAATAGCTAAAAAGATTAAGATAGAGAATATGTAAGGGTAAACGAAAGAACCATCAAACAGCATTTGGGTCCAGCCAAAGACTGATCACATAATTTTGTAACAAAGTCAGCAACATGGTTCTATGTTTTTGTTGTTATTTTTCTAGTACATTTTAAGCAGCTGTGGACAAATGTACAGAAAATTTGCAACTAGGTTTCCCTGGCAAATTGATGAGGCTCATGAAAGGAATATCAAAGGTAAGAGAAGGAAGCGTTATTTTTTGTTTTTGTTTTTTTAAGCAAATATATGTTAGATTTTGTTAAATGCAATTTCTGCATCTATTGAGGTGATTATGCCTTTTCTTTTTTCAGTCTTTTAATGTGGTGAAATACATAATATTCAAATGTTAAACCAACCTTGAATACCTAGATAAATCTTACATGGTTACAATGTATTGTCTTTGTTATACACTATTGGATGTTCAGCTAATGTTTTATTATGAGTTTTTGCATCTATATTCATGTGAAATATTGCTACATAGTTTTGTTTTTTTGTTTTTTTTGTTTTTGTTTTTTTAAGTCTGTGTTTTCTTTTGGTATCACAGAAACACTAGTCTTATAGATATGGCAAATATTGCCTCCTCTTCAATTTCCAAAAGAGTATGTGTAGAGGTGTTATTCCCCTTCTTAAATTTCTGGTAGAATTTACCAGTGAAACTACCTGGGCTTGGAGATTGCTTTTGTGTGTGGGATGGTTTTTAACTACTTCCATTTTCTTCAGTAGGTCTAGGGCTATTCAAGTTATCTATTTCTTGAGTGAGCTTTAGTAGTTTGTGTCTTTCAAGGCATTTGTTTAGTCTAAGTTGTCAAACTTATTGGCATAAAGTTGTTCATAATATTCCTTTATTATTCTTTTACTATCTGTAAAATTTGTACTGAGGACATTTTTTTCTAATATTGGTAATTTCCTGTTCAGTCTAGAGGATTATCAGTTTTATCAATCATATCAAAGAACATGTTTTTGGTTTTCATTTTTCTCTATTGTTTTCCTGTTTTATATTTCACTGACTTTTTCCCCCATCTTTATGCATACTTTACATTTTGTTTTCTCTTTCTTCTAATGTCTTAAGGTAGAAGCTAAAGTAACTGACCTGAGACCTTCTTCTCTCAGTTCTCTAAGTACAGTGTTACATTACAGATCTATCAGTATGCTGGGTTTTCATTTTCATTTACTTCCAAAGTTTCTAATTTTACTTTTGTTTTACTCTTCAATGCAAAAGTTATTTAGAAGTATGTTAATTTCTAAGCATTTTCAGATTTTCCAGTTATCTAGTATTGATTTCTAATTTAATTTCATTCTGATCAGGAAACGTACTTTATTTTTCTTTTCAATTTATTGAGAATTATTTTATGACTCAGATTATGATCTATCTTGTAAACATTCCATGTGCATTGAAAAGAATGTGCATTATGTTGTTATTAAGAAGAGTATTCTACAATCAGCAGTTAGATCAAATTGGTTGACAGTTTTATGGCAGGAAAGAAAGATCTGTAGGGTCCCCATTACTTACTTAGTTCATTGGCTAGAATTGGTCATATGGTCTTAATTAGTGGCATGAGGCTGAGAAATGTGGGGGAACATATGGATATAACAGTGGCATTGCATGTTTGTTGGAATGGAGGCAGAAATGACCTTCCTGGAATATCGTAAAGAAGTGCATAATCCAGAAACTTCCGCAGAGTGAAAATGAACTTCGGTTTGCTATAAAGTATGATACCTGGGAGTGATATGTAAGCTCTTCTTTAGTTCCCACTCTATTAATTTCTAGTTGTATGATATTTAGTCCAGGTTAAATAAAATATTTGTATGTATCTGTGTGTGCTTTTTAGTCCCATTTATCCCTGGGAAATAGGTACTTATCACATGTATTTACTGAGATTTTAGAGGCAGGAAGAATAGCATGAGAGTAGAGATCTTTGCTTTTTATTGGTGTATACTTTAGATAAGAGTTTATAATCATTTTGAGATCCTTTTATAATCCTTTCTGGTAAGTCTTAACATATTTGCATATGTTCAATGTGAGACAATAATCAGTGAACTTAGTTCCTGATATAGACTGAGTACCTATTGTATTTGACTTATAAGTTCAACATTCAAAAATCAATAAATGTAGCAACAGCTGGGAACCTGATGAGCAGTTAGTCTTGCTGCTATGACTGTTTCCCTTCATCACTCCCCAAAGGGCATCCTAGGCCTCAGTACAGAGCCAAGGATGCAGATAAAAAGACAGGGCCACTCCTCAGACTTCAGCTCTAGTACTCAATTCCAGAAAACTCATCTAATGTGGAACAATTGACATTTATTTTCCATTCTTGTTGGTTTTATCTCTCTCTCTCTCTCTCTCTCTCTCTCTCTCTCTCTCTCTCTCTCACACACACACACACACACACACACACACACACATACCCATCACAAATGTTCTGTGACTGAGACAAATTTCTTTAACTTTCAATTCCTCTCTTATGGAATTCAGATCTGTATATTTCTCTCCCATCAGCACTTGGACTTAAAAAATCTAGAATTAGGCTCTTGGTATCCCCTCTGTTAACCAGCACCCTCTCCCAATCAAATCTTCTTCTCGTCCAGGTCTCCCTTCAGTAAATGGTACTAATGGCTTTTATGAGAAAACTAGTAGTCATTCTTGGCATCAACTTTTTTCTCATGTCACCACATCATCAGGTCCTATCAATTCTACCTATCAACATCAGTGCCATATTTCTTCAATTCTAAAACACTTAGATATTCCCCAAAGCAGACGTATTTTGTGAAAATTAAATTGACTAATATAGAGAAATTGCTTAACATAAAATTAAATGCTCAATATCTACTAATATTACCTTCTTACAACCTACATCAAAGGGCTGTTAGGCAAAGGGTGGGGAGGGTTGTGGCACAGATGTCTGTGATCGTTGTGTGTGAAAACTTGGCTGGGCAGCACAGGTAACCTTATATCTGTCACCACATTTGTGCGACTCCTCGGAGTAAGATTTTAATTTTAATTTGATTCTTCTTTCTTTCTCAAACTGTCTTCAAAGGCATTACATCATAATGCAGTTTTTCTTATTTTGACAATTTCATACTTACAGAAAATTTGCAAAAATAATACAAATAATTCTCTTATATCTTTTACTGAGATTCTCCAAATATATTGTTTGCTTTCTGAACCTTTTGAATATGTGTTTCAGACATTGTGTCCCTTTACCTCTAAATATTTCTTTTTGTATTTACACACACTCACAAAAGAACATTCTCTAGACTTACTATGGTACAGTTACCAAAATCTGAAGATTAACATTGATACAGTGCTACTTTATTTTTTGAGCATAGAGCTTTTTATTCAGAGAAAGAGGCAAAGGTTTGTGGCCAGCCTCCCTCACCATAGAACCTCATATTGTTTTGACAAAAGTTGCAATGCCGTCAGTTGATGGCTAGGCAGAACGTTGTGCTGTCAACAGTCATCACAGAGAGAAAGCTACTATGTCACTAGTATGAGGACATGAGGCTTAGGGCTGGATAGGTTATCACTCATATAACCCTGGCAGTGACCCAGTCCAGCCCCTCCCAGAATGGGCCCTGATATGGCTGAGATCTAGCATGCAGATGGGCTCAGCAAGGATGGATGGCTTGGTCTGACTATGTGCAGGTAAAAAATGCCTCCCCACCAAAAATCTGAAAAGAGAATATGGCACTACTCAGATTTTTATGATCTAATCTACAGATCTTATTTACATTTTGCCAATTGTCCTGAGTCCTTAGCGAAAGAAAATTCTGGATCATCAACTACATTTAGTTGTCATAACTTTTCAGCTCCTTTCAATCTTAAACATTTCCTTAGTCTCTGTATTTAGAGATACTGATATGTTGAAAGAGTGTGATCCAGTTATGCAGAATGTCCCTCAACTTGGTTTATATCTGGTTTCTTCATGATTGGATTCATATTAGGTGCTTTTGTTAGGAATGCTACAAAAGTGAGGCATGTTCTTCTCGGTAACAATATAGTTTTATAACAAAAATCTGTTGGATACACAAAAGATAAACTAACAATGAAAATAATAGAAATTTCATCTTCTTTTCAGACTGGAAGAGTTGGAAAGATTACTTATGGATCCTGAAGAACTATTAACTCAGGACTGAACTCTTGTTTAAAGGATCCAGGTGACTTCTAAAAGAAGCCTTTTAATTTCTAGCATTATATAATTCAATTAGGGATAAAAAGTAAATCTGAGTTAAATCAAATAGAAAATGCAGATAATACCCGCACACACAGTTTTCACTGACCCTTAAAATTATACTTTCAATTCATAAAGGTGCTAAAGAGATCAAGATTTGCAAGCACAGATACTGGGGTGGAGGAAGTGACGGCCTGAGTTGTTAATACCTGAAAGTGATTCAGAAGCATCGTTAGACTCTGTTTCAAAACCTTTGAGTTTGTAATACTTGAGGAAGAAAATAGTTATAATTATGTTAATGAATGAATGCTTTCAATTAATTTAGAATCAGTACCTTTAATGTGTAAACACTCATGAGCATGCAAGTATACCAGTGTACTTAGGTACAACACTCATTTGTACACACATACACCTGATCAGTAAAAAAAAAAAGTCATTACTATATATTTGTGGGTGACTTTTGAGTGATTTTTATCAAATTTTTAACAAAGAGTAAGATTGTTAATTCTCTGAACTTAAGAAGTGCCACAGTCCTTAGCAAAATAATTGAGAAAAAAAAAATCCCATGCCTGTTTTCATTGAACCAGGATAAGTTACCTTCCTAAGATATTTGACTTGAAATGTTTTCAATATATTAAAAAATAATTTATTTTCCAAATTCTGGGAAATTGCAAAGTTCAAAGTTTATCACAACATCAGTGATGTCAATAGCATGGCAATAATCAGGTTTTTATTATCATGAGATTTATTATCAGTTCAGCAGAAATATAATATTGATTTAAGTTGGTATATCCTCATTTATCTTGACTTATAGGATTATCTTCTCCCTCTTTCCACTATACTCATCCAAACCATATTCTCTCTTCTTTTGTTAAAGCTATCAATATAAGGAGATATTGGGATTTTTCTAGGTCAGAACTCATTCACCCAATCTCTGACCTACACCATTTTCAGCTGCAGCTTGCACAATGATAGTTGATGTTAAACATCAAGATTGCAATGTGTGATCAAGCTTGAAGAGAGAAATTATGTGCCATGTAATTTTAGTATAATTTTATTTTATAGCTATTAATTCATTGTTTAAAAATAAATTATCCATGTGTAGTAAACAAAGCAAATTTTCATTAAATAGAACTTTCAGGTCACATCTTTTAGGCCACATCTGGTTTCCCAACCTTTTTAAATAAACAGATTAGTAATATTAACAATGTTATGCACCTATGTCCTCAATTTATAGTGCTTATGATTTCTTGATACAAATACTCCTATTGTGCACCATTTCAAGTTATCAATGGTTTAACAACCAGAGCATAAGTTTCATTCATACAAAATTTAATAGGTCCTTGTAAGCTGGTGTTAGCAGGCTCCAGAACACTACTGGTTCTGAAGAAAATAACTGTACTGAAGCACAGAGAGGTAAGAGTAAATTCAGAGGAGAGGAGAGGTCAGAGAGAAAAAAAATATATTGAAAAGGTCTCATGTAGTTCTAGAGGGAGAGGAGAGGGAAAATAGGGTAGAAATGACCTTTACCAACAGATTATCTGAAATCTTCCAAAACTGATAGGAGACATTAATCTATAGATTTGAGAAGTCTCATCAACCCCAAGAAGAATAAATCAAAATAAACCTTTTCTAGATATATGGTAGGAAAACTGTGGAAGATTAAAGGCAAAGAGAAAATTCTAAAATCTAGAAGCAGCCAGAGGAAAAAAGACTTATTGCTTTCCAAACAATAATTAAACTAAGAACTAACATTTCAATCTAAAAGATGGAAACTAGAAGATGATGAAAAGATATCACCAAACTTCTAAAAGAAAATAATTGCCAACCTATAATTCCATAACTAGTGAAATTATCCTTTCAGAATGAAAGCAAAATAATTTTTAGACAAAACCCAAAAATGTTACTGGCTGACTACACTAAAGGAAACATTAAGGAGTGGCCTTCAGATTGGAGAAATTGATCTCAGGTGGAAGCACAGAAATGAAGGATTGAACAAAAAAAATGACAAATCTAAGTCCATAAAATATAACAGCTATGTCATTTGGGGTTTAAAATGCACATAGAACTAAAATATTTGACAAAAACTGCACATAAATGAGATAGGATGAAAGTGAACTCAAAGTGCTTTAAGGTCCTAACATTATCAGCAAAAGAGTAAAATCACCAATTATCGGCTTTCAAAATTAATAGTTAATGCAATCAATCCCAATCTATATCACAACTGCCTTTTTTTGTAGAAATCATCAAACTACTTCTAAAATTCACACAAAGGACTCAGATAAGCTAAAATAACTTTGTAAAAGGACAAAATTGAAGGGCTAACACTATCTGATTTTAAGACTTATGGAATTTCACCAATTAAAGCAGAATATAGCATAAAGATAAATAAGTTGATGAATGGAACAGAATAGAGTCCAGAAATACCCACGTACACATGAGCTTATTTTTATTAAAAAAAAAAATACAACATGCCAAGCCAATGTGTTGGATGATGGATGATAGATACATTCATTATCTTGACTGTGGTAATGATTTCACAAAAGTATACATATGTCAAAATTTAAATTGTACACTTTAAATATATGCAGTTTATTTTATAGCAATCATATATTAATAAAGCTGGCTTTTTCTTAACTATTTTAAGGCACCATTTATTGCTTATTGGATATGAAACAATTAAAATCTGATAGAACCAACAGATGAGACTATGTAGAAACAGATGCTTAGGTAAGGGGCAGCTCTATGGAGAGCTATTTGACAATAATATCAAAATAACAAATGCACCTACCCTCTGACCTGCAATGCCACTTCTTATCTTACAGAATTACTTAAATATGTATAAAAATATATTAGGATAAAATTATTTATGAAAACATTGTTTGCAATAGCAAAATAGTAGAACAACTTCAATATCCATCAAAAGGATCTAATTAAAGTTAATTAAAATGAATTATAGTCAATTCATACAAGAAAATGTAGCTGTAAGAAGAGGGGAGGAGCTCTTTATGTAGTAATAA
The DNA here is from genome assembly GCA_004027375.1 of Macroglossus sobrinus. Taxonomy (NCBI): domain Eukaryota; kingdom Metazoa; phylum Chordata; class Mammalia; order Chiroptera; family Pteropodidae; genus Macroglossus; species Macroglossus sobrinus. Next base: position 845,918 of record PVKZ01000047.1, on the reverse strand, counting down.
AATGATACCTGAGATATATTTTTAAAGTACAAGTTGTAGAACAGTATATTGCCATGTGAACAAAATCAGGGAAAGGTGATTCCAGGCAAGATGACAGAATAGGTAAATGCCATGCTTTCCTCCTCTTACAACCACATCAAAATTAAACTATAGAACAACCATCATTGAAAATCGCCTGAAGTCTAGATGAACTAAAGTTCTACAACTAATGACATAAAGAAGGGACTACCTCAAGACTGGTAGGAGAGGTGGAGAGACTCGGAATGGGCTGGTCCCTCACCTGCATGTGGCAGTTAAAATCAGGAGGGATATCTCAGCTGCGGAGGTCCTACCAGAGGAACAAGGCGTCCCAGCTCCACACCAGACTCCCCAGACTCTCCGGCCCAGGGTTCCAGTGACAGGAAGAAAAGGCCCTGTGAAATCTGGATGTGAAAATGAATGGAGGTTGTGGTTGAAACAGAGGTCTGTGAGAATCCCACATGTTCCTCTTAAAGGGCCAGGTGCATGGACTCTGAGTGAATCATCACTTTCTGAACTCCAGTATTGGAGCAGTAGCTCAAAAGATGCCAGGGATATAGGAGGAGGAACTGAATTGTCTGGCTTCAGGGTGAGGCCTAGAAAAGCAGCTTACTTCCAGATAGAAGTGCTGGCAAAAGCCATTGTTCCTTTGTTGAGCCCTCCTCCAACCCAGTGGATAGATGCAGGTGGCTGCTGTATTTGAGTCTCCACTAACTTGGTCATTCTGCCCTGATAATTCTGAAATCCTGTCCTTCCCATCTTGCAGGCCTACCCAAGCTTCTTCCAAGGGCTTTTTCATACACACAGCTTTTCCTGGCTCATGCTACAGGCTTTCTTAAAATCTCTCAAAGGTTTACAAAACCTAAAGAAACAGCATCTGTCCTCAGCATGCCTTGTACCTCTTGCTGAGCATCCCTAAGCTCAGTACTAGTGGCAACCAACCTTGGTTCATGGCCTCTTCTCTCAAGGCACCTCCAAGCCCAGCATGAATGGCGACCATATGCAGGTTGCTTGATGGCTCATGCCAGGTGGCCCCAGGTAGGGTAACTGTTATGGCTGAACTTGCCTGCAGTGTGGCCCCATCCAGGAGGCACCAGCCCGCATGCCCTATGGCCAGCTTCAGTCTAGGCTGGAGCACCACCTGTGGCCACATCCAAGGATGACACAACCAAAGGGCAGACAAGGCAGGCAGTAGAGCCCTACTAAATTGAATGCTGCTTCATAGGGTCAGCTCCACTATAGTCACTGGCCATTTCTCGCAACCAATCAGCCCGAGGGTCAATCCCTCCCAATGAGGTGCAAACAACCACTAAGGCTCAATGACAGCAGGGAGCGCACACAAATCCATATAAGGGACAAACCTAGAACATCCAGCTCAGGCAACCAGGAAGACTGTGCCCCTGGACCTACAGGACACCTACTACATAAGACCACTCTACTAAGACCAGAAGACATAGGAGCTCTACCTGACACAAAAACAAAAACAGAAAAGCAGCCAAAATGGGGACACAATGAAACATGTCCCAAGTGAAATAGAACAAAGCTCCAGAAAAAGAACTAAACAAAATGGAGATGAATAATCTACCAGATGCAGAGTTTAAAACACTGGTTATAAGGATGCTCAATGAGTTTAGGGAAAAAATATGAACTCGGTGAGAACTTTAACAATGAGATAGAAAACATAAAAATAGGAAATATAAAAAAAAAACAGTCAGAAATGAAGAATAACCGAAAAAAAGGAATCAACAGATTAAACAAAGCAGATGATCTAATCAGTGATTTAGAAGGTAGCGGAAAATACCCAGTCAGAAAAGTAACAAGAAAGAATCCAAAAAAATGAGGATAGTTTAAGGGGCCTCAGGGACAACATCAAGCATGCCAACATTTGCATCATAGGGATACCAGAAGGAGAAGAGAGAGTGAGGAATTTTAAAAGTATTTGAAGAAATAATAACTGAAAACCTCCCTAACTTGGTGAAAGAAATAAACACACAAGCTCAGGAAGCAGAGAGAATCCCAAACAAGATGAACCCAAAGAGGCCCGTGCTAAAATGTATAGAACGTCAAAGTTTAAAGACAAAGAGAGTATCTTAAAAGTATCAATAGAAAAGCAATTAGTTACTTGCAAGCTAGTTTCCATAAGACTGTTAGCTGATTTATCAACAGAAACTTTGCAGGCCAGAAGGGATTGGCAGGAAATAGTCAAAATGATAAAAAGCAAAGACCTAAACCAAGATTACTCTACCAGCAAAGCTATCATTTAGAAATTGAAAGACAGATAAAGAGCTTCTCAGATAAGAAAAAGCTAAGAGTTCATCACTATCAAGCCACTACTATAGGAAATGTTGGGACTTCTTTTTAAAAAGATAAAAATATGAATAAAATGGCAATAACTATATATCTATCCACAATTACTTTGAGACCTTGTTTGGAGGTTCTAGCAGGGGAGCGCAGCTACTTGTATACCCTTGACCAAAGAACGCTCCTCTCCTCTATCAGGGAAGGTCATCCTCTTCAACCAAGTAGGCAGCTTCGGGTGGAGCAGTGAGGGAGAAAGGGGACACCCGCCTAGCCAGCCAGATCAGCTGAAACAACACTGGCGATCAATGGGGGTGACAGATGTCGCAGCCAGATCACCCTCACATTCTAGACAATTATTTTGAATGTAAATGGATTAGGTGCTCCAACCAAAAGATAGAGTGGCTGAGTGAATAAGAAAATAAGACCCTTACATATATTGCTTGCAAGAGACGTACTGTAGATCGAAAAACACACAAACTGTGAGTAAAGGGATGAAAAAAATGTTTCATAAAAATGGAAACAAAAAAAGCCAGGGTAACAGTACTTACACCAGACAAAATAGACTTTAAATAAAGGCTATAACAGAGACAAAGGAGGACCCAGGATTCGCACTTGTGGGTATTTACCTGAAGAAACCCAAAATGCTACTTTGAATGGACATGTGAATCCACATGTTCATTGCATCATTATTTACAATTGTCAATATTTGGAGGCAACCTGGATGTCCATTAATGAATGGATAAAAAAGAGGTGGACATATAAATAATGGAAAATTGCTCAGTCATAAAAAAAAATAAAATCTTGCCATCTGCATTAACATGGATGGACTTACAGGATATTATGCTGAGTAAAGTAAAAGACAATTGTCATATGATTTCACTTATATATGGAATATAAAAAACAAAATAAACAAAACAGAAACAAACTCAGATACAGAGAACATTTTGATGGTTGCCAGATGGGAAGAAGGTTAGAGGATGTGAAAAGGGGGAAGGGGTTAAGAAGTACAAATTGGTAGTTACAAAACAGTGATGGGGATGGAAAGCATAGCATAAGGAATATAATTAATAATATTGTAGTAACTATGTATGGTGTCATATGGGTACTAGATTTATTGGTGTGATCACTTTGTAAGTTATACGAATGTCTAATCACTATATCATACCTGAAACCAATGTCATATGCCAAAAGTAATTTAAAAATTAAAATTTAAAAATTAAAAAAAACAGAAAGGGAGGGAATGAGAATGAAAAGGCTAGCCACAGAGATGGAGATGATATTTGTAACATATATAACAAAACATTCCTTTTTGCAGGGAGAAAAAAGATGAGTAACTAAGAGGAAAAAATGGTAAGAGACTTAGACATTAATGGAAGAGGATATCCAAATGGCCAATAAACATAAAAATGTGCTCGGCCGCCTCATTAGTCATCAGAAACTACAAATTAAAACCACCATGAGCTATCATTACAGAACTGCTGCTGGCTAAAAAGACTAACAATGCCAAGTATTGGTGAGGATGTGAACAAAACTCTCTTACACTACAGTGTTGGAGTAAAAATTGATAGCCACTTTGAAAACAGTTTGACAGCATCTACTGAATTTGGAGATATTCATACTCTGACTCAGCATTTCCACGCCCAGGTATATAACCAATAGAAATGTGTGTACCAAGATACATGTAATAGCCTTTGTATGTTTTGCACATCCAGTTTCAATGTGTGGAGAGGACGTTTGCCACACCACCAAGCAATTCTGATACCAGCTGAGGATCCTATAATTAAACTCAATCCTGACACTGTGTACCTAGACATAGCATCAAATTCCACAGGTTAAGAGCTCAGTCCCACAGAATGCCCTCCACAAGTCCAGGTTATTTGTGATTATGACTGACGGCTATAAATCAAAGCTTCTCATAACCCATTCTCTGGGTTCAATTAATTTGCTAGTTCACACCATTCAGAAATCCATTTCTTCACTAGCTTACTGGTTGATTATAAAGAATATTCATCAATAGCAAGATGAAGAGATATGAAGGGCAAAGTCTGAAGTTTTTGTTCTTGTGGAGTCTGGGGCCTGGTGAGGTGAAATATGAAAGTGTCCTGGTTCCCCAACCTGAAAGCTCTCTGAACTCACTCCTTCTGGGCTTTGTTGTGGAGGCTTCATTACACAAGCATGGTTGATTAAATCTTTGGCTGCTGGTAATTGATTCAACCTCCAGCCCCTCTCCTGTCCCTGAAGGTTAGGGGGTGGAACTGAAAGTTTCAATCCTTTAATCATGTAAGTTTGGTTCTCCTGACAACTAGTCCCATCCTTAGGTGCTTTCCATGAGTCACTTGTTAACATAAACCCAGCTGTGGTGAAAAGGGGCTTCTTATAAACAACAAGCTACTCACTTTGCCTTTGTTGTTCTGAAGCTACTGAGACTAGAGACCAAATATTATCAGTTAGGAAACCCCAAGGGTTTGGGGAACTGTGAACCAGGAACCATGGATGAAGACCGAATATATGAGAAATGTATTTTGGTTATCTGAATGACTATCTATATTTCTTATAAATCATAATATCACAGTCCCAAATTCAAAAGAACCCAAATGTTCACAAACAGTAGACTGGATCAATAAATCATAGCATATTTTCATGGAATAACATGTCCAGCAATAAAAAATGAACAAACTACAGCTACACACAACATAGATGAATCTAAAAAATAAGCAAAGCAGCTCATAACAAAAGAATATGTAACATATAAATCCAATAACACAACCAAGGTGCATACCTAGGTGATAAAACTATAAAGCAAGGAAGTGATGACCATAATAATTAGAATAGTGGTTGCCTTCAGAGAGAAGTTGTGATGGAGAAGAGTGGGCTGGTGGGCTAATGCAGTGTTCTAGTTCTTGATCTGGGTGATGGTTTTGCGGTTCCTTATAATAATTTATTTAGCAAAGCATTATCTGTTCTGCTTTTTTTCTGTGTCATAATTGCATTGTAGAAGTGTTTTTAAGGTAGACAGTGAAAAATCCAGCTGCCATCCACCCTTTTCCTCTGCCACCCAGTTCCTACATCCTAATGCAAAACCACTTTTATTAGTTTTCTATGTATCTTTCCAGTTTTTTAAATGTATATATAAGGGCATATCAATATATATTCTTACTACCCCCCTTCTTTTACACATAATATGAATATATGGTTCTCCACCTTAATGTTTGTTGGTTGAGTTTTTGTTTTCTTGCTTTGTCTTTTAGTTAACAAAATATCTTGGAGATCTTTCCACATAAATATTCTCTTCTGCAGCTAGTTTTACTTTGTATCTATATACCGTGGCCATTCCTGTATTGAAGAACATTTGTTTTTTCCCTAATCTTTTGCTATTACAAAGAATGCTACGATTAATAATTCTGCATGTACAGAATTCCATATGAAAACACATACATATCTGTAAGATAAAACCCCAGAAATTGAATGCTCTAACAAAAAGTGTGTAAATTTATAACTTTAATAAATATTGTCAATAGAGAATCAGTTTGCACTTCCATCAGCCATGTATGGAAATGCTCATTTCCCCCCAGGCTTGGCAAGTGTGTTATCAAACCTGGCAATTTTTGCCAATCTGGTATCTCAGCATAGTGTTACTTTACATTTTATTAAGGTTGAGTCCTACCTTTCCATAGGTTTAAAAGCCATTTTTATTTCATTTTCTGTGAACTATTTGTTTACGTTCTTTGCACATCTTTCTTTTGAATTTTAATCCTTTTATGCTCAGTTTCTAGGAATTCTTTCCATACTGGGGAAATTAGCCCTTCACTCTTAACTCTGTGGTATGAATTGCAGCTATTTTACTCCAGGTTGCCGTTTGCTTTGTCTTATGGTGTATGTTTTGTTTTGCCAGTTAGGAGGGTTCATTTTGTCTTTAATGTGAACAAACTAATATGCCTTCTCTTTTTTGATTCTACTTTTGAGTCATTTGTAGAAAGGTCTAGTACTTTTACGACTTCAATTTTTACATTTAAATTTTCAATCTTGTTGGAATTTATCCTTACTAACAATGTGAGATGTGGATTCAATATTCTCCTTGAGTATAACCATTTTCTGACCATTTATTGAATAGTCCATTGTTGCCTATAGTTTTGCTTAGTATTTTAATTTGAATCCCCCAAAGTAAAATTAAGAATTTGCCCAGAAGAGATTATTTCAATTCATCCTCATTCTGTGTCCTCAAAGTGCCAAAGATATCGACAGTATCTGTCTGCTATGAATCCTGCCTTAAGTGAAATAAAGGAGAACCACGCTGGTTCCCCTATTAAATATCAGGAAAGGTGTCACCTGAGTAATAGAACAGCCTCCAAAGCCTTAAGGGTGGGTGACAAGTCAATACTGTGTTCTTGGCTTCCAGATTAGTCAACTAAGATTGTATCTTCCTTTCACCAAAAAGTCCTGTTTATAAAGTTCCACTAATTCTAAGATTATGTTAATCTAGAAGCTGATTTACAATATCAAACAATTCATTTATTCTTGCATTGTGTTTCTTCCCCCGCGCACACACATACACACCAATTACTTTGCCCATCAAAATACAATGGCCACATATTTCCATTGAAAATACATGTTTTTAAAAAAGGTTGTGATGACACTATGAATACACTTTCCCATTGAATTTAATGGATGTAACCATAGTAACAAAGGCATACAAACAGGGGTGGACATATAGACTGGAAAAAAATACAAGAAAATAAATTGTACAGATACCAGAGAGCCAGGTGGCTTGTTTTCTCCAAAAAGTTTTTTTTTTCTCATTTATCTCCCTCTATCTTCTTTAATTTATACCTTCAATGGGCCAAACCTATGCTTAACCTCTATTTAGGTATGGGTGGATCTTCTTTGGAAAAAATCTGAACTAATACACAGATAGCTGAAGGGAAATGATTTTCTTTCATGTGGCATAGTGGAAGGGGCATTGGAATAGGATTCCGGAACTTGGCTTCTGCTCTCTACCTTTGAATAAACCGGGACACGTCACTTAATCCTTCTCCAAACCCTAATTTTCTATTCTCTAACCTCTCTTCCATCTGCACCCACAACTGGATTAAGAATCAAATAAGCTGATATGTACAAAAGTACTTTTCAAAATACACAAAAGTATGATTCAAACTGTTAGGGTGGAGCAATAAAACAAATCATAGGCTTTACTCTGACATTTTTCTTTCACCTATGGGAGGGTCGGGAGATCTCAGCCAGGGGCAGAGTTGGAATTAGAACTCTGACCTCTCAATGCCAAGCTCAGTGCTTTTCCAAGCTGCCATATTACTGGTCCAGCAAGTTGACAGGAAAGCTAGAGCATTCCTCAGTCATTGGTGTGGTTGACCTCTGTTATGCACCTCCAACTATGTGTGCCCTCCTTCCCTCTGGATCCTGGTTCCCTTATCAAGCCATAAGTGTTGGGCTGGACAGATTTTACGTGCCCTTCGGCAATGATAAAGTGTTATCTCAATGCAAATTTACAAACATATACACATATACTTTTTACGAATTGCACAAACCACAAACCAAAGAACAGGCATTTTGATTATATGAATTTCCAACCCCACCTTCATCTTCCAGGACTGCTTAGTACCTTCTGGTCAAGTCCAAATTCCTTGACATCCAAGATCCTACCATCACCAAACTGCCTTTTTAATTTTATCAATAACTCTCCTGAACCCCTTAGTCCACTGTGCTCTTCACTGTCCCCAGATGTTCCTACCACTTTCTTACCTGTGCTTTTGTTTATGCTGTTTCTGACACTTTCTCCATTATTATTAAGACCCTGCCTGTTTCTGAGATAGGAGGTTGGTGGGAAGCATCTCAGATTCTCCCAGCCTACCACATACATATGCCATGTCTTCAGGATTGTAATTCTTTAGGAGATGAGGTACATGTACTGCTTGCTCAGTGTCCCCACAGCCCTCTGAGCACATAGAAAGGGCACTACTACTTTTGAGGTATTTTTCCTTTTTGCAGTTGAAACAAAAGCATCCAGAGGTGAAAGAATTAACCTAACATCACACAGCAGAGCAAGAACACATCTAAGACAGCAGACTTTGAGCCTATAAGTCTGACTTGCTTACCTCTCCCACTGATGAGATGAATAATTGAGCATTTAAAATGAGTGCATGTATGTTTATTGATATTCTATTTTTAAGAGTGAAAAATTGAAAACAGCCAAAATAACCATGAATGCATTACGGTTCTTCCAAACTATAAAAGATGATTAAGTCTTTACAGCATTTTAATGGAGTCATTTGGAATCTTAAAAAAATTAAAGCATAGAAAGAATGAGACAGGCTGGGAAAATAACCATGACAGTTGTCAATCAATGAGAACAGGTATAGGAGAATATAACACAATTCATTTTTATAAAAAGGAAGCACACACACACACTCACGTACGCTGACACGCCATAAAAGCTTGGAAAGACAGACCTAAACCACTAACAGTGCTTCACTGCATTGAGAGAATTACATAGAAAACTTGAATTTTCTATTTTATATACACATGTATGTATGCATGCATGTGTAATGAACACACACTATCTTTCTTATCAGAAAAAGGTTAGGATCCATTCAGTTTGAAGACATAAAACATCAAAAAAGACAGAATTTCTTTGTCTGGCACTCCCTTTGCTTCTGTTGAAGAAAGGCCACCTCTGCCAGCACATAGCATCTGGCTGAGAAAATGACACAGGTGGGTAGCTCAGGACTGTGACTGTTGCAATTGCTGGACTGGGTCACCTCAAACCTGACAGCTTAATTGCTCCCCTGATTTAAGAGGTTCCAGGATTACCTTCAGCAAATACTTAAGATGAAACCGGATTATTTACTCACAGAACCAGAAGATTTTCCTTTTAGGCCCCTTGATAGTCTGAGAGCCCCTCCTACACCACATTGAAACAGGTGAATCTGCTTTCTATTCCCCACCCTCCTAATGCTTTCTTGGTTATGGCAGAAATAAGGAACTGAGAGTCAGAAAACCTCGGGCACAACAATTTCACGAATTGGAAAACATGGAGCCCGTCATTTTCTCTCCGAACCAGTTTCCTCATTTGTAAAATGACACTAATTCTGCCTGACTCCCAAGATTTTAATATCTCTTTTAAGTTATATATCCATGCCTTGGAATTCTATGAAGATATTAAAAAGACTGGGGATAGAGTCTATGTACAAATATGAAAAGAGCACCAAGACGAATTGTGGGTGAAAAAAAACAACATACAGAACAGAATATACTGTGTGATCTCATCTTGGTGAAGAATATAGCTTACAATCTTTTATGTGCTAGAGATGATTTATCCATGGACTCTTGAGAAACATAAATGGTCTTAGATTGATAGAGAGCTGAGGTGAGCCAGGAATCCTCTATCTTTCATTTTTGTACTATCTAGTTCTGTCCAACTTTTACCTTGTATTACTTAAAACAATTTAAATCAAAATGGATAATGATACATAGCTCATGGACTGACTAGTTGAAAAGACTAAATGAAGCATTCTGCATGAAAAGCATTTCTGTAAAGTATAACACAATTCTCCGATGTTACTTTTATCTTTCTAAATAGAACCAAATACCCATTTATTGAACTCTGTCCTAAAACAAAATAAGAACCATGCAATTTAAAACTTCCACCTTTAATATTCTTGATGGTTTGAAACATGAGACCAATAACCATCCGACAATGCTGTGTAGGCCACCTAGAACTTGGCCTACTCCTCCATGTCACCACCTTGGAGCCATGCAACCAACTAACTGTGTTCCCTGCTTCTGGCCTTGTCTCTAACAGTTCTCTACGTGGTAGTTACAGAGACTAAGTGAAAATATAAGCCAGATTATGTCATTCCTCTGCTCAGAACCTTTCTCAGGACCTGAGAGGTAAGACAGCTAGCCTAGCCTAGGGAAGTTCCACTTTCCCTCCACAAAGTGGCTCTGGAATTTTTCCTCAGTCCCTTAGTCATCTCCCTGCAGCTCTGAAATTTCTCCCTTGTCCCTTATTCAGCCCTCTCTCTGTTTAGATTTCAAGTGTGAGCCTGAGAAAGGAGCCTGGCCAGGAGACTAGATAAATGGCTCTGGGCCACCTCCTCCCCTCCAGGTGGCAAGGGAAACAAACTCTGACTGGGAGGCAGGCTGGATGGCCTTGGAACACCGCCCTCACCCAAGAAAACAAAAGCCTGTGATCCAGACAGCTTCGGGCAGACTTTGAGCTGCCCATACTTTTTCTCTTAAGTGTGCACTTTCATTTTAATAAAACCTACACTCTTCATCTTGCTGTTTGTTGTGCCTTTGCAGTCTTTCTTAGGGCATAAGAACCTGGTCTCCAGAGCTCCAGGGTTGGGTTCCCTCTTTGGACTCCCACCCCGCCAGAGCTCTCCAGTATCTGACTCATCATCCAAAGTGAAATTCCTTACAAGGCCCTTTAAGGTCCTAGTCTGCTTCTCCCCTTCCAGTTCTCAAACCATGTTCCCTCCCCGTTTCCGATCTCCCCATGGCTCCAGCCATGGTTATCTTGGTTCTTCCCGGCACACCAGCATCTCCCTTCCTCAAGACCTCTGTACTCACTCATGTTGCCTTACCTGAACATGTGCCCCGCTTATCTGTACAGCTCACTCCTTCAAGCCATTCCTCAAATGTCACCTCAGAACCTTGACTGATCATCCACTTTTACATTAGAGCCCTCCACACGTATGTGCACTCTATCCTCCTCTCCTGGTTTGTTTATCTCCATCGCACTTATCACCATGTATTTTTATTTACAGTTTATTGCCCATCTTCCCTAATGCAAAGTTTGCTTTATGAGAGCAGGGAGAGTTTGATTTGTTCACTAATGTATCCCCGGTTCTTAGAACAGTATGTGGCACATAGAGTATAATTGATACCTCTTTATTTTTTTTTACTGAATTCTGGCCACAAGGTTATGGAATAACAGGTTGAATTGGTTTACTTAGCTACCTGTCAAAAGAGAAGAAAGATTAATGGGTGTACCTTCGGGGGCGCTTTTTAAAATCGTAAGTGTGTGTGTAATGAGGACAGTAAGTGAAGTAGGGAGAAGAGGTAATTATTCACTTAAATTGACCATGATTTACAGGTAGACATGAGTCATGCAGTTGCTAATTGTCATAAAAGCTTTCCAAACTATCAATGTTCAAAGGTTAAAGCTTTCTGAGAGGGAGATGAGGAACATTCTTACAAGAGAATCAATACAGGTATTAGAATATATACATTAATGTATTTAATGGTGATAAAGCAGGCAACTTTAAAATTTACTCTGTGCTCTGGATAAATGCAGTAGCCAATCATGGACACTAGAGAACACTGGGGCATTTTCTAGGTAGATGGAGTCAGATCATAGGAATGATTACCTCTCTCCTAATAACTCCTCTGGGTTTTTAGCCCTCATGTTAGGGTTGCTGTCAATTTTACAGCTGCTTACCCAACTCGTGGCTCAGGCGCATGGCTGAATTTTTCTTTACCACAGACATAAAGTCCCGTAAACAATGGGAGGGCTTCGAGGAGTAAATAATGAGTGACTGTCTTATTAGGCAGTCACTGCTGGGTGGGACCTCCATTAGTGTCTGTGAGTCATGAGGAAACCAGGGGGGCCCAGAATGTGTACTTGAGAAAGGACTATTTAGACACACCCAGTCCACCAAATGGGAGAAGCTGTACTTCCTTCAGCACACGTATACAAAGCACCTGTGGTCAGCTGGTCACTGTAAGGATGTTGCTTGTATTTCTTGAAGGCTGATGTTTAATACTAAGTGGAATCTAATTCTTTGAGATGAGCGACTTCATTCTACTTTGGAAAAAGCTCTGCCCCTCTCTTATCCACTATACCCACCTTCTTCTTCAGCCTCTTCCATCCTTCCATCTGTTCATCTTACATCCCACTTCCATGTCTCTCCCAGTGCCTATCACAACACATGACACCTTTGAATTGGAGGGTGTTAGTGGGAATAAACTTACTTCTGGCTGTTTCTCATTCTTGGACATCTGGGCAAGTTGGTATTCAGTTCATTTCTTTACTTATACTCGTGCTTAGCCTAAAAAGAGGATTTAATTAAAATATACATAAAATATACTGAGGTAACAGATATAAGAAATAAGAAAAATGAAGCAAAGGAACAAAAGGTATGGGACATAAAATGGAATCCAGAACTGAACTCGGCTAAATTAAAATGCATGCCTGAAAAACTGATGTTTTTATAAGAAGGGCTACAAATTCAATTCTAAATTTTCCAGCTTGGAAAAAAAAAAACTGTCAGTAACATGAATCCTAAGGTCTGATGCAAAAAAAAAAAAAAAAAAAAAACTATAGTTTGAGAAACACATACCTGACCCAATATCAAGAGAAAGCAAATTATTCTGTAGATACAAACGATGTCTCAACAATGTCTTTAGAACGGGCAAAGCGACAGTGTCTTAGAACTACTTACAAGATTCCTCAAGGAAAACCAAGAGCATCTCTCCACAACCATTTATTTAAAGTGATTCTAGAGAAATCCAGGCCCCAGGCATCGGCTAGTCTGACACACCATCGCAAACTTGTAGCCTACAGATGGGCTTAGATTAGCTGAGACTGTGTTTGACTGTTATTGTTGTTTTAAAGTTAATGCCTTTAGGAGAAACATGTATGTACCAGTTCTCCATCCTCAGAGCTAAGTATTACAAGGGCTCTATTTTTTAATGATTGAGATAACTGTTTTATTGCACCTGCTGCTTGAATATTTTCCAGGCAATTTAATCAATCGTGTTATACATTCATGTTGCATTAACTGATCCTTGAAGGCATTGGGTTGGAGACCCCATTCATTCACCTACTCATTCAATAGGCATATTTTGGTCACCTTTTAAGCTAGTAAACAAAAAAAAAAAAAACATATTCTTCAGGAAGCTTAAATCCTAGGAACAGACAATAGATAAGTAAAAATACATGCAATATCAGATGCTAAGTGTTATAGAAAATAAAGGGAGAGGGAGTGCTAAAGGGAGGAAAATTTTAGAGTATCTTCACTGAGAAAGTAGCTTTTTAGTAAAGATCTGAAAGTGAGGAACCTATGTATATATCTGGGGGAACAGCAAGTGCAAAGGCTCTGAGGTAGGGAGGGGGCTTGCCTTGGAAGAATTGCACATAAGGTAATGTGACCAGAGCAAAAAGCAAGGGTGAATCAAGAAACCCTTAAGGGAAAGAAGAAACAGAAGAAGGCCAGGGCAGATGACAGGTCCTGGTAGATCACTGTAAGTACTTCAGAGGAAGCCACTGGAGGTTTGAGTGGAGAAATGATATCACCCGACTTAAGTATTAGATGGACTGCTGACTGCTGGATGTGGTAGGAGATTGGCTAACAGAATATTGCAATTATCCCTTGATTTAGAAAAAGAGTAATTGTATAGTTTCAAGAAATTCTGCATAAATATACTTTCTTGCAGATTTTGCAGTGGCATCCCTGGCAAGTAACAGGCATATAGCCAGTTTTAGGGAGAGATATGGAATTTGTCAACAGACCTGAGAGCATGAACCAAAGAGCCAGGCTAAGACCAGCACCTAAGGAGACAGAGTCAGTCAGTCCTACCTTTCGCAGAGGTGAGCTGAAAAGTCCTCCAAAGTCCACTTTATTCTGCTCTAAAAAACAAGTGTCCAAAGTCCCCTGGAGCAGGGCTACAACAACTGTTGTCTGGAAAATATTCAAGCATCAGGTGCAATAAAACAGCTATCTCAGTCATTAATGGAATACTTCACTGTGAGATAGTCTCTCCTTTGTGAGGCCTCTAAGACAAACCAGTGGTAAAACAGGCAGATAACTGAAGTCAAAGACTGGCTTCCTGGGATTATAATAATCAACTGAAATATGATTAAAAGCCAGGGGGCCCATGCGAGGAGGAAAATAATAATAATAATAAAAATAATAATAATAATAATAAAAGCCAGGGAGCCCTGAACATGGATTATGGGCTTGTTATAGAGAACAATAGTCCTTTCTTATGGTCTAAAAGTGTTTCCACATGTCCTAGCAGTAAGGCACCAGAAAAGAAGCACCTCCACAGGTGGCCCAAGCCTCTGCAAGAGCACTCATGTGGCATGGAAGAAGGCCCTGGGCACCTCAACTCTGCAGCAATCTGGGTAGCAACCTAGAGCAAGTTGTGTCTCTTGTGAACCAGTTTCTCATCTCTGAAATGAAAGTCTCATGAGGACTAAATGGGATTATGAACATAAGAACATAGCACAGTTCATAATAGGGACTCAATTCATCTTGCTTCTATTTGCCTCCTTCCCCCACACAGTTTGACTGAGGCCAAGTTCCAAGCAAGTTCCCCTCCATTTGACTGCTTTTCCATTTGGCCTTTCTCTGGTGCCGGCTAAGGATGTCTAAAGCTCCCTTGTCCACAAGTAAGTCCCATGAAACCTGCCCCAAGACTTGAGCAGTTTGTCCCTAAGGAAGGCCGAGCAGGTCCTTAGCATATTCCTGCTGCTGTGTCTGACCCTCGCACCCCTCTACACCTGCACCCAAGCAAAAGCCCTGAGCAAGCCTCTGTGACAGAAGGCATGTGAACCTCCAGAAAGGCCCAGCTCATGAGAACCTGGCACAAATATTTCTCTGAATTTCTCTCTACCAAATAAAGAAAATACAAAGTTACCCAAGAGAACTTCATGTTTCAAGATAGATGGAAAAGAGGAAGCTCCTTTGTGGAAGAGAAGAATTTTCATGGGTTTTTAATATGTCAGCAGTCTGTTTAGGTTGAAAGAGCATGACCTATCCAAGGTCTCCTATCTAGGCTAGAGGAGCTAGGGACTAGCTCAACCCCACATTAATTCTCGGCCTTGGCCCCTGTTTCTTTGCTCCTAACAGGCCCTGGTCTCTGGTCACACCTCATTACCTCAGCTATCAGACCACAGCGTGACATTGGAGAGAACTTCAGGGGCTGATAACTTTGGGGTCACTTCTGCCAAATTCGGGGACTTTCAGAGTCTCCTCCCACACACTTGTGTGAGATACATGTGTCTCCTCCGTGGGCACCTCTCCACACTAGGTTGGTTTTTATCATCAGTTTCAATCTGAGACACTGCCCTTGTCCTGAACTCCAACCCAAATTCCAATACATCTCACCTCAGCTCCATGGGCACTGATGAGTCCCCAGGTGACCCAACAGTCTTGCCACCTCAACTGTATAGACTCAGAATTTCAGAGTAGCAAGAGAGTATGAAAGTCAACAAACCTCACAATGCTTAAGTTCCTCTACTGTAATTGGTGGCATGTATCCTCCTTGAGGAACCAAGTACAGCCCCAAAAGCCCCAGGGGCCCACCACAGGTCGGGGGACAGATCTGAGTCTTCTTGCCCTCCCAGAGCATCCCCTGGAGCACCCAAAGTCTCCTGCCTCGTCCTTGGGGCAACCTTTTCAGGGTCAAGGCTCTTACCTGCCTCCTTTTGTTCTTTCTTTTCTCCTTCTGGCTAGACATCTCCTGCCTGTGCTCAGATGCTTCAGTACTGAATTCCTTCACTATCTTCTTTAAATAACTGCCAGACCCACAGTGCTTCTGTTAACTTAATTTGCATAAAAATCACCTGGGCCCTCACTGTCATTCCCTCTGGGGTACAGGTTTGGGTAGGGCCCAGGAGTCTGAGTTTCTAACCAGGGTCGCTTTTCTATTTGCAATCACCTGGAGCTTATTAAAAACGTGACTCTTAGGCCCTATCCAAATTTTCTGAATCAGAATTTGTAGTTCTGCAAGATCCACGGGTGCATAGAACACCCTTTACAGTTCAGGAAAAATAGAGGTCGGCAACCACAGCTACATACTAGAATCACCTAGAACATTGGAAAACAATTCCGTGGCCCAGCAGCACCCAAGGCCAGTGACATCAGAGAAATCCAGTAATTGGGGTTTCAAAGCTCCCCCAGTGATTCCAGTGTGTGGTCAGGGTTGAGAAATCTGCCATAGAGCATCTTGAAGTGCAGGCCCCACCTCTGAGACCCCTGCCAGAGAAAGGCAGGACCTGCTTCGTTTCCTTGAACCTCTCAGGTCACGGCTTGAAGTCCCATTTGCTCTGGGCAGCTGTCCACAACGCTAGCTCCTTTTAAAACAGCACAGCGCTGTGGTTAGGAGTTCTATTCCAGAGTCAGGTAGACCTAGATTTAAATCCTAATTCCAACATTTATTGGCTGCACAACCTCAGAAAATGTACCTAATTTCTCTGAGCTTTGTTCCCTTGTGTGTAAAGTGGATGGAGCCAATGTAGTACCTCCCTCTTGAAGTCGATTCAAGGGTTGTTTTCTATAGCGGCCGCACCATTTGACATTCCTCCAGTAGTGTACAAGAGTTCCGAATTTCTTCGTCTTGTCAATTGTCAACCTTGTTACTGTCTGTCTGTTTTATTTTAGCCATATTAGTGGGGTTGAAATAGCTCTCTGTGGTTTTTTGATTTGCATTTCCCTGATGACTCTGGGTGTCAAGCATTTTTCCATGTACTTATTTCCTGTCATATTTTACTATGTTAAATTCAACCCGTCATCTCATCCGCTCACACATTTGGATCTTGCTCCTATATTTGCAATTCTTTCAGTTCACGATTGACTGCGAAGATCATGGGAGTGCTCTCTAGAGCCTATTCTCCAAAACAGAAAAACAAAATTGTTGTACATCTTGGGACAAGTGACTGAACCCTGCAGTGTGCTACAAGGAACCTCTTAGGTTGGCACTGAATCTTATTAGTTGTCTCTGAGTGAGAGTGAATTCTCCTCATAGCTGTAACCCTACCCAGCTCTCTGCTCAGGGTGCGGGGTTCTCTCAACACCACTTGCCCTAGGGTTCTTCTTTTCCCCTTGGCGCTTTAACCAAACTCTCTTTCAGACTTTTATTCCCCACATTTTTTAGCTAAGTCCCCAAAATAAAATGTCTCAGACTACATCCATGGAGAAGAAACCATGTCTGGTTTCTCAAGAAATACTCAACACCTCTCCTTCTGTTTAGTTGGCTTATTCCTTCCTAGGTTATTATCCCCACCTCCTCCCACCCTAGCGCCGCCCCCCCTCCCACCCAAGGTATGATGCTCAAGAAGGTGAGGAGAGACTTCTTGACTCCAGTCTGGCATTTGCTCTCTAAGTGACCAAGGCTCCCACATAGGCAGAGTCTCTAGCACCCTGTACTGTGGCCATGGCCTGGCTGAGCATCCAGGAGGCTTATCAGCTGGGATGGACTTCTCTCCTGATTTTAGTTCTCTCATCTAGAGCAGAGATTTTCAAAATGTGGTCCACGGACTGCCTGAGTCAGACTCTCTGTGGAGTGGATCCTAGAAACCACATCTGGAACAAGCTCCTCAAGAATTCATACATACACTACAGTGTGAAAACTGACTTCTAGAGGTATTATTATTAATTTATTGTGACTCAACATATGTGTGTTCATAGGGCTCTTTTAAAATTTATATTTTTGTCCCGTGACACAGATCCTATAATAAGCAGAGTGAGGACTTGAGAACAGGCCTTTCAACTCCTTGCCTTGTGCTCCTTCCATGTATCAGCTGCCTGGCTTTTGTCTGTAGAAGCTTCAGACAAAGCCTGAGGCAGTCACCTGCCTGACACCAGAGAGCTCTGGCACTTTCCTGGAAGTTGAGATGTCCCTGGATCTCACACCATCACTTTCCTTTTCTCTCCCTGTCCTTTCTAGGACATAGGTTTCAAAGCAAGAATCCTGGAATATATACTAAGCAGCTGTAGGATTAACATCTGCATAACCCAAATACCAGCTAATTTATGCCAGTCTTCCTTTACCACCTCATCCCCTAGCAAACAGGAGGGACTGCACTCAAGTTTGAATAATTGTAGACCCGACTCAGTTTTTCATACCAAATTTAATCAGAGATTACTAGCTTGCCTGTGATTGGCTGTCTTTGATAAGGTGTCCACCTTTGTCCAGTTAGCTGTGACCAGGGGCATAAGCCATCTGGGCAACAGAGACTGTGTGCAGGACAGTTTTACTTAGATGTCAGAAGTCACCATAACTGACATTTCTAGAATAATCTACAAAGTAGCCAAGTCACAGACAGACTACTGAGCGTAAATTTTATAACAATAACTACTGTTCCATATACTGTAGTGTTATTTGCTGATTCACTCACGCTTCAAATAGAAACACTTCTACTCCTACGTTTCAATGACATGTTCAGTACTAATCATTTTTTCAATAATATTTATTAATTACTCTTAACTATTGGTTTCTTTTTTAGGTATTAGAATATAGTTTATATGTTGTGAGGGATTTAGGGCCTAGGGAGAGGGGAATCACAATGTAGAGAGAGAACATCTTTCTACCGAAGAGCATTTTCAGTCTGAGAATAATGAACACCCCATGAAGCTTTACTCAAAGGGCCAAGCTACCTACCACTACCTATAACAAACAGTGGAGAACTGCTGAAATCAGGTGTTACCAAAACACCTGAGAAATGTGGCAGGAAGAGTGATGAAAGGGAAGAGGGTTTTTTTTTTTTTCAGGCTGAGACTAATGCATCAGTCGTACACGCTGATGCTATAACATTAATGTCCGCTCCTTTCTCATTCTCCTTCTTCCCCTTCTGTAGTTGCAAAGGTCTGTGACATGCAAACCTAAGCGGATCTGCAAAGAGGAAGGCTCTGACACAGGACTCCCTCCCCAGAAGTTTTAGGTGTGTAATATGGTTGTAGCAGGAAACCCACTAGATCCGGAGTTGGTGGATCTGAGAACTCAGGCTTGCTTCACCAGCTCTGCAATCTTAACCAAACTCCCTTGAGAGTTTGTAAAATGGAAACAGTTATTTCTTACTCATTGGGTTGTTGTTCAAATTAAATGAGATATGTATTTTAAAGTGTCTAGTCTACGGTCATGCCACCCTGAATGTGCCCAATTTCATCTGATCTTGGAAGCTAAGCAGGGTTGGGCCTGGTTAGTACTTGAATGGGGGACCACCTTGGAATACCAGGTGCTGTAGGCATTAAAAGAAAGAAAGAAAGAAAGAAAGAAAGAAAGAAAGAAAGAAAGAAAGAAAGAGAGAGAGAGAGAGAGAGAGAGAAAGAGAGAGAGAGAGAGAGGGAGGGAGGGAGGAAGGAAGGAAGGAAGGAAGGAAGGAAGAAATTAAAGTGTCTGGCACATAGTAGGTATACAATTAAAATTTGTCACTTTGGTTTCTTCATCTGAGAATGAGATTATTAGTATTTTCAGTAACCCAGGAGTGTTCTGAGGGCTAAATATTTTAGGTAAAAGCGATTTGTGCATAACAAAGTCTTATACATGTATAAGGTCATCATTATTTAAGAAATTTGAAAGTTGGGATGGGGTATAGGTTTTTCTTCATTTATTCTTTAAAATCTAGCTTATTGCTCCATCTAGTGATAGACTTTATAGTCCCATAGCATCCATAAGTTTAAAAAAGCCAAAATGAGGTTAAGCAGAAAGGATCTCTTGTTCTTGAGTTTTATAAAGCCAGAAAAATCTACACTGTCTAGCTCTCAGAACACCCGTGTAAGAAAAGCCTTCGATAAAATTTATTTTTCACACTGCCCAGAAATAACATGTAAAAGAGATTAATGTGCGTAAAAGCACCTTGTATGGAGTGGGTGCTCAATGAATGACTAATTCAGAGGTCCCTGATATTTTTACCTTCCTTTTGGAATTTTCCCTCAAATACAGACTCTTTGGAAAGATTAGTTTTTAAAAGTACATTAATTAAACAACAATGAATTTGTTTTACTTTTCATTAATTAAAGACCTTACCCCATCAGAAACAATTAACTGGAGCTTCTAATTAGGACGGGGCAGTGCTGTCACACTGTGAGACAACATGAGGAAACCAGAAACTAGTTCATCTTAAAGTCTTTTCATAATTAGCATCTGACTTCTGTTAGATTTAAAATATTTGAGAAAATGTGACCATGTGATCAAGTAGATCACAGTCCAGGGAGAGTCCACACAAGTATATTTAATGGGATAATATATATACCAAAGTATACCAATTTACTTTTGTCATCTGCATTCTCCCCACCCCACACCTGCTCCCTATTCTGCAGAAGCATCCATTTGCCCCAGAGGGAACTAGAATGGTTACAGCAGGAATGCAAAGAGAAAGCAGTCCACATTCAGTTTTGAAACTCAGAATAGAGTTTCAAAACTTGAAAGAAGAGAAAGATAAATTTTAAAGTCCAGGCTTTGTGACAAGAGAACGAGTTTTCTAAATTCCTTTAACTCCTAGTACTGACAAGGGCCAGGACTTTAGGCCAGATCATAAACCAAACCTGCCCCCAGGACACAGAGAACACCCCTCCACCATCAGGGGCCTAAGCCCCACCCCCAGGGCTGAGGAGGACATAACTGGAGGGCCAATTATAAGTGGGTATCAGGAGGGTGTACATGGAAGGCCATTCAAAGAGGAAGCAGAAACAGAACGCCCAGATCTCTCTTTCACCGAAGGGGAATGTGAGGAGGACAGAGGAAAGCTGACAAATGTGTCCTCCCTTTATTTCCTCTTGGAGTGAAACCCGGAGGTGGAAAAACTGGTAAAATGCCCTGGCAGGTTTGAGGAAGCTGAGAACATTGTGGGGAGAGTGGAGAAGGTAGAGGTCTTACTTAAGAAACCCAGCCAGTGGTCTGAGCAGCGGCACAGCCTCTGTCAGACATGTAAGCTCCTGGCCAGATCCTAGAGAGCCCAGCTGAGGGCCTGGAGGTGCAGATAGACAAGCAGGGGCCTGGGACAAGGACAAAGGGACTGCTCTGTCCGGGACTTCTTGGCAGATGCCGGGATCCTTACTCTCTCTGCCGCTCCGTTTTCCTCTAAAGCACTTAACCATCAACTGACATATTTGGTATTTACTTGCTCTTCTCTCCCCATCTCCACCTCGCGCTAGAATTAAAACTCCATAAAGACAGAAATTTTGGTCTGTTTTGTTCACTGGCATGTCCCAGTCAGTGCAAGAGGTGGCGCTAACTCACTATTAAGATTATAGCTTGTCTTATCATACTATTCCACCCGGGCATTCTTTGGTTCTGGGTTCTTCCTGTCGAAACAGATTCCCTAGGAGTTTCTATTCATTCCACGTGGGGGCAGCAGAGGACAGTGAATCCCAGACGGCTGGCGCATGGCACGCAGAATGCTCCCATTTTTGTGATGACAGCAAGTGATGGGAACATGCAAACATCTTCACTTCCCTCCATCCCTGCTACCCTGTCGCTCTTCCTCGGTGTCTCAAAGAGTCGTCAGACTTTTGTTTTCTTTCTGTTCCAACCTAGTCCCAAGAATAGGTTTGAAAATGAAATGAAGCATGGCAATTAGGGATAAAAACAGACTGGAGACCATCTAGAGCAACCAGACAGCCTGAGATAAACTAATAACAATAATTTAACACTAAATTTAGCTCCAAATTGCTAGACGTTTGGACAGAGCCAGGGGTTAGAAGTGAGGTGAGGCAGCTACCTCAAATGTTAAATGTGAGGGGAGCAGCCCAAATCCTGTCACGAAGATAACTAACGTTTTAGTGCAATATTCCTAAAAGCCAAAATTAACTCCCCCCAAAATTCATGCTGAACAAAATGTCAAAAAATTAAATAAAATTATATAAAACATATGTAGAAGGGAACACATTTTTCTTTTTGTCTGTTTTGAAATGGCTCCACACAGCACATTTTTATCTGGTCTTTAATTAAGGTTTGATATTTTGTTCATCATGCATTTTTGCATTAATTTTAATCTTTAAAAGTTGCATTAATTTTGATCTTTAAAAATCACATCATTGCATTAACATAGTATTTATCTTACAGAGTTTGGGTGTCCCTTTAAGTTTTCCGAGGTGAGTGCCTCACTTTTGCCTCTCTCTAATCCCAGGCCTGCCAGGTCCCTCTCACCAGGGAGCATCAGAATCATCCAAAAGTCCCCTCGCCAACCACTCTTTGCCTGGCATCCTACACAGCTGGATGTCCTGGTGTGAACCTGACAGACAGCACACAAGCAGCCACCCCACTTCCCCTTGGCTGACATACCTTGGCTCTCCCCCGAGTCTGGTGCCAGCTTCCCCATCCTTCTCAATGTAATGCTCCAGAAAGCAGTATCTACTGACCAGAACTAGCAGATGAGACACAATCTTGTAAATAAAGACCTGGGAAGTCATCTCTCATAGGGATAACTAGAGTAACATTGCAGAGATTAGACTGGAGGAAAGTTCCAGATCCAAAACTCATTCTAGGCTGACAGAGCTGTGGACAGAGTTGAAAGGGTGAGTAAGTTATTGCTCAAGACCAGGGCAGTCCAATAAATGTTCTGTGATGACAGAAAAGTTCTGCATTTGTACAGGATAATACCTCTAACCACATGTGGCTATTAAGCACTTGAAATATGGCCACTGAAACTGAGGAACTGAATTTCTAAATGTATTTAATTTGGGTTAATTTACATTTACATTTTGACAACTAACTCCTGTATTATGTTACAGCTCTAGATGAGCAATTCTCAAATTTAACTTGCATTAGAATTATGTACAGGACATGTTAAAGCAGATTGCTGGGCCCATCTCAGAGTTTCTGATTCAGTAGGTCTGTAGTGGGACATGAGAGACAAGTCCTTTAACTCTGGATTTATGTGGATAACAAAAAAGTTTTTGAGATTCAGCAACCCAAAACCCAGAATGAGAAATGTAATCTACTACACATTTTATAACTGTAACTCCATATATTTAATGCCACTCTTCAGTGGGATTCTAAATTTACCTCTGGATCTCATTTCCAACTGGAACTCTGGGCTTTGCACCCTTAGCCTCCATATCAGCCTTTATCCCTCCTGACGTGAAGTTGTCCATTCTCCAGCTCTGACCCCACCTGTCCCAGCCCTCTCGATGCTGGCCATGCCTGCTCCAGTGATGAACCTAACTAGCCTGAGGATTTGCCCAGCCCTTCCCCACATTCAGGGAACATCTCCTTTCTGGTCCTGTCTACTCATCTCTTCATCCAGGCTGTATTGCTCTTCCACATCTCAGATTGAAATACAATCTTTTTTGGAGATTAGAGTCACTTCCCAAATATGGTCCCAGCAGATAATGAGATACTTTCAACCAACACATGGACTCCCACATACTTTCTATGTTACACCACCAATATCTCTTCTTCCGCTCCCCACTGTTCACCACTTGATACCCAGTACTGAATAAACTACTTTGACATTTTGAAAATTAGAAACTAGACCCCTATTTTAAATTACTATAATTTCCATTTTGCAGATGAGAAAACTAAGATTCAGAGAGGTTAAGAAAACTTCTTAAGGTCACACAGGTAAAAAAGGACCATGACAGAAGAATTCCATATGGTTGCTAGGAGTTTCCAGGATGTCATGAGTGGTTTGTATTATTTTTCAGACTGAAAGCCCAGTAGGATAACCACAATTTAGAGGAATTTAGAGGGAACCATCTTTCCTATTCTGCTCTGTACTCACCCAACACAACCCATCTCCCAGTGCACAGAGCTACAGTCCAGCAGATAAAATGACTATGATCGTACAGTATTGTGGCATCAAACTGCCTCCAGTGATACAGCCAGAGAAAGACATCTGACCCAAGCAAGGCTAATATGAGTGCCTCTTTAGGTATTCAAAATCAGGGCATTAAAAAGCAAAGAGACTCAGACAGCAGAACTATAAGGCCATGTAGAGAAGAAGCTGGAGTTGGTGGCCTGGCTAGTCAATTATGTGGGAAGCAAGGATGTATCTTTAGAGGTAGGGTAGCATACTGGTTAGGTGTCCAGATTGTGGCAGTAGGCTGCCTGGTTAGAATCCTGGCTCCTACTTACTAGCTGCAGGATTTGGGGCAAGTTGCTTAACCTTTAGGTGACTCATCTTTCTGGTCTGTAAAATGAGGAATGAAGTTAACCCAACTCATTGTTATTATAATGATATATATGAGTTAACATACACCAAGGTGGCAGCCTGGCACACAGCTCACACTAGAAACTGCCAGCTGTCATTATTCCATAGGCGTGAATGAGCCCAGCAGCCGCAGATGCCCACAGACAGCAGCTAGCTCCCTGTGACTTTCCAGTCCCCAGCTGGCCTGCCAGGAATGGAACACTTCATTTTAACCACCACAGGGTTCCCACAGAAAGGTAAGGGGAGCACTTCCCGTGGCATTTGACTCAAATAAAATTTCACCTCACATTAAAACACTTTAAAAAACACCACATACATTTGGAAGTTTTATTCTTTTTATTGCAAATTTCTAGTAAAGGAAAGAACATGGAAGCTGATTCTCATTTAAACTTTGGTGATAAGAGTATGGTGTAGCTTGGTGGCTCACAACTTCCCCAGCACATGAATCACCCAGGCGGCCTTTGATACATACTGACCTGCGTCCCACCTCCCAGAGGTTCTGACTTAATTTGGGGGCAGCCAAGGCACCAGTAGCTTTTGAACTCCCCACATGATTGCAACATGTAGCCATGGTGGAGACCCCCTGCTGGGGCTTGAGACATGGAGTTGGAAGCATTGGAAGCACCTGAGCAACTCAGCAGACAGCCAAGCGTGACCTGCTCATGTCATGCCCTCTACCTGAGTCCAGCTGGTGTCCTCTGTTCCCCTCTTCCCAGGTGTCACTTGTGCTGATTCTT
Source organism: Macroglossus sobrinus (assembly GCA_004027375.1). Lineage (NCBI taxonomy): Eukaryota > Metazoa > Chordata > Mammalia > Chiroptera > Pteropodidae > Macroglossus > Macroglossus sobrinus. Next base: position 820,967 of record PVKZ01000047.1, on the reverse strand, counting down.
CCTTTTCAGAGACCCCAGAGGAGAGACATGCTGGAAGGGCCATGGATCTCCGTGCTGTGGCTTGTGCTTAAATGTGGAGAACTGACAACATAGTTACTCTATCACAAAAAGAAATTCATTTTCCGATTGCAAAAGAGCATTAACCTTTGTTGTTGTTGTTAAGTGGAAATAGTCTTCCTATATAGACAAAATAAGGAAATATATGTTGGGTGACATATTCTTTATATGACTTCTCAGGTCCAAATTAAAAAAAAAATTTTTTTGTCAAGTCATTGAAGGTAAAATATTATGTACCTTAGCAGCATACTTTATATGGGTAAACAGTAATAGCCAGTTAGATATTTCATTTATGATTTATCCTAAAAATAGAAAATGCTTTAATTTTCCTGAGTCCTCAGCAAACAAACAAAAAAGTTTTTAAAAGTACTTCTGTTTTCTTTCTCCTGGGCACCCTTACAGTTGAGGACAATGTGTGTCTCACTATCAGTTTTACATACATAGGTGAATAAACAGCACTGGTGCCAATTTTCAATGACTAATCAAATATGGCGATTGAAAATGAAACACCCATCGTCTACAAAGTTGCTCAAAATGAAAGTTTCTTGACAGTGTTATAAATGCAATATCAACTTGATTCTCTGTCCATACAAAAGTGTGAATTTCCATTTTGTTAATAATACTCAATGATTAATGTCTTGACAGTGATAAAATTTTTAGAATTTAAAAAATACATAGGATCCCATTTTTACATCATAATTCTGATGCATATCATGCCTTCTATTTTGTCCGCAAAACTTTATAGGGTATAGTGCATTGACGTAATAAAACCAAGGCACAAGAATATAGTAAGTATATATAAATCTTAGCACTTTGTGCCCATTTTGGAAACATTTAGAGAGGCAATCATAAAGCCTGAAAAATCCTCACATCCTATTATGATTGATTAACAACTGTGTAATAAATACACTATTAACCACCATTTCATTATTAAGTATATGGCTATCACTACACAGGCTGTGGGTAATTGAAAAAGTTTTCAATATTAAAACCTGGTATAACTAGGTGGTTGATGTAAATATTGTGCCTTGTATTATCTAGATAATTGTCTTAAGTTTCCATTTCAATTTGCAATTTATATGGCAGTTATCAATTTTTAAACTATTTCCATTATATAAATGGTATTTTTTTCCCAAATGTTAAGTCCTTTCCCCCTATAAACAACAAGATTTATGAGAAGATAACCAATATAAGAAATGCAGAGACAACAATAATAAAATCCAAATATGGACTCAAAGGCTGAATTCTAATCTAACAGGACATTCTCTTAATTTAGGGTGAAGAGCAACAAATTTCTGTGACAATTCATTAGTTTCTTAATTTAAAAAATTACCATGACATTTTCAAAATAGTAAAGTCTTGGCTAGAGCATCAAGCATTGAAGTAAAATTAAGTTTTTTCATTCATAAGATGTAGGAAATAAAAGCCTTTCCAAATATGAGGGTGGGGATATATCATTAAATTTAGAGAAGTGGCATAAAGTGGTAAAAACTGAATTTAATACTTTTAAAGATAGAGTGTTTTCAAGACGCAAGGTAAACATTTAGACCCATGAAAACACAGTTCTTGGCACATGCACGCCATGACTAGAACAATCCTGAATGCCACGACAGCTTGGCTACAGAGGCGTCTAGCTCCCAGCCCCACTGACAAAACCACCTCTGAGGTCCTTGTCCCAACTCTCTTCACATGGGAGCTTCTGGCTTCTGCATCTGTTGGATTTGCTTCTGTAACTGGTCCTTGTCCAGCTTCATCTTGGCTTCGAGAACTTGCCTGAGAGTTCCTATGCTTTCATAGATGGCTGTAAATCCTTTAAAAAAGAGATAAATTTCACAAGAGTTAATATTTAAAAAAATGCTGTATCAAATTCTATAGCATATAGTAACAGTTGATTTGGACAAAAACTATCAGTAGATGCTAAAATTACTGTAGTGAAGTGACGAAATGACCAAAGCTAACTTCACCAATGCTGAGAGAAACCAACATCATGTACCCTCTGCCAGGGTGCTCTGGGAAGGACAGACACATCACTTCCATGTTGTTTCTGTCCAAAACCTACAACCTACATCTAACTGAGAGGAAGCAAACAGACCCAACCTGTGGGACATTCCCCAGAAGATTGGCCTGTAATTTTTAATGATGTCAGCATCACTGAAGAGCTGATCTAGATTAACTGAGACTAAATAAGGAAGCATGATACCTGTCTGCATTAGAACCTAGACCAGGGAAGCTTTGCTATGAAGCAAACAATGGCAAAAGCCTAACGTTGAAAAATATTTCATCAATGTTATAGTGTACTACAGTTATTTAAGAGAACATCCTTGTTCTTAGAGTATATGGTTTGAAGTAATAAAGTAGTAAAAAAGCATAATTTCTGCAATGTACTCCCAAATGATTTAGGGAAAAAAGTGACATTTGTATACACATAGACACATAAACACATGCATACACATACACACACAAACACAGAGAGCAAGAGATTAAGCAAATTTCCCAAATGTTTATCAGTTAATCTAGACTAAAGGTATATAGAGTTTTTGATTATTCTTTTAGTTTTTCTCAATTTGAAATTATTTCAAAATAAAAAGATAAAAAAGAAAAAAATTTCTATCAAAAGAGCATTTCATATCATTCTGTATTCCTACTGATTTTTAAAATAAGTTTTTTTGAAATTTACTAAATTTCATTAGTAAATTTAGAATTTCTCTCATAAAATTTTCTTTATGTAGCATTCATGAAAAAGAGGTATGAACATTATGTGTTAAAATACTGTTCTTAATGAATGGAAAGATACAACACATAACTAAATAAAAGAGTGGGCTACAAATCAGCATGTATAACATGAGCTTTAATTTAAAAAAGTGTGTATCTTATATGTATAGAAAGATAGCCATAAAAATGATCTCTGGGTGAAAGGAGGTATTTAAAAAAATATTTTATGCTTTATGATTTTCCATTAAGAAATGTATGGATTTTGTAATAAAAAATAAATATTTATAATTTCTTATTAGATATTAAATATTAAAAACTTCAATGGTATATTGAATAAATGATAATAAATTCACTCAGGAAATGATGCAAAGTTAAACATTGATGGAATATTCAAATACCATATTCTAGTAGTCTAAAAGATCAAGAAAGAAGATTCATTTTTATCTTTACAAGTTCTTCAATTCATAAATTTAATTGTGACTTCCACTTAAATAATAAAATTTGGTGGTAACAACAAAATTATCCTTGAGATAACTAACTACTTTTATCTCCATGTGGCCGAAATATAATAGTTTCATAGAAGAAAATTATGGAATCATAGAATTTGAAGGAGGTAGGAAGTAATTTAGTCCCTTTTTTCACAGTACGAGACTGTCTTCTCTTTCCTGACCACGGTCAACCAGCCTCCACTTGAATACTTCCATTAGCAGAGTTGTTATGTTCACAAAGCCACCAGTATCTTTTTAGGACCCATTAATCGAGGATACAGTGAGTCCTCACTTAACCTTGTTGATCGGTTATGAGATTTTAAGCAAACCAACTATAACAAAACCAATTTTACAGTAGGCTAATTGACATAAATAAGAATTAAGTTCCTAGGCCATGTCACCAACATTATAATGAAACATTGAATAAAATGACCTTGTTTGAGGACCTGCTGTACTTCTGCCTCATATTGTCTTAAAAATCTGTCTTTGGGCAACTTTTACTTATTGGTTCCAGTTCTATATTCCTGATTCAGAGTGTAAATCTTATCACTCCTTTATATGACAGTGTTTCAGAAGTTGATATCACCTCTAATATTTTCTTCTGAATAAGTGCTAATTAATGGGCCCCACTGACTTCCGAATAGAGGAAAATCATTCCTCTACCAACAACATTATAAAAAAAAAGCCTTGAAAGCCCCTCAAAGATATGTGCTATTTCTGAGATATTGACTTTGGCTACAAATGTAAAGAATCCACAAATAGCACTAAAGAAAGTGCAAATCAATTGCAAGCTAAGCAATTTTCATTTAGTTTGTCCCTCATGGTGGTTCTTGTGTATGTAGAACTGAAACAATGTTTTAGTCCAATACAGCACAGCTACTTAGGAAATCACCAAAGACATAATGTTATTACCATTAGCTAGCTTCATAGGCAGTTGTAGGGGAATATTAAGTACTTGTTTGTTTGTTTGTTTTTTTACATCAAACAGAACATAAACCATGAGAGCTGTTTTCTTTGTGGCCTACCAGCATCAACTTCTGCTTTCATTTCCTTCATCTCCTCACTCATCTGTAACTCCAGCTTGCTGATTCTCCCGTGCATCTTCTCCTCTTCTTGTTTTGTTTTCTGCACTTCCATATGCTTCTTTTGACTCTCTTCTATCTTGTCAAGTCTGGCTGACATCTGGTTGAGCTTTTTCTCCACGTCCCTCTCACTGGCTCCCTGAGATCCATGATAAGAATTGCACTCGATTATTCTAAAAAGAAAATCTGCATTGTATTTGCATCCATTACATCATTTAACAACAGTCTGCAGGGAATAGAATCACAGAGGTTGCTCATTGCTCACCCTAATATCCATTCTCCCTTTCTCTCAATTTTCAGCTGGGTTTAAGGTCACCCAGAATAAAGATGACATTTTCTGTTTCCTGAGTAGCCATATGATTAAGTTGTGGTCAATGAGATGTAAGTATAAGTGTACATGGTAGCTTCCAGGAAAAGTTAAAAGACAGCTGAGGCATATCCTTGCCCTTTCCTTCTTTCTTCTGTTCCTGGAATTCAGACGTAATGACTGGAGCTCTAACAGCCATGTTGAACTCTGAGGACCAGGGTTACTCTCTAGGATTGAAGAAAGTTAAGTAAGGAGGATCCTGGATCACTGAGGACTGACAAGCTACCACATCAGCCCTGCAATCCCTATACCCAGACATGTTCTATATGAAAGAGAAATAACTTTCTATATTATTAAAGCCACCAATATCCTGGGGTTTACTGTTAGTTATTAAACCAATCTTCATATAAAAATAGCAGTGATCCAAAGACCCAGAAACCTACAAAATGTATTAGTATGAATCTAAGTAAATCAATCAGTAGATCTGATGAAAATATGGAGGACAACTAAAAATATTTCAAATATTAAATATTTCCTTTCCTTTCCATTCAACTATGCTTCACTTTTATGGGAATCTGCAGGTAAGCTTTAGCGGTCAGTACTACACCACCAAGTTGTAGGTGGGCTATGGCATGATAAAGCTCTTTGATGTTATTTGATGCATTATCTGCAATTCAACAGCTGGGCATTGAGAGAAAGCAGAACCAGAGATGCAAACTGCACCAGTCACTTCTGCTCCATCAAAGTCCAACAGGAGGAAGCAGTGCACGAAAAGAGAAGGGAGAGGGAGATGGTCAGGCTAAATAACCACACCAAAAAATTTGCAAATTCCGGTTTCACAGTCCACTGATTTTTAATACTATATATGCAAGGCTTTCTTGATATCAGTTTTGAGCAGTTCTGCACATTTTAGTCCTATGGGAGAGTGGAGTAAAAGGAGAAGGAAGGTGGGGAAAAAAAAAACCAGTAAATTTTCATTACAGGTTACATACACCATGACATCTCATACTGTGGTAACTGTGTAGTGGAGGGGCTTGGAGGGAGAAATCTAGTCAATAGTGTTTTTACCAGATCATGAAATTAGAACAAGCTAGAATGAAGTTTCTAATTATTAGTTTTATTTAGAAAAGCAGATGGACTATTTGGTTCATTACAGTCTTGACTGTAATTCATCTTAGCTGAATATATTAAAATTTTCTACTTAGTATTTGGTACTCAAAATAAGTCAAAGTGGTCCATTTCTTTGTAACATATACAAAGAATCAATATGAACGATGGAAATAGATTCTAAGGCAAGACATAGTTGAATAGATTAATGCAATCCTAAATAAATCAATGATAATTTACTAGATATTACTCAAACACTCCAGACTCCCACCAAATAACTTTAATATGTTATTGCTAAACTTCAATACCTACACTGTTTTCCTTAACAACCAAGGAAAGCTGATCAATTTTTTGTAAAAGTTCTTTTTCTATCCGTTCTTGTTCCTGTTGCAACCAATTTCGTGCAGATAAAATCTGGTTACTGAGTTCCTCAATTGTACCTTTAAATCTAAAATAAAAAAAGTTAGAAGTAAAACAATGTTAAAATGATATCAAACAACCTCAGGTTCCATCTATCAAATTTCTCATAAATATGCCAGCATTACTCAGAATTACATGCTTACCTTTTCTTAAAATTGCATTTAGCACTAAATTGGGAAGGGGTGGGGAGAAAAAGAGTATACAACAAAAAAGCACCTGATAATACTTCCTACCTATGAAGAGCTGACAGTGTGGGCACTGAGATGTTACACAGTAACACAGAGCCATGCATGTGCTAATATTTGCAGTTCCGAGGGTCCCCAGTACTCCTGGCTCAGAGGACAAAGTGTCTCAACTCCCCTCCAGGCTCCCTTCTTTCCCTGGGCTCTTCTCCCTTCTCCCTTTTATCTCCCAGGACTGGAGCCTGGATCCCTTTTTCTCTAATGTTCTTCAAATTGCTCTTGCCCCATGCAGATACTTCCTAATTTGAATAAAAAATAAAAGTAAAAGAAGAAAACATAACCTTCCATTCTTCTAGTCCTCTCCCTTTGCAAATACCTTAAAATACTTTACACTTGCTGCCTTCCCTTAATTACTTTATTATTATTTTTATTAGGAAATATAATAAAAGTACAAAAGAACATATATGACTTTAATAATAAATATTATTATTATTATTATTATTCTCATTGTGATAGAAGCCCCTAATTATCTGCAATATCTGTCCTCTTCTTCTTCCCTATTAAGAAACCCTCAAATGGTGAACTGGGTACATGGTTGCCTAGACAGAGATTACATTTCCCAGCCTCCCTTGCAGCTAGGTGTGGTCATATGACTAAGTCAGCAATGGGACACATGTGGAAGTGATAAGTACAACCACTTAGTCATATCTTTAAAAATAAAGATTTTGTCCTTAGCTGGGCAGGAAGCCAAACCAGCATTCCTGCCTGACCAGGGAGACTGAATACAGAGCATAGCAATTTTATTGAATTCATTTGTTGGTGCAGTCTTTAGTTTTCTATATATAAGATCATGTCATATGCAAACAAGGATAATTTTACTTCTCTCTGATTTGAATGTCTTCTATTTCTTTTTCTTGCCTAATTTCTCTGGCTAGGACTTCCAGTACTGTGATGAATAGAAGTGGTGAGAGTGGGCACCCTTGTCTTGTTCCTGATTGTAGAGGAAAAACTTTCCAATTTTCATCACTGAGTATGATGGTAACTGTGGGCTTGACATATATGGCCTTTATTATGTTGAGTTATATTCCTTCTATACCCAATTTGTTGAGAGTCTTTATCATGAAAATATGTTGAATTTTGTCAAGTACTTTTTATACACCTATCAAAATGCTCATACATTTTTATCCTTCAGTCTATTAATGTGGTGTTATATTGACTTTTATATATTGAACCATTCTCGCATCCAGGTATAAATCTCGTTTGATCATGGTGTCTGATCTTTAATATACTGTTGAATTTGGTTTAGTAGTATTTTGTTGAGAAATTTTGCATCGTGTTCATCAGGGATATTTTCTTGTGTCCGTATGTGGTTTTGGTATCAGAGTAATGCTGGTCTTGCAAAATGAGTTTGGAAGTGTTCCCTCCTCTTCAATTTTTTGGACTAGTTTGAAGATGATTAGCATTAATCCTTTTAAAATGTTTGGTAGAATTTACCAGTGAAGAGATCTGGTTTAGGGCTTTTATTTGTCAGGAGGTTTTTGATTATTGATTCAATCTTCTTACTCTTTAATGGTCTCTTTAGATTTTCTATTTCTTCATAATTCAGTCTCAGTAGGTTGTATGTTTCCAGAAATTCATCCATTTCTTCTAGGTTGTCCAATATGTTGGCACATGATTGTTCTTAGTAGTCTTCTATGATCCTTTTATTTCTGTGGCATCAGCTGTAATGTCTCCTCTTTTATTTATAATTTAAGTCTTTTTTTTTTTGGTTAGTCCAACTAAAATGTTGTTTGTTTTGTTTATCTTTCAAAAAAACAACAATTAGTTTTGCTTATTTTTCCCATTATTTTTCTAATGTTTTCTAGTCTTTATTTTATTTATTTCTACTTTAATCTTGATTACTTCCTCTTTCTGCCATCTTTGAGATGAGTTTATTATTCTTTTTCTAATTCCCTGAGGTATAATGTTAGGTTATTTAATCAAGATCTTTCTTTTTTCATAATGTAGGTGTATATTGCTATAAACTTTCCTCACAGAACTGTTTTTGCTGCATATCATATGTTTTGGTATGTCATGTTTCTATTTTCACTTATTTCAAGATTTTTAAATTTCCCTCTTGATCTTCTTTGAACATATTGATTATTCATGAATGGATTATTTAATTTTCATGTTTATCAATTTTCCACTTTTCCTGTCATTGATTTCTAGTTTTATACTATTAGGGTCAAAAAAGATATTTGGTTTGATTTCAACCTTTTTTAATTTGTTAAGACTTGTTTTGTGTCTTAACATATGACCTACTCTAGAGAATGTTGAGAGAGATGTGTATCTGCTATTGGATCAAATCTGTGTACATCTGTTAGGTCTCTAGTTGGGCAGGACTGCTGTCCATACTATGAGGTGGGGGGACGGCTGGCTGGCTCCCTGAACAGACGGGGCTACTGGCTAACTACACAGTCAAGTTGAGCCTCTAACTGGGTCTGCGACAACCTCTGGTTGTGTGGGATTGCAGGTTGTATTCCCTGGCAGGGTGGTGCTGCTGGCTGGACTCCAGGATTGGGCAGGGCTACAGGATGGGCTCTGCAACTGTACCTGATCAGGTGGGGCCCCAAGGCTGTGCTTTCCAGCAGATGCTGCCACTGGCTGATTCTAAGTTCAGGTAGGTCTGCAGACTGGTATCCACAACTGCACTTGATTGGGCGGCACTCCAAGCTGTGCCCTCCAGCCAAATGTTGCCACTGGCTGGACTCCAGGTTCAGAAAGGGCTGCAGGCTGGGATTCATGATCAGATAGAACCTCAGGCTATATTCCATGCTTGAACAGGCTGCTGGTTGAGCTCCACTGCTGAGTGAGGTCACTGGCCAAGCTCCCTGGTCAGGCAGGGCCACCAGCTTCACCTCACAATTGGGTGGGGCTGGAGGCTGTGCTCTGGGGTTGAATGGAGTCATTTTCTTGGCTCACTAGTCGAGTAGGATTGCAGGCCATGTTCTGCTTTTGTACAGGGTTCTTGGTTTGGTTCCCTACCTGGGCGAGGCTGCAGGCTGGGCTCAACAATCAGTGGGGCCATAGGCTGAGCTCCAAGACTGCATGGGTCACTGTTCAGGCTCCCTGGTCAGGTGTGGTCAGAGGTTACAGATCTTATTTTCGATTATTATATTTTGTGGAAGTCATATTGGTTGTTTTTCAGTTTTGACTGTCCATTTTTAATAAAATCCTATCTGTTAACCATACTTTCAAAATGTGTGAATACTTAAGTACATATATATACAAAACATATACACATGTATAATTTTATCCAATAATTCTTATATATGCAGTATTCAGAAGTCTGACTCTGCTTTTTGTTGTTTCTTCTGACTATATTACTTATATGGCATTTTTCTTATGTTGTTTTATAATACTTGATTGTTTATACATGTTCCTTAGTAATTCCCCTTCCTGTAGGAAGGCCTGAAGGCTGAAGATTTACAGTTGCTTCTGCCAAGCACCCCAACCAAGCACTGCTACCAAACCTGTATCATCCTTTGGTAATTATACACTGGTTTTCTTCAAGCCACTTGGGTAATGTGAATTCTAGTTCTAAATCCATAAAATGGTAGTGTTGTGGTCCTGAATTTTCAAGAAACATCTTTTACCCCTCTACCCAGTCCCAAGATTTAGACAGATGAGTTTCCTATGATCTCTTTGTAGAATGGGATTTTTTCCTAGTTCATCCAACCAGGGTCTCACCTCTTGGGTCTCCAGTATGCCCTTCTATGCCACATAGGCCACAGGCCTTGTCTCCTTTCCTTTGTGTGTAGACTTCTGGACTTTAAATTGTAGGAGGAATAAAAAAGATACTCATATCTGCTTATTAGTAATATCTCCTATGAAAATAATTCACAGGAGAAAAAATACTAAGGTGTTTATTTTCTTCCTGTGTGATGAAAGAAAGAGGATTGGAGAGATCTCTCTGTACTTGGCTAGTTTGCAGGATCTATGAGAAATGGTGATATAACTCAATAATTATATAAATACAGATAATTATAGGTAAAAGAACATGTTTTTCATGAGAATTCCTGTTAAATTGGCAACAGCCCTGAAAGAGCATTAAGCGTGGAGGCAATGAGATGTAAGAACCAAGAGAATGATTAATTTAAACTTTCCACAAGCCTCTAAGAAAGTTCCATAATGAAGTCATCTTTAAAAGATACATTAAGTCAAATATACATATACGTATGTATACACACACAAAGGCACAGGTACACACACATATACATATAATTGCTATTGGCTCTGCTTTCTTACTTGGCAAGAGAATGCCAAGCTCATAAAGCTTCATGATAAGAAAAGGTGTATGGTATAGAGCAGAAGAGCAGCAGATGAGTTTCACAGTTTAAAGCATCGCTATAACAAAATGTTCAAGCATAACGAAGAGTGCACTCACTAGATGCACTCAAAATCACCCTCATGCAGATCTTTCCCCCCAGACTACGGCAACAGTGCCCCCCCTAACTGAGGTCTCCATCTCTGCTTCTGCTCCTAGTGATCTTCCAAATGCAACCAAGGCCATTGAAAAAATAAGATATATATGCTTAAAATCTTCTAATGGCTCCTTACTGCTCAAGATAGAAACAAAAAGTCCCATGGTGTACAGGGCCCTGCAGGCTAGCTAATTCCTCTCCAGCCTCACGTCTCTGCTCCAGCCCTCACTTCCCCTCATTCTCTATTCAGCCACCTTTGACACCTTGCAGTTTCTTTAGGCCACATTTCTCACAAGATAAGCTAGTACATTCCCTGTGTCCTTACCTCACCCTTTACGTAGTGAATTCCATTCATTCTTCAGCTCTTACTATCGCCTCCTCAGGAAGGCCTACAACCAGGCATCTGTTATTCATTCTCAGAGCACCATCGTATTAGTTTCCCGTGGCTTCTGTGACAAGTTGCCACAAACATGATGGTTTAAAACAACATATTTATTCTCTTAGAGTTCTGAACACCAGAGGTCTAAAATCAGTTTCACTGGACTAAGGTCGAGGTGTGAGCAGAAATGTTTTTTTCTGGGAACTCTGAGGGGAGAAATGTTTTCTTGTCCCTTTCAGCTCCCATAGCCTGTGGCCCCTTCCTTCACCTTCAAAGCACATCACTCCAATCTTGGCTCCCACGTCCCATGGCCTTCTCTCTTGACTCCTGCCTCCCTCTTCTAGGAATTTCGAGGGTTACATTTGGTTTACCCAAATAACCCAGGATAATCTACCCATTTAAAAATCTTAAGGACATATGCAAGGTCCCTTTTTGCCACATAAGGTGCCATATTCACAGAAGTTAGGATGTGGGGATATTTGGGGGTCCATTATTTAGCCTACTACAAGTGTTGTACCTTTCCTTCAATTCATTTATCACATTAGTAAAAATATAGCAAATGCTCATTTTCATCTTTATTTGATTAATGCTCATCAACTCCCTAGACTGAAAACTCCATAAGGATAAGAACAGAGTCTGTTTTTCTTCATTACCGATCTTTAGCACCTAGGCCAGTACTCAATAGATGAATTATAATCAACAGATGAATTATTATCCAAGCATGAAAAACAAAAATTAGGAAGATAAAGTGGGAGTATGCTACATGGAAACTTTTCCTTCGGACTTCCAGTATTGTTTTCACTTTGTTTGTGCAATAAATAAAAATCAAGAAGAAAAAACTGTAGTATTGAATAAGCTCATGAAGAATTTCTACCAAAAAAAAAAGTGTTTATAAGTTGATTACTTACTTAGTATCCAAAAGCTGAAGCTGGTGGTTACTATCTCTGTGGGACATCTTCAGTTTGGTGCTTTGCTCTGATATTGACAAGTCTACTCTGTTCAAAAGCTGAGAAATCTGGAAAAGAGACTCTGCTTGTAAATATCACATCAAACCTTTTCAGAGGTAACTTCAGAAAACATGAAGTAAGCAATATTCTAGTCAAATGGCATGAAGAGTCAATCTAATTTAATACATTCATCTAGGAGTTCTCTTCTTTCCACTTCCATTTCCTTTCATACACACCTATCAAAAATCAAGACTAGTAGCACTGCCAAAACATTCATTATGCACTGAGCACTTAACTTTACAGTTCTCTGATGAGCTAACCCAGTTCCTGCCCAGGAATACTATTCCTGCCTGCTGGAACAAAATATCGTCATCTTTACAATGGGATTTCTACCATTAATGTGCCTGCTAGTCACAGAGAATGGAGTTCTTATCACTTGTAAAATCCATTAAATTTCTAGATTTACTTCCGTACTGTTAAGTCACCAGAAAATATAACTTATAAACTACATCCTTCCCACTCTTTTCTCCCACTACCCATTACCCTTGTCTTTTTACTAACATTTATCATAAAACTAGTGCTATATAAAATGTCTCTATTTTCTGCAAATTTATGTTCAATGTTCCTTACTTAAAGATTCATGGAATTATTTATCAGACCCAGAACAAAGAAAAAGTATATCTCTTTTTATAGATATCTATATGTATTTTACTTGACTTGGCTACCAGCAAGCTTAATATTTCCTTAGCATCTATTTTCTGATGTAATAATTTTATTCTCACTCATTCTTTGAAAAAAATCATTGAATTTGTCATTTTATTATCTTTTTTTTCATGGTTTTATAATATGTGTTTTTTACATAAGTCAATTTAGATACTCATTGATGTAGTTAGGACACAAGTATTTTTAATCTTATAAACTGACCAGCTGCTCATTTTACTGGAATAATCTCTCTTTAAATGAGTAGTAGTGAGTAGGGAAGTCAAAGAAAAACAGGCCTCATTATGGCAAAGGGAAACTTTTAAGTGGCCAAAAAACAAACTGCGAAATGCCAAGAATTTTGCTTTGTGAAATTAATCTGTGAATTTCAAGGTGAATACTCTGAAATTCATTAGCCAACCTACAGCCTAGCTTTGTCCTATTGTTTTCCTACATACAGACCATGGGAAGAGGTAGCATATGCCATGAGTCCCAGTGAATATAGTATCATTTCCTGAACCAAAAATTGGGACAAGTGGCATGTGAAAAAGACTGTTTGATAGCTTACCTGTGAAAGAGGCAGTTTTGGAGTTATAATTTAGAATTTCTGGAATATATCAATTGTTTTAGGAATGAGGGGAAAGAATCTTTGAAATTAGGGCTGTACCCCAAAATCTTGGCAGCTTGGTTGCCATACTCATGAAGGGCCACTATAGTGACATAGAGAGAAGGAAGAAGTAAAGAGAAGCTTATGCTGGGTGCCCTAGTTAGTGTCTACTTTAAGAAAGAGTCAACACCATGTTATTCTTAGCTAGGAACAAATTACCACTTTTAAATGGCTACCTGATACACATCATACCTGCCCCTCTGCATCTTTGATTTTCGTTTCCAAGATAAGTTTGGCAGCTTGCTGTTCTTTGTTCAAGTGCTGGAGCCCCTCATAGGTCGTTTTGTGTTCTGCAGACAGTCTGGCTATGCTGGCATCACATCTGTCCAGGCAAACAACAAAGCTAATTCTCATTAAAGTTTAAAAACAAGCGTTAAGGCTTCCTTACATACTATAAAATGCATGACCCCACTCTAAGAAACTGCACTATGAGTCATTCTTCTTAACAGAGGTTCCAAGAAATTCAGAGAGCTGCCCTCATCATGGTTTTTAAGTTAAACCGCAGGGACGTGCTTTATAATATTAGAGATGTAACCATCAAAGGAGCAAGGCTTTACAATGCTCGTGAGCACAAAATATGCAGTGAAGGCCCAATTATAAAAGCTTATAGAGTGTACTGGATGTGGCCTGTCATTCCCCAGTACCACCTCTGCCTTTGCAAGTTCAGGGCCTCTTTGGATTTTGGAGGCAATTTCTACCATATTTGAAGGTGCTCCTCTTAACCTTTTACCAAAACACCTGTAAGGCCGTAAGCTTTCAGAGGGGTTCAGAGCAGAGGAAGGCCCTACAGCTGGTCCGAGCTGCAGTGAAAGCTGTTCTGCCCCTTGGGCCTTACAGCAGTTCCATTGGTGCTCAAAGTATCGGAGGCAGATAAGCTGTGTATGAAGCCTCTGTCTAGCCCTAGTCAGAGAGTCACAGAAAGGACCCCTAGGGATTTACAGCAATGTCATCCCCTGGTCCACCACAATTATTCCTGTTTTGAGAAGTAGCTGCTAGCTTGCTACTGGGCTCTAGTAGAGATGACATGCCTAAGCATAAGATATTGAGTGACCATGAAATCTGGGCAGTTTATCATGAACACCAAGCCATAAAGGTAGGCACTGAGCAGCCCTCAATCTTTGAGGGGGAGGGATATATACAGACATCAGGTCTGAACAGGTCCTACAGGCACAAATAAATTACATGAGCCCAGACTCCCATGGCATCTATTCCTGCTTCTGTGACAGCTTTCCTTCAACTCACATCTGTGTCTTTGTGAGCAGTTTCTGATGACCAGGTGGACTGAGAGAGAAAAAGTCAGGCTTGATATACAGATGGCCACACCCAATATGCTGACGTCTTCTAGAAGACTGCTGACACTTAAAAGCCCACTCAAGATTGGCCCTAAGGGTATAATGGAAGGGAAACCTTCACAGTTGGCAGGATTTCAAAAAATATATCTGGGGGTTCATTTTGCCTAAAATAAGAGACAGTCATACATTCATGCGGATTGGCTAATAACAAGGAACATAGAAAAACACATATTGTTGGATGAGTGACAAGAAGAGGTTATATAAGTGTATCACTCAGAATTGAAAGAGCATTTTTGCTCCTTGTGAATGCTCTCCATATCTTAGGGGGAGAAGCCCCAAAACTCCACTTTCCAGGCTTCCTTACCAGCAGGGTTCTGATTTAGATCCCACCAGTGAAAAGGCACTTATGCAAGATTGGGAAAGTAGAAAAAAAGGAGAAGCCTTTATTCTCCTCTGGCAGCAGTGGGCAGATAGTCATATGGGTAAGCTACAGATGTGAGGTTTACCGCTACTTCCAGGCACAGGCCTGCAAATCATTTACTTCCGTGCTGTAGGCAGCTAAGATTATCAATGGCTCCTTCCTGTGATTCTTGCACTTCTTATGTTCCTGAAAGCCAATGAGTTTCCTTCACTTTGCTTCTTCAAATCTTCCAATGGTTTTGCAAGCTCTAAATTCCTGTATGAAATCCCTTCTTGCTAAAATACTTAAGAGGAGTTTCTGTTTTCTTGACCAAACCTTGATGCATATAATCATTAGAATTTCACAAAGAAGCACGCAAAATATCATGTATGATTTTATTTTGGATCATGTATGATTTTATTTTGTTTTTAATTCTTTCCTAAACTGTACAACTTTCCTTCAATAAATATGTATGATTTTTATAATTGGAAAAAATAATTACACAAAGAAAGCATTTCAATCAAAAGCCATGTATAAAGAATGTGTTACAATTTTATGAACTATGCTCTATCTTACAATCCTTGCCTGGGCCCTCCCTGAAGCAGAAATGAGGCTGGAGTACAAGGAAGTCAGAACCAGAAACACTGTATTAAAAGTGAGGACACGTTCAAGGCAATCACTGTAGAAGTGAAGAGACCGTGGTTGGAACTGCAACACACAATTCATTCATTCAGTCAGTAAGTATTGCAGAATGTCTACTATGTGTCAAGTGCTTCTAGGCAAAATATGGATACAGCAGGAACTTTTTCTTTCCCATACATACAGTATACTATCTAGAAATTAAAAAAACAATTTTTTATGCTACTATTACCAAAATGTTATTCAGCTTACATGTCTATTTTCCTATTATTTTTTGAAGAAAATTACATTTGACATCTTGTTCTTGTTCATTATCCCCCTGATTCAGACAAATGAGCTGAGTAGATTGTTTGGAACTTGCTGAACAAGTCATTATAAATACTCACAGAGAAGTACAAGTCTATGGTTAGTCACCCTTTCAGGAAATCAGCAGACTACATTAATCCTAAAAGCACTAGGGATGTACTCTTTAAGATGTATATCTGCTCTGAGTTCTGAACAAGGTATATGAATTATTCTCTAAATGATTTGATACTGAAAAGAGTCTCACTCGCTAAATCACATAGAACATTTGAGATCAACAATCAAAAACAGCATACTAACTGACAAAAGTTAAATCATACCCCTCTAGAAGCTAGGAAAAATAAATGTTATAGATTTATAGTTTATAAACTATGAATAAAGGTTTGAGAGCATGCCAGTGTTTGGTAGGCTTTCTAATAAGCTATAAGATTTAACCAACATATTAACCACTTTTTATGAGAATGTTGCAAATTGAAACTACTATCTGGTCTTTCAGTTAAACGTGGTAGACAACACACATGCTCTTATATTACCTCCCTCCTGAAAATCTATTGAGATGACAACAGATGAAAGAAAAATAAAGTATAAACTCACGAGGACACAAAAGAATGGAAGAAAGTGGAAAGCAGACAGATGGTACAGAAGATACAGCAAAGCATATGTTTTGCTACAGCTAATGCTGGATGCTTACTGGGGCTCTACCTCTGAAAACCAACAAAAGCAGGCAGTTTCAGTTTCCACAGGGCACAAGGGACAAAAACTGGCTCCACTTATGACCAGCGCAACTGAAACCAGAGGCTTGAGGGGGGCTCCATCAGCTATAAAAAGCATTAAAAAAAAAAAACTAACAAAGAAAACTAGGATCAAATGAGTTTAAAATAAATAAATTTAAGATGCTCAAAAATCAAAGACAGATTAACATCCACCAAGGGAACTCTAAATTAGTAAACAAAAACATGCAGAGATGAAGGAAGAATGGTGGATAAGAAAAAAAAATTAGAAATCCTGGAAATAAACTAAGCAGTTGTCTTAATAGACCTGAGAAACTCTAGGTTAGATATGATTAAAGATAGAAGTAGTGAATTAGAGGATAGCAGAGAGGAGTTTACTCCGAATGCAGAAAAAACAGATTCAAAACATGAAAAATAGTTAAGAAACAAGGAGGACAAATAAAGAGATGCTAACATGAGTCAATAAGGAATTGAGGAGTTCCAGAAAGAAAGGGAGAGAATGGCAGAGAAGCAGTATCTGAGGTGTGAGTGCTGGCAATTTCCTAAAACTGAAGAAAGACATGAGTTTAAAGTACTTAATGAATACAAAGTAAAATAATTAAAAATAAATAGAGCATGGTGAGATTCAGAAAACTCATGATAAAGATAAAATTTCAAAAGCTACCACAGACGAAAGACAGGTAACCTATCAAAGACTGACAGCACATGACAGATATCCGAGGACAACAGATATCACAAGATAATGGAGGAATATCTTTAAAGGATTGAGGGAAAATAACCTATTATCCAAGAACAAGAATAAAATAAAGATAAAGACAGTTTCAGACATACAAAGATTAAAAAATGTATCACCTACAAGCCCATAGAGAAGGAATCACTAAAAAATGCACTTCAATAAGAAGGAAAAAGCATTCTGAGAGAAGAAGTGGGAGCAAGAAATAATGGTAAGCAAACGGAAAAAATTGTTGGAAAATTTAATTTACTGTAGACTCTGAAGAAAGGAAGATCCCAGTTTAATTATTCCAACCTCACATTTTCTCTAAGCTGAACAACTTGGTTAGCTCAGTTGTTTTGTTAAAATGCTAGAATCCTTTTTAGAAGTAAAAAAAAAAAATTATTAAGACAGAATTTTTTTAACTTATGTGTTTTAAAAATTTTAAATATTTTTACACATTCTGACAAACTGCATATATGCATTTAAAATTTTCAATTTCATAATAAAATATACACAACTTAAAGTAATAATCATGTCATTGTTTTTCTTTATTAGAATTTTTTTTAATATGAAAGCCCAATATTGGAGTTTGTAGAATGCAAGTGGGAAAATAAAATTTACAAGCTTTCTAGAGGGTAACTTGCCAGTATATATCCCAAATCCTAAAAGATAAATATGTTTCTATGTATGTACTTTTCAATCTAGGTATTAACCCCAAAGAAACAAAACTGTGAGCAAAGAAAAATCAAGCTAAATTATCCAAATCATAAGAGAAATTTAATTATTTTGCAGTAAAACATTAATGTCTGTTTCTCCTGCTAGTAGAATATAAACTTCATGTAAGAAGGGATATGATAACTCATTTTCATCACTAAAACTCTAGTGTCTAGCACATTGCCTTACATGTAGCAAAAGCTCAATAAATATTTGTGAATGAATAAATATAAGGAATAGTTACAATGTACCATGCACTGCATAAGATACTTGACATATTTCCTTTAGTCCTCATAAATCTTCACCATTTCACAAATAATGGTTAAAAATAACACCAAACACAGACTCTTCTTTTTAATTTGGAGTTCGTGACTTTTTAGCAACATATTATTTAAATCATACTTGTGTAAATCTGAGGTTTTAACATACCATGAAAATAAAAAATGTTATAGAAAGGTATTATTTTCCAATCCAAATATAAGTTTACTGGATGGGAACTGTCAGGTATCACTACATCAGACCAGTTACATCATCTTTACAAAGCTGTTCAAGGGAAAGATTATATTTGAAAAAGTTATTTAGAAAGATCTCAAAATTATCCTGAAGCTCGTGGCTCACTACTCTCACTAGCTATAGTTTGAATTCAGTATTGTGTCTCATTTGAAAACAAAAATAAATTTCCATTAATATAGGAGTGGTTAAATATATTAAATTATGGTATATATATGTAGCAGAATACTCTATATCCAATTAAAAAGTATGTGGACCTATGTGCATATTGGAAGGAGGCCACAGTATATTGTAATGTGGAAACTTAAGTCGCAGAATAATAAAACTTTGTAAAATTAAAATTAAAATTACACTGTTAGATAATTATTATGCTGCAAACCATTATATTAATCAATGATAAATTATTATATTATAACTATGTATGAGAAAAGTCTGAAAGGACAGACATCAAATTGTTAATTCTAGTTCCTCTAAAGAGTAAAACAGAGATGTGATTGGTGAGTCTCTATTTTTCTTTTCATTACCAGCATATTTCAATTGTGCACCTTTTATAAATAAAGAAGCAAAGTGGGCAGGGAGGCAGGCAGGGAGACAGGGTGGGATACAAAGCCTCCCATCAGAGAATATGTGCAGTGAAATCAACTCTGGTTTTCTTATGTTAAAAACAATGTAATTAGTACTCTCAAATATTTCAGAAAAGAAATTTTACATATGAAATAATAATAGAGTAAATAAAACAAATTGTTAACAAATGGTGAATCTTCACATTTTTATAACTTTGGAATTACATATACATATATATATATAATTATTATATGTAATATATGTATCAAAAAGGGGAAAGTGATATTGCTATTTCAGCTAGTAGTGGATCAAAAACATTCCTGTTTTTTTGAAAAAACTCATAAATGACAGCTTCAGGGCTCTAACATAGCTGCGTACATGCTCAATAACTTTAATTAAACAATAACTTTAATTAAACAAGAATTTGCAATAAATCTGGTCAGTTGTCCTATTTCATCCTTGGTGTTTTATATTATAGATGAACCAATAATGTACTCATTCCAAATTTTCCCTTTTCCAGTCTTTGAGAAGCTATCTCCCAGGTACACTTCCTGACTGTGGCCATCAGGTGGCAAAGTGACTTATTGCTTAGCTATCAGATAAATGATGACAGCGCAGATGGTCAAAAGTCCAGCAGGGTCCCAAAGGTCTAGCAACAGGTATGACCTGAGCAACATGCTTAAGCAGAACTTCTCTTACAGCTTGTTACATGGTGGCACAGCACACCCAAAACAATGACATTTAAAACATTAAGTTGTGTCTACGGCCATGCCACCCTGAACAAGCTCAAACCTGTTTGAGCTCGGCAGCTAAGCAGGATCAGGCCTGGTTAGTACTTGGATGGAAGACCACCTAGGAAGACCAGGTGCTGTAGGTATAAAAAATAAAAAAAAATTAAAGGATTGTAAGCTGACAAGGTCCTTGCAATCTGTGAGGTCAACCAAGTGTTGCCTCGCCTAAAAATGTATATAAAAATAATAAAAATTAAAAAAATAAAATATTAAGTTGCTCGTCTTCCACATTATAATAATATATGTGAATATATGCACATATACACATAAGTATTGTATATATACATCATTTAGCCCTTAAGTGCTGGCAATAATTGAATCAGACCATACAGCAATTTATGTTCCAGAGCATTGTCAAAAACAGCAATCTGCCAGCAATTAGTGGAACTTAAGATTTGGGTATAACACACACAGAGGTAGGCAGCTTAATAAAAGCTCAGGGAAAGAGACAGTCAAAGAGAGTCTTGCTAAAACCATTATCATCAGAGGGTGACTTGCTCCAGGCAAGTCACTGAACAAACAAATAAACAAATAACAACAAAAACAAACCCAGGGGTATGTGTCAATATTCAGGATTGTAACAATATATTACCTAAAATGTGGTTATTAACAAAAATTCTGAGACATGCAAGAAATAGAAAAATGTGAACCATACACAGGAGAAAAAGCAGATATAGAAGCTGCTTTTGAGAGAGCACAGATGTCAAATTTAAAGGACAAAGACTCAAGGCAGGCATTATAAATATAGGATAATCAAAGAAATAAAGGAAACATGCTTTAAAAAGAAAGGAACGTATAATGACAATATCTTGCTAACTAAAGAGTATCAATAAAGAGAAATATATATATTTTTAAGAACCAAATGGACCCAATTAAGGAAATGAAAAGGAAACAGAATGGGAGAAACTTTTTTCAAGTCAGATATCTAATAAGAGAATTGTATCTGGAATATATAAAGAACTCTTACAACTCAGTAATAAAAAGACAAATAACCCATTTTTAAAATGGGCAAAGGATCTGAATAAACAGTTCTCCAAAGAAGAGATACAAATGACCAATATGCACATTAAATGATGTTCAACAGCATTAGTCATCAAGGGAAATGCAAATCAAAACCACAACAATATGCCACTTCACACCCACTAGGCTGGCTATAATCGAAAAGACAGACAGGCGTTGGTGACGATGTAGAGAAACTGCAGTTCTCATACACTGCTGCTGGCAGTGTAAAATGATGCAGCCACTTTCTCAAAAGGTTAAATATAGAGTTATGGTATTACTCAACAATTATACCCCTAGGTATATATATCTAAGAGAAATGAAAACATATGACCACACAAAAACTTGTATTGAATGCTCATAATCGTGAGCATTATTATTTATATTAGCCAAAAATCTTTACTCTGATGCTGTCCGATTTATTTTTTCTCTGCACCTGGGCTTGCTTACCTTACAGAAACCTGTGCACTTGCCTCAGAATACAGATAATTCTCTAAGGCTCTAACACCATGCAAACAGAACTTGTAGAGGAAGGTGGATGTGGCCACTGAGTCTTGGAAAAATGAAGAAGACAGACCAAATAATGGACCAAATATTCCAGTAAGAATAGGAAAGCTAAACTCAGCTTTGCTTTAGAAAGAAACAGGAAACTGAGACAGCCCTTTTTAGGGTGTGCTATGCTTCCTGAAAGTAAGGGTCTTTCTCACTTCCATGGAGAATTTGCCTTTGGCGCTCTGAGCTGGATCTCCAGGGGAGGTATTCAGGGCCTGTTTCCTATCAATTATATCACCAATGGATCCGAAACACTATGAAATAAAATCTGAAATAATATAGCAAACTAATAACTTAGAATATCACTTAAAAAGTTCATACATAATTGCTTCAATACAAAATACATAATCAATGCAAGAAAGCCAACACTTTGCCAAAGAACTCTTGTTTTACATGATTTTATGTCAACGAAGTCCCATTAGCATTACAGGGGAAAGATGAATATAGCCATAAAACAAAACAAAAATATATGATGCTCACAACATATTTTTTTGATTGGTTCAGAGTATAAAGTATTTGTTACAGAGAAGGAACAAGCTGGGTAGAGAAGCTAATAAAAAACTGCAGAGAAAAAAACTTAAATTCCTGAAAGTATTTTGAAACAATTTCTCCATTTTGTAAATAAAACCAGGATGATTTCACTGCTGAGGACAATTTCACTGCTGCTGTCCCTGAGATAACAGTAATAGCTCATTTGCTCCCCCTCCCCCATGCACTGCGCTAAGCCTCTTACACACATTGCCTCACCTAATTTTCATCTGCAACTGGAGTGACTAGGATGAGCCTCAAAGTTCTTCTGAAGCCCTTACTCTGCCCTGCAGCTCTAAAGGTCTTTAACGCCTCACTGTTCTAAGAAGTACAACAGAACTGGGGTTTCTTTTAAGCAGATCTCCACAAAAAGAATTCAAATTTTTTCCATCTTATTACAATGATTTTCTAGACCATTCATCCAAACAAACATTTATTGTGTATCTATTGTTTTCCAAGGGCTGTTCCAGACACTTGGGCTACAAAAATAAAAGATGGTACTCCACCTCAAGACAGTGAAGACAAAAGAGATATTCAGTAGAACAGAGAATGCTAGGGGAGCTCAAGAGTGGAGTATCAAGGAAGACTTCCTGGAAGAGGTGACGTCTGAGCTGAATTTTAAAGGCCTACTAGAAGTTAGAAAGGAAGGGAGAGAGGCATTCTGGGTATAAGAACAGCATGTGCAAAGGCATAGAGATAGGAGGGCATGGCCTATGCAGGAATAACAAGCAGGTAATCACTATTGAAAGGTACAGTGCAAGGGTAAAGAGAGGTGAGAAGCTCAGCAGGGTTTCCGTCCCTAAGAATCATAATAGGGGGGTTGAAGTTCACTCAGAAGAGAATAGAAAGCCACAGAGGAGTGATAAACCAGGCCTCTATTCAATCCATGGACCTGGGCTATTAGACTGATGTTCATCCAGCAGACCGGAATACACATGTGCAGCATGCAAGACCCTACAGGTATTATCTGCAGAAATACCCCTTCACATTACAGCCCTCTTCTCCAAAGAGTCCTTGGATGCTGTGAGTTACCTTTCTTCTACCCTTCGCAGATTCTCAACTTCACCTCAGGCTGATTCTAATTGTTTATGAGTACCATAGCTCCTATGCAGACTTGTACTTGACTCTTAGTAGCAGCAGAGGGCAGAAGAGGCCCATAAATAATTTAGGGACTGCTGGCATTTCTAACAAGCTCCCAGGTGACACAGATGCTGTGGGTCCAGGGTCCACCAAGCACAATTTAAGTAGTGAGGACTAGAATAGCACTTTCTATACCAGCTGAGGTAAAAGAACTCTTTTTAAAATTTCCAATCTATCATGGACCAATACTTTCAGAAAATAAAATATAGTTAATAATGTTGTAATAACTATGTATAGTGCCAGATGGGTACTAGACTTATTGTGGTGATCACTTCGTAAGGTATATAAATGTCTAATCACTATGCAGTACACCTGAAACTAATACAATATTGTATGTCAAACACAATTGAAAAATTATTTAATCAAAAATTACAAAAAAATGCTATTTTAAAAAAGACATGCAAAATATGTCCCAACTTTGTATTACTGGAGTCAATAAACATAGTCTTACTCCGCCAAATGACACAGATCAGCTGAACTGTCCCATGATTTCCTTCCATGCACACAACTCCAACTGCAGACACACATGCAATCGTGGCATGCTCATTACCAGGCCTAACTCTCACTGCTTGATTTATGGGCAAAGGAAGGCATGTATGAGATGAACGCAAAGAATTTGCTTTAGTCTTCATGAATATATTCCCCATGAAAATGAAGTTTACTCCAGCTTTTGAGGAGTAGAATCCCAAACATTTGACTACTTACCTTGCCACTCTCCCTCGAAGATCTCCCAAACCAGAGAGCTGACGCATCTCCAGAGTCTTTAAGGCAGAATTAGTCCCATAGCTGATGTTGTCCCGGGCACGGATCTGCTCCTGAAGTACCTGGTCAGCACACAAAAACCATCTGGGAGTCATTTGAGAACTTACATGATACCACAAAAGTATTTTATAGTTTTGGCAAAAATAAGCCTCTATACTTTCATAAGAGGCTCCTTTTTAACAGTTACCTGCTATATACAGAGACCTAACAGCTTAGAAAGAGATCTTAGCAATTATATCTGTACCAGATACTTTAATATACCAATAAAAATGCTGAATCTTGTCAAATAATTCAATGAAGGTCCATCTTCAAGAAGGGGCAAGGACCGGGACCCTGGACTCTTGGTATGTCGTTCAGTGCTCTGTCCACCAATCAGGCTATTTTTTGACAGCCCTTGTTTTAGATGAACAATCCCTAATTTCTTAGGAAGTGATAAATCAAAAGCAAGGAGAGGAGGGGGGGCATCAGACAAACAGGTCCAAATTCTGGTACCTCCTACTGTGTGATCGTGAGCAAATTTGTAAACTTCTCTGAGCTTCCTTTTTTTTTTTTTTGTACCCAGAAATGGTAACCACGCTCTTAAAACCACTGTAAATATTACATAAGATGATGCATATAAAGCACTTAGCACAATGTCAAGTACACAGCAAATACAGCAAACGCTAATCTTTCTAGTACTTATTTGATAATACTGAAACTGGAATGGCAGTTTCAACATAAAAGCATGACCTCGCAGAGCATCCATCCTGGGACATCTTCAAAGGAATGATGGAGGTCATGAGGATATCCCTGGGGTTTACTGAGTGTGTAGTAGGAGGTGTTGACGTGAATCAAATCCACACAGGACCCATGTGAAGAAGGCACTCAGGATCCCCATGTTACCAACCAGGAAGTGAGGCGCAAACAGCTGAAATGATATGTCCATTTCTCATAGACTCATAGAGTCAGAGGGACTTCTTTCGCCAGCCTTGAAACAGGTAAGGCTCTAATCCACACACTTTCTTTCTTTTACTTTTTCTTTTTTTTTAATGCCTACAGCACCTGGTATTCCTAGGTTGTCTCCCATCCAAGTACCAACCAGGCCCAACCTTGTTTAGCTTCCAAGATCAGACAAAATTGGGCATGTTCAGGATGGCATGGCCGTAGACTTTTTTTTTGTAATTTTAAAAGATGAATACTAAGTTTCTTTATTTTTATTATTTTTTCCTTAACAATGAAATTTTTTTTCCTAGTACAGTATTTTCTGTGTCCATAAGTTGGGTATAAAATGTTTTCTCTTTTATTGTTTTAATTTCAATTTTGAATTCCTCATTGATGTAAGAATTACTTAGAATTGCATTTCTTCATCTTCAAGCATTTAAGTGTTTTTATCATTTTTATTATTTATTTCTAATGGTATTGAATTAGGATTAAAAATGTGTTCTGTAATATATTTAATGTTTGAATGTATTAAGTTTGCCTTGTGGCACATGATTGATTTTTTTAAATGATGCATGCAAAAAACTATTCAAGGAACAAAAGATTCAAAAGTGTCTATTAGATTGAGTTTGCTGATTCCATTATTCATTTTTCCTAGATCTTATTTATTTTTGTCTACTAGATCTCTCCAGCTGTAAAAGAGGTATTATGAAGTCTCCCACTATAAAATATTTTCATCAAGTTCTCACATTTTTAATATATAATTTAGCTGCCATTTTATTTGGTACATACAGATTTATGATAAGAGGCCATAACCATTATATATAATAACCTTCTTTATCCGATTTAGTGCCTTTAACATTAAGTTTCACCTTACTTAATACTAAGATTGCTAATAGGCTTTATAAATAATAAAGCAAATACTTGCTTGATCTAACTGTACACCAGGCTGTGTTCTAAGTGCTTTAGGCATGTTAACTTATTTAATCTTTGCAACACCCCAGGAGCAAAGTAATATTATCATCCCCCATTTGCCAGGTGGTGAAATCTCTAAGCAGTTTAGTAACTGGCCCAAAGCCACAGTCAAAAAGTAACTGAGCTGGGATTTGAACCAGGGAGTCTGGCTCCACAAACTGTACTCTCAATCATGACACTACGCTGCTTTGTCTGTTTGTATTCATTCATACCTTCATCTCACTTTATATTTACAATTCATGTCACTTTTCATTACTGTTTCCTGTCTCCTTTTCCTTATTTTGACTAATTTAATCAGGTTACCATTGATTGCCTTTCCTCCCCCAGCTAACCGAAGAATGTTCCTGGACACTGCTATTCCACAGATAAATGGTTACCTCCCTTTCCCCAGTTCACAACCACACGCGCCATCTACCCCAGGCTCTGTGCTGACACAGCTCCTCCTCCCCAGCATGAGACACTCAGACCACCTTCACGCCCAACCTCTCTTCAAGCCCAAATGACTTACTTGAATGAATTTTATTTTTCTCCCCTCTTGCCCTTCCCTATGCCAACTAGACTTTGCTAAAATAACTCCATACTTCTGCTTGGGCTGCAATTAGAATCCTGGCTATAGAATGTCTCTTCTATTTCAACATATATTTTTTCTTTTTTAGCACTTCTGTGACCTAGTCTCAGGCACTTCTCAACATCCATTTACATAAAATGACATAGGTCTTTTCTTAAGAACCGCTGATTGTCTTTGTGCTCCTCCTTTTCATTTCTCCATCTTAGGGTCCCTGTGCAAATTCACTGGGTTTGGTTAGAGTCTGTTCCCTAGTATTTTCCTCAGATCAGGCACTTGGATGAACAGCTCTTTGAATCCCTGCCATGTCAATAATCATCCTTCCTTTACCCCAAAGGGTGAGTGATCAATTGAAAGGGTATAGAATTCTTGACTTAAAGGTCTTTCTCCTCAGTGACCGTGAAGATTGAAAGATTGATAGGAAATCTGATGTGTCTTCCTTTATAAGTACTTTGGCTCCTAGAAGCTTGTAAGATTTTTTCTTCATCTTTGGAGTTCAGGAATTTTATTAGAATATACCTAATTGTGCCTCTTTTTTTAAAAAAAAATCAATTCTATCTGGCACTCAGTGAATTTTTCAATCTGTGGTCTCAAATTTTTTTTTAAGTCAGGTAAATTTTCTTTTTTTGTGTAACTACTGTTTCTTCTCCATCTGTTTCTTTTCTCCTTTTAGAATTCCTATTATTCATATGCTGGGTGTCCTAGATCTGTCCTCCAAGTCTTGTATATTTTTCCTCATAGTTTTTATTCTCTCTCTGTATCTTGCTCTGATATTTCACCAATTTTTCTACTCTGCCTTGTAGGCAACTAATTCAATTCATAAAAGTAACCATCCTTGTCTCTAGTTCATCTACTGAGTTAAAAATTTAAGTTCACAGAAGAAATTCTGTGTTGTACCCTTGTCTTAGTCAGCTGGGGTTGCTGTAACAAAATACCAGACTGAGTTGAGTGGTTTATAAACTACGAACACTTATTTCCAGCAGTTCTGAAGGCTGGGAAGTCTGAGATCAGGGTGCCATCATGGTTGCAACCCCTCTTCCTGGCTTGCAGACAGCTGCCTTCTTGCTGTGTCCTCAGAGTAGAAAAAGGAAGGTCTGGTCTCTCTTCATCTCCTTATAAGAGCTCTAATCTCACCATGGAGCTCCAACTTCAGGACTTCCTCTAAACCTAATTGCTGTCCAAAGCCCCAACTCCAAATATCATCATATTGGGTGTTAGGGGCTTCAGCGTATGAATCTGGGGAGACCACCAAATACAATCACATTGGGGGTTAGGGATTTCAATGTATGAATTGGAGGAGGGATGCAAACATTCAGTCCATAACATGCTCTAATTATTTTTCATTCATAGTCAACCTGTTTCCTGTTTCATTTGGGCTGCTCTAAGGACGGCGTTTATTCTTCCACCCTCTCGCTGCTAGGTCCCCTTAGGTGTGACATTTCTTTTTATTCTCTGCTCATCGGAATGAGATTAAATAAGTTCACTCAGAAGAGAATAGAAAACCACAGAGGAGTGATAAATTAGGCCTCTATTCAATACATGGAGTCCTGGGCCATTAGACTGATGTTCATGCAGCAGACTCGAATACACACGTGCAGCATGCAAGGCCCTACAGGTGTTGCCTGGCTGTAGTGGAAGGAGCTTATGAGCCAGAAGTGCAGCCCATGCAAGTACATGGCCTGTGTCCAGCCCTCCCAGCCTGGAGTCAACGGGGACACAGCCCGCCTCTACAGCCTCTCCTTACTTCCACCTTCTCTTCGGTGAGGACAGGAGATCAGCTCAGATACACAGTGTGAGGTAGTGACACTGTCCTTCCCTCTCTGCCTCCTGGACCACAGTGTCTGGGATCTCACTCCGAGGCTCTCCCAGGCTAGGTCTCTGCAGGCTCTCTGGGCCTTCCTGCTTGCCTAGCCCAGCTGTTCAGGAAGGGGACACTGGAAATGGGAACAGCAGAGGCAGACATACTAAACAACCACATTCCCATTACCTCCTGCACATATCTAGGGGTTTCTTAAGGGTACATTCATGTGTATCTACTTGTACTATTTATTTCTAAAAATTTGATGATTTCTGATATACTGACAATTTGCAGTTCAAACTGCAAATGAACAGGAAAGGCATATTAGACAATATAATTATGTTTGCATAAATTGCTTTTGTCCTCCCTTTTCTCAGCTATTTTTTAAGTATAATATACATGTAGAAAAGTACGCTTACATTATTTAGAATTTTCAAACTTTCTGGTAAAAAGCAGAAATTAGGAATGTGTTCTCCTTATTGGAAACCTGGTTGGAGCCAGTATAGATGGAGTAACAGTGACAGAAAAAAAAAATACTTCACTGAAGGGAATTTGGAACTGCTAGACCTATCTGTTATTTGCTATAGTTTCCAGTTTTTCTGAATGAACCTGCTCTATTAAGAAGAATGCAAACCAGTTACAATCACCTGTGAATGGGAAAAAAAAACGTTAGTCATCTCAATACATTCCTGCAAGAAAACTTCAGATCTGACTAATCTGGTTCTGACACTCTCCCACTGATAAAAAGGCGCTGGTGTGTGCTTTCTCTTTTAATAGGAAGTAACACTCATTAGTTATAGTTAATAGAAAGTAAGACATTTTTTTGTATGTAACACTTCAAACCTTTGTTTATAATAAGACTGAGGACCAGGGGTTTTCAGATGTCTTTGGAGTATGTAAGGATCCTCAGGTGGTTTGTTAAACACACAAGAACCAAAGCTGGGAAATGGGCCCAGAAATGTAGTTATGGTGCAGATGATTCCTGGAGAAACATTGCATCAGACACTGACAAGGGTTCTAACCAATCATTCCATTTGAGTTGCTTCTCGATCTAAAAAATCACTAAGCAAAGAAAACGAACAGCAATTCACAAAAAATGATCAAAAAATAAACAACACATTTTTTTAAAAAAGTCAACCTTTCTAGTAAGCAAAGCAACAGGAAATAAAAATCATGCCATATAATGCACCACTATGGCACAAATCCTGATAGTGGGGAAGGCCGTATTCATGTGGGGACAGGGAGGATGTAGAAATTCTGTGCTTTCTACGTAATTCTGCTTGCTGTGAACCTAAAACTGCTCTAAAAAATAAGGTCTATTTACAATTTAAAATTTTTAAAATCATACCATTTTCATATTACAGAAGCAAATATTTTTAATTTATAATACTAAAATGTCTATCAAAATTCGAAAATATACTGTTGATCCTTCCTGATACTTTTTCAAAGCGTGATCCATCAAAATATATTCATAATGTTTATAATCTTTGGCCCATTAACTCTAGTTCTTAGAATTAATTTTAAAGGAAATAAGAAAAATTACAAAGATGTATACACAAAAATGTCTTCCTAATGCAATCTATATACCTTATAAAACACCTGTATTTTACAAGGTATCTACATAGTATATTATTACACAACTGGTAAGAGGTCCATAGAGGGCTTTCAAAACAAGGGGAAAATGTGTAAAATGTAATATTAAGCAAAAAGAAAGGGCACAAAATAAATTTACAGCATAATTCCAACTGTATATAAGATATATAGAAAATAATACTAGAATATTCACAATTTGTTTATCTCTAGAGTGGGATTATGGTTAATTCCACCTTTTTTGTATTTTCCACAAAGGGCTTACATTACTTTTATAACAGAAAAAAAAAATGTGTGTATGTGTGTATGTTTTAATGCTTAGAAATAAGAAAAGCCTACTTAACTTTCAGAATTCTAACGTAGATAAGTAAAATATTATATTAGAAGTGCTTTTTTGCATTATACAAAAAAGCATAACACAATATTCACATTACTAAAAAGTTATGTGAAAACAGAAGGCATCGGAAAGCTTACCATTTAAAGGAATTTTATGATGAAGCCTTAGGAAAACAATCCCTCTACAAAGCTAGTAATGTTCCCTAATTTGTCATTTTAGAACAATGCAGTATGATGATGTGTTTACTTTAAAAAGGTTCCTATAGAAGTATATCACCAGCTCTCCATTATTGTCACTTCAATTCAGGAAACTGTTCCTGCATGCCTACTCTGCACCAGGCCTGCCTTCAGGGAGCTCAGTGGCTGCAGGAAAGACTGCAGAGTGGTAAGTGTGTGGCCTAAATTGTACAATAACGTGTTTCACCCAAGCAGAGGGAAGAGGCCGGTCACTCGAAAAAATGTTATCTCAAGTCTTCACTTATTTTTTCTAAGATATGGCCTCTCTTTAAAGAAGATCCCTTTCCAAAGACAGTAGGGAATGGCACCCCCACATAAGCCCTACAGTGCTACATCATGCTGTTCACACAAAGGTCAAAAGGGCCCATGTTAGGGGCTTCACCTCCCCAAACAGGCTAGTGTAACCTAGGAATGACCAGGGAAGAAACAGCTTTCCATGTTTCTCCTTTTCTGATTCTTACTAGATTTGTGAGAATTTTGAAATGAAAGTGTGACTCCAATATCACCTCGAGAAAGACTCAACTTCAGCAGGGCAGTGCCTTGTAAGATAGTATCTCCCTACACGGCTTTTTAATCTTTGCACTGGGCAGCCTACCCAACTATGTGTTAAATTCATTGTAACACCTCTGCTCCAGTATGCTAATAAAGCCTAACTCTATACTCATCACTTGAGTTCAGGAAACTCTTCAGTAACCCACTTGCAAATTATTAAACTAGCAAATTATGTATAATCTAGCCAATTAGAGCAATGGGTTCTGCTATCTGGCTGGTTAGAACCTGCAGACCTACTCCCGGTTTTCGTGTGTGAAGGCTTTGTAAGGTCCCACTAGTTTGGGGTGTTGGCTTTAACCCAGTTGGGTTATGCAAAACTGTATCAAGCCCTCATCTAAGGGTACAAGGGGGTCCCAACCACTTCTCTAAGCCTTCAAATTGGCCTGGAAGGGAAAGCTTACCACCCAGAAAAGGGTCATGGCCTGCTCACCAGGATTTGGCCTTCAAGACTGATAAGAGTTTAAATTGGAGACAGTATGGATAATTCAGACATGTAAAATTCATAGTTGACTACAATACCTCTTCTAAATTTATAACGACAATAATTTGTGGAAAGTTTCTGAGGAATAAATAATTGATAACGTATTTCACATTGCAAGGCAAACTGCCAATGGAGATAATGGGTGGGAATATATTAAAACAATAGATTCTTTCATTCAGCATTTATCAAGCACCTACTGTGTATTAGTATACAAGTCATCTGTTTTGACATTGGAATCTACTGATGGCATATGGGCAATAATTACAGAGTTCTGGAAAGTCCAAGGACCCTGGAGACGTTGATCATGCAACATTTATTGAATTCTTACTATGTGCAAGACACTGTGGCAGCTGCTAAAAATATAAAAATTGAGACTTAGTTCTAGCTCTTGAGGATCACATAGGCTAGTGGTTTGACAATATATTTTACTTTTCTTCCTGTGAATAACTGTTCAGAGCTACAGGGAAGAGAATCAGAAAGACCTATCTAAGCAAATTTGCCAAGATATAATGGTAACATAACTGAATTCGATGAGCTCCATCAGGAGCCTGGACTGAACTTTATATGTTGAGAATGGCTTCAGTTTTAGTTTTGTAATACAAAATCATCTGCAGAGACAGATTTTTACAAAACAGATATCCAGTAAAATTTCACTGAGTGAATTAAAAAATAAGTGTAATAGACCAGTAATAAAAATAATTTTAAAACCAGGCAATTTATAGAAGAAATTCATTAAGAATCTACAGACAAAAAAGACATACTTTTTATGTCATTTAAATATAATTTTAATATCTTCACACCTCTTTGTTTTAAATATGCAAATATTGCTTGCATAATACTCACCCTCCCAATTTCACATTACTTGTAAAGATTACCTTTCTGTATTTTTAAATTTTAATCCACACCATGATTTCCTTTTTTTTTTTTTAAAGTTTGGCTACAATGTGGTAATTATGATGTTTCATCAAACATCCTAATTTTGGTTATGGTTGAGTAAACATGCTTAGGCTCCTAATACATATAAAACCATATAATTAGTTTTTCATACCAGAGTCTATTAAGTTTCCAAACTTCCTTCTCTTACTTCATAATGATATATAGTTGTTATCAGTCATAAAAAAGTAAATGCTCATATATGCAAAGTAAATGTTTTACCAGAATTAGATTTTACTAAGTTTCTCTCTCTACAATGAAAATTATCTTTTCATTTGCCAAAATGTACACTACAAAAATATATGTAAATGGAAAAAGTGCTGCCTTTTTAAAGCAAGAATAATCATTATATAAAATGTGTTACAGATGGAAAAACAGTAGAATTGAAATTAAAACTCACCACATTAAAAATTGTTTTAAAAATCATCTTAAAGAAATACATAAAGAAAAATTGTTTTAAAAACACATCTTAAAGAAAAATAATTAGCAACAGCTAAAATGATCAATGAGTTTGGAGTCCTAGGTATGTTTTCTAATGACTCTATCAAAGCAGTTCAATGAACTTGCATTAAAGGAATGATAGGATAGGGAAGAACTAAGTGGGAACTAAAGCTAGAATTACATAATTTCACAAAGAAATCCTTCCTGATGGGGTACCCACAGGGAAATGCTGGGTATGGAAAGAATGCAGAGGTCACACTATTTTCTAAGATGAAACATCGGGGTGTTTGTATAATTTTAATGACACACTTCTTTGCTGTTGGTTGAGGGGATGGGAACTTAAGAATTATTATTTATTCCCAATCACTTTGATCTATCTCCCTCTCTATATATGGGTATGGCAGAACTATCAGCCCCCTAATCTAGCTCTAAACCTTTTCAAAATTAAAATGTTTAACTTGAGGTTTTGTAGTTTTATGAAGGTGCCAACTTGGAGTTGGCAGGTTATTCAGCCTCTGGGATAAAACTGCTTTAGCACTCAGATATAAAACTCAAAAGATCACTCTAAATATAGATACAAACCTTCCAAAAACAAGTCAATTATCTATGGCAACCTCTAAAATTTTCTATGCCCCCTCTGATGTCATTAGAGCTCTTTGTGGAGAGGTGTACACAATCAACAGGACAGCTGGGGATCCAGACTGAAAGAACAACAACAACAACAAAACATAACTCAAAAGCATTTCCTAAGGTCCAGGCAGCAGGAACCACTCATGGACCAGTAGCTTGCAGGCACAGGTGCTGTAGGGAAGATGCTCCAGGCATTCCAAGGCCTTGGATTACTCTGTTTAGGTTTCAAACTCCAGGAAGTGAGAGTCTCAATGTTCTGCTCTGAGTTATGAACTCTAATCCACCCTCTTTAGTTAAAAAGGTGATAAAGAACCCTAATTAATAGCCACCCAATCTGTATCTAATGGAAGAAAGGAAATCAAATTGCTGTCGTCAAAAGAAATAGAAATGGATGCCGTAAGTTTCCAAAACAACAAAGATCCACTATAACCCCTTAAAACAAACACATAGCCCTTTTTAAAAAACATTATAAAAAGTATAAACCAGAAATTTTAGAATCTTAAAGACACATTCACTCCAATTACAGTACAATTCTGAGTGAATTTTGGTCCTTAGTAAAAATATGTGAGAACCTCAAATAACAGTGAAAGTTGGTAACCATGTGGTAGAC
The DNA here is from genome assembly GCA_004027375.1 of Macroglossus sobrinus. NCBI lineage: Eukaryota > Metazoa > Chordata > Mammalia > Chiroptera > Pteropodidae > Macroglossus > Macroglossus sobrinus. Next base: position 786,751 of record PVKZ01000047.1, on the reverse strand, counting down.
TAGGACCTCACTTAGGCATAAATAAAGTGAAAATTATCAAAAAAGGAAATTATACAAACAGTAACTATACAAGAATTTAAAAAACTATATTAATATCAGACAAAATAAACTTTAAGACAGGAAAAATTACTAGAGGCACAGAGAGACTTTTTATAACGATGAAAGGACCAATACATCAGGAAGAAATTTACAACTATAAATGTATATACACCTAACCATAGAGCCCCAAAATACATGTAGCAAAAACTGACTGTATTAAAAGGAGGAATCAACAAGTCAACAATAAGAGTTGGAGATTTCAATAATTTACGGAACAGTCTTAATAAATTAAAAGAGATTAAAAATATGCAAAGTATAGTCTCTGCCCACATGGAATTAAAGGAGTCAGGGAGCCTCCCCTCTTCTTGAATTTTTTGGAATAGTTTGAGAAGAAAAGGTGATAATTCTTCTTTGAGTGTTTGGTAAAATTCACCTATGAAGCCATCTGATCCAGGACTTTTGTTTTTTGGGAGGTTGCCCACATGGAATTAAATTAGATATCCACAACAGAAATAAACTTGGGGAAATGCCAAACATTTGAAAATTAAACAACACACTTCTAATAACACAAGATCCAAAAAAGAAATCACAAAGAAAATTTTAGAATATTTTCAGCTGAATAAAAACAAAAACACAACATACCAAAATTCATGGGAAGCAGCTAAAGCAAAGTTTAGAGGACACTTTACAGCTTTAAACACCATTGCCAGAAAAAAAAAAAATCTCAAACCAATTACCTAAGTTTCTACCTTAAGAAATTAGAAAAAGAAAAGCAAACTAAATCAAAGCAAGCAGGAAAAAAGGAAATGATATAGAGCTTAAATCAATGAAACAGAAAATAGAAAAGCAATAGAAAAAAATTAATAAAACCAAGAGTTGTTTCCTTGAAATTATCAAAGACTCAATTTTGTTAAAATGGCAATTCTCCTCAAATTGATTTATGCATCTAACGTAACTTCTGTCAAAATTTCAGCAGGCTTTTCTATGGAAACTGACAAGCTGATCCTAAAATTTATATAAAAATGCAAAAAAGTTTGAAAAGAAGAACAAAGGTAAACATACCTGATTTCAAAATATACTCTGAAGCTAGAAATTAAGGCTGTGGTATTGGAATAGGAAAACTATACAGATCAATGGACTATAGAAATAAACTCTTATATGTTGAAAATCAAATTGATTTTCAACAAAGGGACAAATGGCAAGATTTTCCCTGGCTATCCACAAGGAAAAAAATTAGCTTGGACCTTTACCTCACCTCCAACATGAAAATTAACTCAAAATGGATCACAGACCTAAATGTGAGAACTAAAACTAAAACTTTAGAAGAAAACATAGAATATCTTTGTGATCTTGGGTTAAGCAAACAGGTCTTAAGACAAAGCACTAAAACTATAAAATGTAAAACAAAAAAACTGATCAGTTGAACTTCATTAAAATTTAAAACTTTTGCACTCCAAAAGACACTAATAGGAAAAATGAAAATATAAGCAGCAGAATCAAAGAAAATATTTGCAAATTACATATCTGATAAGGGACTTCTATCTAGATTATATAAAGAACTTTTACAACGCAATAATATGACAAATAATCCAATATAAAAATGGGTTCTAACATGTTACAACATGTATGAACCCTGAACACATACTAAGTGAAATAACTCAGATACCAAAGGACAAATACTGTATGATTCCATTTAAATGATGTACCCAGAATAGGTAAATTCATAGAAAGTAGAAAAGTAGAATAGAGGTTACCAGGGGCTGAGGGAAGTGTGGAATAGAAAGTTATTGTTTAACAAGAGCACAGTTTCTGTTTGGGATGCTCCAAATGTTTTGGAAATGGGGAGTGATTATGGTTGGATACGACATTTAAATTTACTTAATGTAACTAAATTGTATACTTAAAATGGTTAAAATGGTAAATATCTTACCACAATAAAATATAATTTTTTTAAAAATGAGAAGACTTTATAGATATTTTGCCATATAAGACACGTAAATGACCAATAAGGACATGAAAAGGTGCTCAATACCATTAGTCATTAAAACCACAATGAAATACCATTACACATGCACTATAATGACTATAATTAAAAAGAGAGATAATACCAATTGTGGATGGGGAGAAATGCGAATGCAGAGAAACGTCATACACTGTTGGTGAGCTGTAAAATGTTATAGCTACTTTGCAAAACTCATTGCATATGTTTCAAAAAGTTAAATACGAGCTTACTGTAAGACCCAGCAATTCTATTCCTAGTAATTTTTATGCAAGAGAAATGAAAACATATACCCACACAAAGACTTGTACCCAAGTGTTCATTACAGCTTTATTCATAATAGCTAAAAACTGGAAACAATCCAAATGTCCATTAACTAATGAATGGACAAAGGGAATGTGGTATATCCATATAAAAGGATACTACCCACATATAAAAAAGAACATGCTAGAACATGGCCAAATCTCAAAAAGATTATGCTAAGTGAAAGAAGCCAAGTGCAACAGACTTTATAAGATTCCATTTATATGAAATGTCCAGAAAAGACAAATTTATAGAGACAGAAAACAGATTAGTGGTTGCCTGGGGCTGGGGTGGAGGCAGAGATTGATTGTAAACAGGCTTACATAATTTTAGGGGTGTGACAGAAATGTTTTACAACTGAATGATGATGATGGGTGGCACAACTCTATAAACTTGCTAAAAATTGTTGAATTGTACACTTACAATGAGTGAATTTTTGTGGTTTTTATATCATATTTCAATAAGGCTGATAAAATAAATATATAAATACATACATACAAATCTGACACCAAAAAAAAGAGGCTTAATTTCCTAAGCATAATCAAGACAAAATCTCCATGACTTGAAACAAAAGTCTTCCTTAATCTAGTCATATACCCTTTTATTAATATATTTAAAAATTACATATGTAGGATATTAACATTGGGCAGTGATAGAAGCCCAAGCCCTAAATGATTCTTATGCTTTCTGAACTAAATTATGTGGTCCCTGTGATTGCTTAATAAATAGCAGTAAATTTACAAATTCCAAAAATAAACAATATTGGCCTTTTATTCAGCTTAATGCAAAGAAAAACAAAGCAATAAAAGGGGAGTCTGAGAAGCAATTCAAATCTCTAGGCTGTTTGAGTAATAAACTATATTACATATAATCATCATGACCTAAAAAGATTTAATCTGAAGAGCAAAGGTTGACCTAGTAATTGTTTTAATAGCTGTCTTCAGTGACATGAAGGGTTTTACAGGGAAACTGACTAGTTCTTTCTCTCTCTTGCGATCCAAACAAAAAAAAGTGATTTAATAATCAGCAAGGTAAATTTAGATTAAATATAAATAACACTGACAGTCACTGCTTTCAAATACTGGAATACATTTAACCAAGATATTTGCTCAAGCTGTTTCCTTGGCGATCATTAAGAATAAATAAGACAGACAGCTTTGGTCAGAAGGCATTACTGCCTAGGAGTTGGGAATTGGATTTGCCAACATCCTGATGTAGAACAAGCCTGTGGAAAGGGACATGGCCCACCTGACGGTCACACACCTTACCTCAATATCCCGATTAAGTTGCTTCACGATGGCAGTTATGTTTCTGATATGCTCCTCCAAAAAAAGCCTGGCCAAGCGGTCGCCTCCCCCTTTGTTTTGCATTTTCTGCAAACTGCTGACGATGTCATCTTTAATTCGGAAGGCATGTTCCACAAGGGCGGCGGTCGTTTTCTCGTGACAGAGGATTCTGTCCTCCAACTGCTCCACTAGGCTCACTGAGGAGTAGGGTGCCATGGTCAGGGACTGGCTGTGCCGGGGCATGGTCCTAACTCGCCTACAGGAAGAAGCCGTATTACTACTGTTGTTTATAGGGAAAAAGTCATGTTTATAGCCAGGTTCGAGACTTCCCAGAGCACAAAATGCAAATTATCTATCCCTACAAGCTAAATAAAGTTGGAGGCAGGGTTTCTGCCCCAAAGAATTTTCTTCATGAGCCCAGTAGCATCTTTGAACAATGGTACCCAGAGAGTAAAGTTGGATAGTAGCAGGTACCATGACCTCCAAAAGCAAGAGGCTGATGGAATTGGGCACACTGAGATGTCTTCCTAGTATAAGCTGTGCTATCAAGATCAAGCTTATTAACAAAATATCCTACATGCCCTCCATTTCCTTCCCCTTAAAGCAATAGTTGCAAACCCAAATGCCTGCAAAGGTCAGGGAGATGACATAAATGAGTGAAGCACCCCTCATGCAATGCAATAGGGAATTGTGGGGACTTCAGAGAACTTTTGGAAAGGACATCCCTCAACTAAAGGGAGCTACAATTCTGCTCCATCCATGAATAACCATCTGGGAATGCCAGGTCCATTTTTTCAGATAGTCTGATATTTCAAAAAGAGCCAGGAAATTCAGACTTGTATGTGAAATCACCTGATTTTTAAGCTTTAACAACTCACTTAAAAAGTATTTAAGATGATGCAGGTCGAACAATGTATTTCCATGAGCCAATACTGGCATATGGGCATCTAATCTGCAACTTGTGATTTAAAAGAGATAGCAGGGACATCAGCCCCCAAGGCTCCAGAACTGTATTTTGCTGTTGACCAGAAGTACAACTGGACTACTACAGGGCTACTGTGAAAGCTCCACCTCTCTTGGTCACTGAGAGATCCACAGTATTCTAGTAATTGGAAGTCAGAGAGGGGACTCAACAGTATTCTTTTGCCCTTAACAAAATCATTCTTGGATAATATAATAGCCACAAGGCTTCATTTATAATGACCATCGCACCCACTAGCAGCCCTTATGGGATTCGTGAAAAGAAAAAGTATACCTTAGATGCATATTTTCCATATATTATACCTTTCCTTGGTGACAAGAGAAGGAAATACAGTGTTCCGTTGGGCCATTTTTCTTTTTAATAATTCACATCTGTTGAAATATTAAGCATTAAATTATTTAACAGTTTATCTCTAGAACTAAAAAGACCTCTAAAGCATATTAAGTTATTAAGCAAATCCTAAATTAGGCTGACATACCGATCAGTTTATTATTAAAGACTTTATATCTTATATATGAAATAAACAGCATATGTTTCCAAATAAAGAGAAAAGACTCAAACAACATCAAAATGCTTCTGAGGTTAATGCCACCAAACCTTGCTACATAGATCCACAAGGACTGCTAACTGGAGTTTTCTGAAGTTTCCTCACTCCGTATCTGCATTTCATGCTTGAGAAACCACTTTCACAGAAACAAGATAGTTTCTTAAACTGGCTTATTCAATCTAGTACTTCTCTGTAGAAATTTATAGGAAACTATCTTAGTAAATTTGATCCCAGCAAATTTACTAAATTACACAGCAAAAGGAGAGCACTTGTTTCTAAATTAATCTTAAATAAAACAATATATAATCAGTGGTATCTGGTTTGGGAGAACTTGTCTGCTAAGAGAATGATATTCTTCATGAAAACTTCATTATAAGATATAATCATTCACATTACAACATTCACATAAGGAACATTTGATCATTGTAACACATTAGCGATCTGAACAAAACTGGAAGGTTTAAAAATATTTCATTACTTTGGTTTCTCAATACTGTTGTTAATTGCCTTAAAACAATGAATGCCTAGTAACCATGATCCAATTCAGTAATTAGTTCTCATTTAGATACTGGATTCAGAAAGCATTTCTGACTTAAGTCATTGTTTTGGCATCATCTCTCCAGTGTGTTATTTTTAGAGTTTCACAATGTGAACATTTCACTTTCCTAGACAAAGAACTTCAAATTTAAACAAATTACATTTAAGAAAAAGAATGATTCATGCCAAACAAGTTATGATGCCAAAGGAGTTCTTCAGTAAAGATAATAATTTCTGCCATTTAGACTACATAAAATTAGGACAGTGTGGAATATGTTAATTTTTTAGAATCATAGAATCTTTATAATTTTAAAGCTATAAAATACCTTAGTTGAAATATTAACCTATAGAATAGCCCAACTTAAGACACATTTATTTGGCATCAATTATGTCTCCAAGTAACCTAAACAGATAAGACACAAACCCCCTCCCTCAATGGTTTCACAGCCTACAGAGAAAGGCACTCTTCTAAACCAACTAAGAAACAATGGGAATATGGGGCTAATGGACCATATGAACAAACAACATGGGAAGAAAACACTAACTACAAAAGATATATGCACCTCAAGTTCACTGAAGTATTGTTCACAATAGCCAAAATATGGAAACTTCCTAAATGTCCATCAATAGATGAATGGTTAAAAAAAATGTGGGATATATATATATATATATATATATATATATATATATATAATCAAATATTATTCAGCCATAAAAGAGAATGAAATCTTGCCACTTGTGACAACATGGGTGGACCTTGAGGGCATTATTCTAAGTTAAAAAAAAAATGAGACAGAGAAAGACATATACTGTATGATCTCACTTATACGTGAGATCTCAAAACAAAACTAAAATAAATAAACAAAAACCCAAGCTTATAGATGCAGAGAACAGATTGATGGTTCCCAGAGGCAGAGAGTGAGAGGGAAACTGAGAAATGGGTGAAGGTGGTCAAAAAATACATAGTTCCAGTTATAAAATAAATAAGTCATGGGGATGTAATGTACAGCATGGTGACTACAGTTAATACTGTACTGCATACTTAAAAGTTCCCAATAAAGTAAATCTTAAAAGTTCTCATCACACAAAAAAATTTTATAACTCTAAATGTGCCAGATGTTAACTAGATCATTGTGGTGACCATTTTGTAATAATTACAACTATCAAATCATTATGTTGTATACTAGAATCTAATACTACATTAAATGTCAATTCTACCTCAATTAAAAAAAAATTTAAACATAAGGAAAACACGCAAGAAGGAAAAAAAGAGAGGGTTTCATTTTTCCTGAGTAGCAGCTAGGTCAGGAAGAACTGATGAGGATGAGTAGAATTTCCCAAAGTAGAAAATAGAGAGATTGTTCCATACCTTCTATCTTCCACACTCCAACACTGCCTCTACATCTTTACTCTGAGCACACTCTGGCCTAATCTGTTCTTCCAGCCTCATCCTTGGCCACTCTTACCATATTCACCTTCTCCAGTCAACTCTAACCCTCCACCATTCTACCCACCACTGTCATTGACCATACCATGCACTTTGCTGCCATCAGATCTTTGCCTTTGCGCACTTTCAGAAATGCCCTTCCCAGCCCTGCCTGCCTGGAAAACTCGTATTCATCTTTTAAGGCCTCACAAGCCCCTCAATTTAATAAAATGACACCCTCATTTGTATTTCTTTAGCTCTTTATTCTATGTGTTATATAGTACTTATTATGCTCTATTATTTTTAGCTGTTTAATAGTCTGTCTCCTTAAGGGCACATTTCAAATCTTAATAGACATAGAGCTGACCTGGAAGACCCACACGTTCATTGATGACAACATGACGAGTGTTCTAGTATCAGAAATTGCAGCAATAAAGGCATTAGAGAATATGGGTTAGTTAAAGAGTATAGCTCTTTATTGATTCTGCACCCGAGACGTTAACACTCAGTATAGAATCTGTGAAGGGACACTTTTGGAGTTCTCTTTTCATCCTCTTGGAATTATCCTGCCTGAGCTACAGAAGCTCAGCACATCAGCTTTCTGAAAAAGAAGTCTATCAACCACCCATTGTTTGAGAATGCTTTTCACTCACAAACCTTTCTATTACCAAGCACTGTGTACTCTCTCTGACAGGAAATGCCACATGGCATGAGTTCACAACACACGCAGAGGTCTGTTCAGAATTGATGCCTTTTTTTCATGAATGTTCATCTATATTAGGTCTCTTGGTTAGTTAGTATCATGATTCTTTGCCTGAACAACTGGGGTCTATGAATTGGGATAAAAAGTATCAATAAGTTACCGGATTAAATAACTTCTCAAAGATCACTTCCAGATCTTCCCATTGTCTATTCTGATTTGCCTGATTGAGTTCATCAGCTCTTGTACATTTATGAGGCTGATCTCTAACACCATGAGTCAGTCTACAACATTATTAGGCAGGTCTGTCTTGCATACTATTTCTGTGCCATGTGTTGCTATTAAAATATCAATCTCCAATTTATGAGTTTAAAAAATTGGGGGAAATTAGAGGAAGAGACAGGTAGGTAAAGCAAGGAGAGAAGCATTGAAAGAAATAAGAAAAAGTAAAATCATAATGTCCCAAATATGCAATATATCAATAGAATTTGAGTTTTCACACAAGAGTAAAAGGGAGATGCTATCATCTAAACAAAAATACTTATTTGTGATTATGAGGATTCCGATGTAATATACATATATGTAAATGTATTCCCAGGTATATGTGTGAACGTGATATTTTAAAGACAAAAGAAGACATTATGCCAGTCGATTATTATACTTTAATAAGTCAGATGACACTGGATAGAAATACCTACAGCATCATTTTATTGTAAATGATACATGAATTTAATAAATTAAAATGAAAAGTTTTACTGAAAAATTAAATACCAATCATGCACAAATTTAGTTTTTCGGTTTACTATTAAAATACAGCACTGATGTGTTCTGCTGAGTGTCAGAATAAAAAAAATCAGAAAAGCATTTATGAATAAAGTGGTTGTAATTTGGTGTAGAAAAAAAGGCCTATTTCCTTATGGCTAAAAATAGAGAGAAAGGATAGAGGGCGGAGAACAGCTGAAGGTATGTCTAGAAAGACAGGTGGGAGTCTGTTCTCTAACTTATCTCTAATACCATGCTCAGGTGTTTGGGCTTTGTCTTGGGGCAGTGAAGAGCCATCAGGGAGTTAGTTATGAGACTCGAGGATGGTGAAAAGCAAGCTACAAGAGCACATGGGGCAAGCAGGTGTCAGAAGAGGTGAAAGGTGGCAGACCAGGATGCTGGACCAGGAACCAACCAGTGGAGGAGCGATGGCACCAGGCCTGGGGAAGAAGGGACTGCAGGGCCTCCCAGAGCTTCTCCATTCCTCTCTCCCCCACTCTCTTCCAGCTCTTCTCCCTCATCTCCCACTGCCTCTTCTCTTATTTTTTCTTTTCCTACCACTCATTATTCTCCACTCATTTTCTTTTGCTCTTTCCCATTTCTTAAACTCCCATTTTCACTGTCCATTTGTCTTCCCATATCTGACTCTTCTTTCCCTCCTTCTTTCACTCTCCCTTTTCACAACTACAGTTCAACGTACTTTTCTAACATGGAAAATGTGGGTGGTGGGGTCAGAAGGACTCTTATTTGAATCCTGGCTTCCCCACTAACTGTATGATCTTAGCAGGCTGGCCTTAGGTTGTCAGGTCAGGGACACATAAATAATAGCTGCTCACGCTTACACAGTGTTTACCCTGTGTCAGGTACTTGCAGAGACATTTACGGGCATTCATTGAATTCATCCTCATAATCATTTGTGAAGGGACTGCTTTTATTATCTCCATTTAACCAGAGGAAACTGAGACTTAGGAATGTCCAGCTGGCCTAAAGTCATGTGGCCAGGAAGGAGCACCACTAGATGTTACCCACGGGGAGGCTGCAAAGTATCCAGAATAGCGTCTGGCCTTAAGTCACTGGATATGCTTTTAACAAGAGCCAGTTCCTTTCCCTTCCCTTCTACTGTCCCTTTATCACATCTCACATCTGAGAGAAAAGATATTTTTAAAATAAAACTTTATATAAAAGGCAAATAGTATGCATTTGTTTAAAGAGCTGTTCTATTGTTTAGTGTGTGGGGTTTAATGGGGGAAATTATCATATACTTGCTATAACCCCTTCATTTGTCCAAAGCTATTCCACTTGGCATCACTGTGTATGCAGTTACCTCTGGACTGAAACGATGCTATTGTAACCTGTATTTTTGAAACCAGAGCACATACATGAAAAAAAATGATTTGCAACACTCATATTTTGTATGAAAAAATTTTGAACATTTTGAGAAACCCCTTTTCTTAAACTGAAAAATGCTTCTTGTGATTAATAATGTAATATTAAATTTTGGGCTCTACATAAAGGCATAAAGAATAAAGTGAAAATTACCATTCAGAAATTGCTGATGTTCATATCAATTTACATTTTTTAGAGATCTCTCTTCGGGATATATATGATTTTCTTTCTTTTTTACTTAATTATAGTTGGTATACAATGTTATATTAGTTACATTAGTGCCAGGCACACAACATTTTTGTACCTTACAGTGTAATCACCCCACTAATTCTAGCAATCATCTGTCACCATGCAAACTTATCATAGTATTATTAACTATGTTCCTTTTCACTTTTTTCACCTATCCCCCTACCTCCTTATAATTTTTTTAAAAATTAAATTATACTCTATATTATGTGTGTCTTACATTTCTTAACTGATACTACATCATGAAAATCTTTCCATGTCAATATATAGATACACATCACAATTTTAATGCCTGTATAATATTCCACTGAATGAATATACTGTAATTTTTAGGCAGTCCCTTATTGACAGACATTTACAAAGAAATACTATTTATAATTATGGTTTAGTTCAACCTTTTGATCTCTTATTTTCCTTTCCTTTGTTCTATGAAATGATGCAGGTAGTATAAAAAGTCAATGGGGCAGATTGCAAGCTGCTTTCAAAACTGAAGTGAAGATTAGACTCTGACAATAAAATCTAAAGACTCAAGAAGAGATTAAGTCTGTGGATCTGTAAGAACAATCCAAGATACTTTTGGAGTCACAACTGAAACAACGCAAACAGCATACTTGTGATTCCTGGTTCAATGTCAGTTTTTGGTTCTATACTATAAGCTCCATGAGGAGCTGTATTGTCCATAGGTATATCCCAAGCACTGGACACATAGTAGTTGGTCAATAAATATTTGTGGGATAAATGAATTTTAAGGATAGATTAATAAAATGAAGTAATTCCATAAATTAAATTTAATCCATTGAATTATCTTGTGACTAGAAAATGAATGTGTAACCAGAAAGGGGGATGGTATGCACAGCATGCCTAGTAAAAGCAGAGTTTAGAGAGGCAAAATTTATCAATGCTTGAACCTAAGAACCTGGGACAGCATGAAGAGTTCTGTAACAAAGAGGGATGATTAAGCTCTCATCGTCTGATGACATTACTCACTAAAAGAATCCTGCTCATTCCTCCTGCACTGAGCCCATAGTTACTAAGCATATCATTTAGCTTCCCATGTGGATGTACACAAAAAGAGAATTATGTGGGAATCAGCAAACTCGTCTCAGTCTATCTGCCAGCTACTTTTCTCATTGTGAATTAACGATTAGAATCACACCTCTAATGGGAAATTGGCGTGGGTAAATTGGTCTCTTGAAATCTGATCATCTCTGACTGTCCTAGGAGTAATAAATATCTAAACCCAGGACACAGAAATGTGATGATCACAATATGGCATTTGTTGTGGGGGACAAACCCTTATATAAGGTGGTCCACGATCCCTGCCTTCTGGAGTTTACACCACATATGATTCCCTCCCCTTGAGTGAGGTGTGACTTGTGACTTCCTCTCTTAACAGAATACAGCAGAGACCAGACAAGTGACAGTCACCTGTACTCAGCCAGCAGCTGAGCAGCTGGGATTCTGACAGCACATCATATAAGGTGTAGTTCTACTACTAGGAATATTTTAAATTTATTTAAAATTTTTTAATTATTTATTTAATAGATTTCAAAATGATTGCCTTGCTAACAAAATCTCAAAAGAATAATGAAGACAGAATAAGAACTTTAACAACTGAATTGGTTTTTTTTTTTTTCTTTCCTTCATAACAATGGCTCTGTTCTGGTCAGGGGAAGCAAATTATAAAATAAATCTAACTTGTCACAAGAGATAAAAATCACAAGAGATACCATTTTATCCCATCAGAATGGCAAAAATAAAGAGTGGCAAGATGAAGTATTGATGGGAACATATATGAAACGATGGGAACAGCAGATGGGAACGTGAAAGCAATCTTCAATATCTAGAAAAGCTAAAGGTGCACAAATCCCATGACCCAATAATTTCACTGCTAAGAAATACCCACCCCCCAAACTTCTCAAACATGTTCACAAGGAGACATGTACAAGAATACTTAAGGTATCCTCGTTTCTAAGAGCAAAAAGAGTGGGCGAGGGGACTGAACACTCATCATTAGGCAAATGGACGGGTAAATGGTGATATGTTCATGCTACGAGAGAACAAACCACTGTGGAAATAAATGGATTAGAATTACAAGTCCCAACGTGAATGAATCTCACAAATATGTCAAGTAAAAGAGCAAGTTGTAGAAGGATATGAACACTATGATGACATTTTTATAAAGGTTTAAAATATGCCAAATCTATAACATCTAAAGATGAATATGGAAGTGACACACACCAAGTCAGGGTTCCATTTATCTCTGAGCAGGAAGTACAGGGGATCAGGCAGAGGAACACAGGGGGCCTTGACTAAATTTACATTTAACTTCTTCAATTAAATGTTCATTGTATTATTTAAAAAGAGAAAATTATTTCTTCTTCCCCCATTTAAAAATAAAGATATAAAGACCATGAGCTCAAAGGGAGTCAAATTGTTAGTTGCTCCGGGACATGCACAGAACTCAGTTTTTGCCCTGTATACATTCTGGGGACCACAAAATTAGAATTACAGGGTAATAGTAACTAATCTTCATCAAATCTCTACCCTTAAAGCATTTTACCCATACTTAACATGGGATCCTATCTAGATGTTCATATGTCTATAAATGGCTATTGGGTAAATATCCAATGGTAAAATAGTTGTTAATAAAACATGGCATAGCTGCTCAAAAGAATATCAATAGCTATTTAAAATATGGTTACAAAGGCTGTGAAGTAGCAGAAAAATATTTATATACTAGCTATAATGTTATTTTTTTTTAAGAACAGGTTTTAAAAATAGATTTACAGTACTGTATAGAACAATAATCAGAGCCTAGAAACCAGAGCTTTGCTCCATGGTGCCACAGTTTAGGCAATGCAAACATTTTAACTTATGAATTAACGGATCCTGCAAAATTTTAAGTTCCACCCTTGTCATGCCCCCTCTTCTTCCTCTTTCTCTCCCCTAAGGTAAAGGAGCGCATCTGACCCTGCTCCTGCAGAGATAAATGGAACGGTCAAGGTCAAGGACAAGACAACTACTGCACCTCTGTATGCAGAGGTAATGCTGCTGCCTGGGCCCCATCCCATGCTAAAATGCTGGAATTCTCTGCGGTGTAAATAGCTGATATCTGGGTAAATCATTTGTTTTCAGTACAAGGAGAAGGAAGAGAGGTGTGTAACTTAGGCCAGGGACTAATTCCAAAATCAAAGTACTGAGATTGATTTAAAAAAAAAAAAGGGCAAAGAAAGACCACTGATAACAGCAAAAGCTTTCTATAAATTAATGACAGGGATCAGATTGGGGGAGTGCCACCAAATGATGCATAAAGAAAACAGCACAAATAAATACAGCCTGTCTTCCTGACAGGCAGCTCCCTTCTCCCTACACGTGGCCAGAATTTTAGACAATAGGTCAGCCACGCTTGCAAGAAATCTACTGGGCTAGCATATCTGGGGATGTAGATGGCATTATGGTTATAGAGTGGATCTGGGGGAAATACAAGTAAGTCTTCAAAGGAGGATCCTTACACAGCATCCTCACACCAAAACATCCTGCCTTGAAAACATTAGGTCAGTGGCAAATGAAGCTTACTTGACACACCTTGACATTTTTTTTCAATTGTACATTACCCTAGCAAACCAAAAATCCCTCAGCTATCCTGGGGAGAGTGTGGCAAGGGTCCCAGTACTCAAAGTAGTATTATAATATTTTTTAAAACAGTGGATAGAAATAAATCAAGATATGATTAGTGGCAATGGCTACATTTTTATTTTACTTTTTCTAATTTTCAAAATAATAAAGTGTGCTCTTTTCATATTGACAAAAATTTAAATAAAAACTTATTGAATAAATGAATAAGCAAAAAAAAATTAAAAAATAGAAATTGCCTATTTACAGCCATCAAAACCAAGAGACAAGCCTGATCTGGGTTTAAAAGTACAATTCGGTTAAAATAAGTTTATCGTTAATTTTTTTTTTTAACTAAAGTTAAAAACACACATATTTTACTATCTTACACATTTTTAAGTGTACAGTACAGTGGTGTTAAATACATGTACAAATCTGTTGTGCAACAGATCTCTAGAACTTTTTTATCTTCCAAAACTGAAACTCTGTGTCGATTGAACAATGATCCATTCCCTTGTGGCCCAGAACTCTCGCTGACACCCTCATCGAAGCCCTGAATTGCCCAAATATCAGAAAATCAGGCATCATGTACAGTACCAGTGGCTCAGTCTGCCATCGGTGTGAGCCGCCAGCATAGCACTGCAAAAGCCTGAGGTTCCAGGAACACTGCTGAGTCCCTCTACAGGGTCCCGCGGCAGATATTTCTAATGCCTTTTGTGAAAATGGCCTTGATTTCTTTTCTTAAGACTTATTTTCTTTCTCCTCCACTCTGTCACATTCACAAGAGGAAATACATTGAAGGAAGAAAGGTGAAAGGTGGCTGTGTTTCTCATCTATTAACAAAAAAGAACTTTGAAATGCTCCAGACATTTATTTATGGTGGCCTTCCAGCCAGTGCAGGGCTTACTGCATGTCTGATGGGATCCAGTAAATCTGCAACATATGCATGGCCTCTGTCAGGTCCAAATGGAGTCAAAATGGACTGAAATCATCAGGACCCCTAGAAACCAAGGAACGGCTACAGATGTTGCTTTAATTCTCTCTCCACATTTTAGAACTATGCTAACATTTTTAGGAGAACCCCTGCAAAAACAGATTGGTTTTTGTTCCCATCTATTAATAACAGCTATTTTGAAATGCTATTTAAATCTTCTATTGTTATTTGAACTTTTCACGGATTATATCGCCCCAAGTGAGCTGCCTTGGGTTAGCAGGGACCACATACCATATGTATCTGTAACCCCTGTGAAGATTAGCAGCACAGCATCTCTTTACAGACGCTCCTAAATATTTGTTCATCTGCTTGTTTTTCTAATTTGGTAAGGCTCGTCATTTTCATCATTGAGTTGCTCTGCCCAAATGACATATCGATTGTTGATCCAAGGTCCCCTCCAACTGTGAGCTTGGCAGACTGCATCAGGTTGCCCTGCAGTGTGCAAGGGCACTCATACATGCACGCACCCACTCCGAAAGGGAAGAGTCTTAATATTGCTTTTAGGGTGTTTTATTATGATCAACAGCTATATTTGGCAACTTTTCTTTCTAGCATTAGAGAATACACTTTACCAAATGTTAAAAAGGGAACTTGCCAAATGCAACAGCTAGAACAGAAAAGATATTATTAAAAGCTGGTGTAAATGCCATATCTGCTAAAGTACCGACAACCCCAGGATACCAAGGATCATACAGTAGAGGGGAGGCATGACTTTGCACACTCATGCAGAGAGACTGCTAGTTGTGACTTGTGGGTTCTACTCTATATGAATTTCTAACTGAAAAGCCAAGGATTTGGGCATGAAAGAAAGACCCAGCCTCTAGTCTCTGCCCATCTTCTCACACACAGTGGAAGGGGGCTGGACTTCGCAGCTGAACATGGGGGTCTATTAAGGGCTCTTTTATTTGGAATAACAACTTGAGTTCAGTGCATTAATTTTAAAATTATTTGAGAGAGCAAGGGAGGCTCCTGAGCCCTCCCAGAGATAATTAAAAATGAAGAAAGAAGAAATCTGAAATAAACAAAAACAAGCTGAAGGCACTGGGGGTTTCTGAATAACATCTTCCTGGTTAAACAATTTTAAGAATTCCATAATGCAAAAGCAGCCCCCACACATTCTCTCCCACATAAACACGCTTTTTATTTAAGCCCCACTCAGCTAAGCAGCAGAATCTCTTGCCTTCAATTCTGTAGCTACCACATCCAGAGAAGATGTTATCTACACAAAAGCACTCTTAAGAGAGAAAAAGCTGACCAAGTACAGATACATCTTGAGGAGGAATACTTTTGTTCTAATAACCTTGACAATTCACCACCCTCAAATCTGATTTCTGACCTTAAACACCAATTTTGCCTTAACAGAAACTGAAAATTTCAGGCCTTTTGATGTTTGTCAACCAGCACATTCCAAGTAACTTTCCTGATGTACCAGAAAGGTAATCAAATACATCATTTTTTTGTCACTGACAATTACATTTTTAAAATACCAAGAACCACTGAGCCATGGGGAGGGGGAGATTAACAAAAGAATAACAAAAGCAATTGTTTCATCTTCTTTCACCTGCTTTTATGTTAGGAACCCATGGCACATAAAACCACATTCAATAAGTCAAAAAATAAAATAATCGATATGAGGAGAGGGAGGAAAACAGAAGAGTTATTAAGAGAAAGAAACAGGCAGGAAGAATGAAGTAAGGAAGAGGAGAAAGCATGACAGAGTGTGGGGGGAGAAAGCATGTGCCGGTGGAAGAGCAGAAGAGAGAGTCGGCTAGACAATGAAGAGAGAGACAGGTGGCTGCAGGGCTCAGAAGGGAGGATGTGAGCCTGGGAAACTGCTCCTCACACATTAGCTGCTCATTTGGGATGTGAAGAAATAGATGGGCCATTTTTATATGCTATGTTGGGTTTCTCTACTCTTTTTTACAAAATCAAATATGTCCTTTCTTTGTTTTGACACAATTACACAAAGCCAAGATGCAATCAGGGGAAAATCATTTACTCCACTTACAACATGAAATTACCTTTTTAAGTTATCCATCATTTTGCTAAAAAGCCCTGTTTTGAACCACCATCCATGTGACTTTTGGAGAAAGGCATGGGTCTCACACCCACCATCACATACCAGATGCTAGCAGACAACTCATCCTGTGCATTTGCTCAGTGATTTTAATCAAGTAATTTAGTCCAGTCAACAAAATATTCATTGAGCCTCTACAGTACTGAACAAGATACTGCCCCCGCACCCAAGAGCTTCAATTCCGAAGGAATATAAAATAGACAAACTGCTACACAAGAGTGGAGAGGCTAGTATATGCCACATGAGTGGTATAGACCAAGCGTTGCCTCTGGGCAGAAGGTAGTATCAGTTTGAACTGGTCCATTGGCAAAAGCATTTGAGTAGTAGGTGTTTGAGCTGAATACTTAGAGGGTTAATTAAGTGCAGGCAGCATGAGAAAGGGTAGAGGGAGAACAAAGCAGAGGAAGTACTAACTAAATGACTAGGTACACGAGTTTATGTTGGTAAGGAGTAGAAGATAAGGCTGGGACAGTCACTGGTGTTGACTCCACAATTGTCTGAAACAGGAAAGGAACAGTAGGACCAGAAAGGAAGGGACATTTTTAAGGGAGATTGTGCAGGGAGCACACCATCTCAACACTCAATGACCAACTGGATGTGGGAGTGCGAAGAAGGGGAGAAAAGTAAAAACAAAAAACAAAAAACCAAGTGATCAAGAACAGGTTACAGAGAAAATGATAACATGAAAATCATTTTAGATGCACTAAGAAGGACACAGTATCTCCACTGTAGGATGCCTCCCTAATAAGGGATAACCTGGATCTATCATGAGAAAACACCAGACAAACCCAAGTTAAAGGGTATTCTACAAAATAACCCTCCTGTACTCTTTTGAAATGTTAAGGTCATGACAATCAAAGAACAACTGAGGAACTGACTAGACTACAGGAAATGAAAGAGGCAGGTGACAACTAATGCACAAGATTCTGGATTAAATCCTGGACCAGAAAGACACTTTTTAAAGAAGGTCCCCCTCACCATTTTTGCTATAAAGGACATTATTAGGGCTACTGGTAACACTTGAGTAAGGTCTATAGATTAGATAATTGTATAGAATCAATGTTAATTTCTTGATTTTGGATGCTTGCTATGCAAAGTCTTTTTTTTTGGGAAATATACACTGAAATATTTGAAAGCGGGAGGTAAAGGGGTATCGTGTCTACAACAAACTCTGAAATGGTTCAAAAAATTACAAGAACATGTGTATGTATGTGTGTATATGTCTGGTTTGTGTGTGTGTGTGTGTGTGTATGTGTAGGTGTGTGTTTGGAGAGAGGGAATGTGATAGAGTGAGAAGGATAAAGCAAATGTGGTAAAGAGTTAATATCTGTAAAATTTGGGTGAAAGGTATATAGGAATTATTTAAATTACTCTTACCACTTTTCTGTAAATCTGCATTATTTCAAAATAAAAAGTTAAAAAAAGGAAAAATGATTAAGGAAGTTAGGATGAAGAGCTGTTTAGAGACAAAACAATCATGCTTCTGGGTATCAAATTCTGAATGGAATTTGGGAAATTGTAGAATCAGAAATGTAGATTTGAAGGCATGTGGGAGGCCTGAGTAAATCTGGTTAAAAGTAGAGCTGGAAGGTCACATTGCCAGAATTCATTTCTCAGGTCTGCTTCTTAAAAACCAGTTACTTACTTAAGTTGCCTTCATTTCTCTCTGCTTAAATTTCTTTACCTACGTAACAGGAATGATAAGCATATCTGCTTCATAGAGTTAGAGTGAGGATTAAAGGACATGATCCAAGTGAAGCATGGTTCGTGCCTAGAAAGGCACCAGGGTAACTGCCCATGACAACTACTGTTGGCTGGGAGGTTAAGGTTGACATCTGGAGAGGAAGAGGGTGGAGGCCAGGAAAAGAAGTGGAAAAGGCCCCCAGGATCCTACAGAATCCCACGTTCAGAAGTTAGGAGGATAGAGATAAATGTACTTGAATAACCAGTGACACAAGACAAGAAAGGAGAGACACTTGGGAGAAGGGTGACTGCGGCTAGCAGACACAGGGTGGAAATCAAGGTGGGGAAAGTCTGAGTAAAGGCCTCAAATCTGCAATCAGAACTGCTCCACTAGAGCTCCACAAATAAGCCGTTTCAACAGAAAAGTAAGGGTGAGGCCAAAAGGAGTGAGTGGGCAGTCACAGGAGGGAAAGAAGGACAGTTCGACATAGTAGCATGGAACTGCACTGTCCCATACAGTAGCCCTCAGCCCCATGTGACTATTTAAATTGAATGAGTTAATTTAAAATTAACAAAAATTAGATATTTAGTTCCTCCGTCTCACTGGCCACATTTTATGTGCTCGGTAGTCACATGAGGCTAGTGACTCCCATATGGGACAAAATAGATATAAAATATTTTCATCATCACAGAAAGTTCTACTGGACAGAGCTGAGCGTCCAGCACAATTTCTTTATTATGAGAACAATGACTTGAATATATGGTGGGAGGAGGGCTAGGGTGGGGTAAGGTGGGACTAAAGAAACTGGAGAAAGAATAAGAAACAGAGCAACTTCCCAAAAGAGGCAAGAAGGACGAGAAGAAGTCCAGAGACTGGAGAGTGTTAAGTGTAGGTGGGTTAATTTTGGGGACGGGTTTTAGAGACATTTTCCTCATAGGAGGAAGAGGAAATAAAGGACAAAGGCGGGTAAAGAAAAATGCTTGGGGTGGTGAGGAGGGTACCATGGGAGCTTACACTGAGGTCAAGGGAAGTAAACTAGGACATAAACATCTTTAATCTTATCAATAAAAATAATCTATCTACTGAAAGGAAATTGACTGGAAGTTTACAGAATGGAAAGGTCTGGCATAACCTTTAAAGGAGTGTAGTCAGGAGTTAATAAAAGAAGGATTTTTTTTTTCATAGAAAAACAAGACCTAGGTTAAATTAGAGACGGCACACATTTTCAATGGAACCAGTCGGAGAGTCCTAGTGACTCTCCTAGATAACTTCTCAGGCTGGGAGAAGATAAAGCAGATAATGAGGGTGATTTTGGATTGAGGACTGGAATAGAAGCCCAACGTGTTAAAACAAAAGATTCTGGGATTCCAGACAGAATTGTAATGGCTGGCAACATACAGACTCCAAGTGGAGAAATGGAGATGTAAAGGGATTGAACAGCTAGCAATTAAAGTACCAGAGTCCTTGGTGATGGTTAAAACATAGTGCAGTAGGTGGAAAAATATCAGCTATGCAGACTGAAATCCAAGTTGAAGTCCAAATCCTAAAGGTAGAAAATATTCCAAGACTAAACAAGTCCCAGAAATGAGTGGTTGAAGTGAAAACTAAGGTCATTGGAGCTGACACTGAAAAAACTTTGAGAAACTTCAAGGTGAGTGAGTTAATAGAACCTCAACATAAACCCCCAAAGTCACTGGCAAGGTAGAAAAGGGAATCAAACTAGTTGCTCATGTTTGTTTGTTTGTTACTTTTTTGTAGCTTCAAGTGAAGTGATTCCCAAACCTGGCTTTATATCAGAATCACCCAGGGAGCTCTGTTTTCTCTCCCCATCCTTCTACCTCCTCCTCCTTCTTTTAGGGTTTGTTTTTTAAAAAAGGATTTGTAGGTCTTTCCCACATTGATGACTCTAATTTGGTATGTCTCGGAGTCTAAAGAGCCACATTTTTCAAAATGCCCCAGGTGATTCTGAGGAGCCACCAGGTTTGGCAAGCACTGATCCTGAAGAAGGATGGTGTGAGGCATAAGCAGACAGTCTGACCTTCTAAAGAGAAGACTTCGTTTGTTAGTGACGGGTACACGGTTTGGAGGTGGCACTGAGAAGCCAGGGAAAGCCCAGTCTGCGCTCTGGTGAATGGGAGAGGACTGTTCTGAGGGAAGCCGCTCACTCAGGCTCTGGTGCTAGGGGAGGGACAGGAGACAGGCTCAGCCACAGAAAACAAACGAAAATACAAGAGTATGGCTGCAAGATGTAAGAAACAAGAGATTGAAAGGCAAGTTGGAAACACACAGGTCAGTGACCTACAGAAACAAGAGGCTGCGGAGTTCATGAGGGTTCCTAGTCTCATGAGGTGTGATTCATTAAAGGGTTTGCAGGTTTAGTGGTGAATTCCTGGGCAGTAAAGATTCTTCTATCTGGGTGTTATCAGATTCCTAACATGTAAACCATTAAAGATTATTAAACCCTCAGGTAAACAAGCTTGCAGAAGCTTATTCATTAACATCGAAAATGTTGTCTTCTCAACCTCCATTTTCATACAGATGAAATCAGATTGGAATGAAGATCAAGGGTAGCCTTCAAGCAGAAAGCCAGAAGGGGCAACCCCCGGAACTTGTGAGAGGGACCAAGGATTTCCTCCCTTCCTTCTCCTTGGAAGAGGGAAGTGTACAAGCTGAGAATATAGAAAGGGGCCTGAGTAGCCTTTTAACATCAACCAATACCAAAAACAGAAGAGGTCACAGCCTGCTGGGACTGAGGAGCACCGACCTCATACCCACACACTCTATGCTAGGGCCCTGAAGGCCGACACATGTGCAAATCCTAGGGATGATTCTCAGTAAAGAATATATTTACTTTAAAAAACCCAGCTCCTATTTAAAAGCAAGCTGCAAATGTTTGCCCATGCTTCTGAGAGAGCTGCACTTCTGGGGATTCAAATAATTCTAGCATTATTTCTGGTTACTCCTATGAAATAATTTCTAACACTGACATACAGACTTTAAGATGAGGGTGTGATCGCAGCCAGGTGCTTGTGATACACACACACACACACACACACACACACAAACCTCGTGCACACTGAAGAAATGACTCACTTAATTTGCTGCTGCCTGCCACTATTGGGCTTTGATTTTACCTGTTCAAATACAAAGTTTCCTATTAGATTAACTACAAGAAAGAACTCAAGAGTATTAACCCTGATTTGGTCGTGACTTTAGGGCACACTAGAGGTTTTAACCTTGGCATTTTGAGAAGCCACTCTTTGGACCACCCATTGCTTTCTCTTCATAATCTGCTATAGAACAATAACATTTCTTGCCACTTGAGAGCCAATTAACAGAAACCTTCCTAGAATAAACATGGTTAAGCCTCGTATATCCTGTACCTGCAGAACTAGTACTTTGGAGCCCTTTCTCAGCTCACAGTACAATGGCACAACAGCTCTGTGGAACTGCAAAGAACCCAAGCCCCTCCTGATGAAGACTGTGGAGGGGGTGCAGAGAGGTTGACCTGTCCAAGGTCACTCAGCTCTGCGCAGTGGGACAGCTGACTTAACCACTTCCCCCTGGCAATCTGTGCACCATCCCAGCTCCCGCAAACAGTCCCTCGGGGCTTCTGTTGGTTTGCTAGCATGCAGCCTCTCCTCAGCCCCCGCAAAAATGCAATGCCAGTTGCGCTTTGCGCTCAACTTCATCCCTTCGCGGCAGCATGCAGTTAACCCTCTCTCCGGCAGCATGTCACAAGGGCCACGCGCAGCTCTGTCTGTCCCCCAAGCCTATCTCGCCGGCGGCTGCCCCAAGGTCAGCGGCAGTCCCCAGGGCGCCTCTGCCGACGGGGACCGCAGGGTGCCCGATCGCGGGGCCCGGGCGCGGCACTCACCTTCGCGGGGGGCGGGCGCGCCGCGGCTCCCCATGTCCTCGCGGGCGCGGCTGGGTGCGGTGGCCGCCGGCGCGGGCTGTGCGGGGCGCCCGGCTGCGGGCCCGCGCCGCGGGGAGCGCCGTCCAATCAGCGCGCGCCTGCCGCCTGGCCCGGCGCGCGGCCCGGCCGGGTTCGCAGCTCCCGGGGGGCGCGAGCCGCCGCGCGCCGCCCCAGCCGCTTCCGGGCGCGTTGCCTGGACGCGGTTGCCGTGGCAGCCGGAGCTGGAGGCTTTTCCCGCGCGCCCGCGCCCAGCCCCGCGGCGCCGCCCCTCCTCCCGCCGCGTTCCCACACCCAAAATAGCCTCTCCTCGTCGCTGCTGTTTCCCACTGAGCTCTCTTCCCGGCGGCTCGGAGTTGACGGGCGGGGATTTCTCCTGGAAAATAAATCCTGCCGTATTGACGGTTGACTTGAAAGGAGAGGTGCTGAGATGGTCCCTGGTTAAGATAATAGCCATGGTAATAGCACTGTAATTCTCCTCCGAGCTCTCACACACATCCCTTACTTACGAAACCTCCCTCCGACAAAAAGCGTTATTTATCTCCCCCGACCCTTACGAACTGGGAGAAGTTATTTTATTAGGTCATTATCTGGGAAACAACTCGGCGTCGACGCCCACCTGTGCAGGTGAACTAACCCTCGCTGTTGCCAACTGTCATTTAATGAACTACTTTGATAACCGCCGCTGGGACCAAGGATCGTGCTCCCCTCGACAGATACGACGCAAGAAAGAACTACTAGCCCCCTCCTGTTCGCATTCCTTCCTTCTCCCTTCCACCTCATCCCCCTCCCAGGGAGTCCTAACTATTTCCACCTTCCTCTCTCTTTGGATTGTAAGCGGGATGCACACGCCGATCCACTCGATTTTGCTTCCTCTCGGTGGGCGGGATTTATTTTAAGCCGAGTTGACCCCCACCTTTGTCTGCCTCACCGCCTCCGGTTCATACCTCTTTCGTGTAGCTGATATTTACCGAGAACAGGTGTTTCTGTCTGCCTGAACCCCTGTACCCTGGGGAAGGAGTGTGACATGGTAGAAAGACCCCAGGTTGCTGAGGTAGGCTGTTTAGGAATCCTTTCTCCAGCAGTTATTTTTGTGTGGTCTCGGGTAATCTATGGCTGTATCTACGCCTATAAAACGGGATAATACTTCCCCCTACAAAGGGCTTATGCATCTGTAACATTCATTCAGCCAACAATATTTATTGGATGCCTGTCAAATGCTGGAAACTGTGTCTAGCACTAAGCTAAGACATAGTGGTGAACGAGAGAGACATGCTCTCTGCACTCATACAGCCTACAGCCTGAGACACATTAATCAAATGATCGCAAACTCATGTGAAGCTGCCATTGTGCTACAGAGAGTGCATGACCTTCAGACCTGTAATGTGGAAATGGGACCTAACAGCATCCCCTTAGCTCAATAATTATTCTTTCCTCTTTTCCCTTAGCTCCCCCTGCCTGGCACACAGTATGAACTGTGAATAGTGTATCTAATTGAATCTTATGTCATGGTGATAACAACATCACTCAGTTTCCCAGTGACTTTTGCCACTGAAAATATATTTAAAACGTGTAATTTGCCACTATGTCTGGAAGGGTATGCAGGTATTATCAGAAAGTGCCCATTCAAATCCACCATCAAGAGTCCTGATAAAGGTTCAAATGTTTCTTGCCTGTCCCCATCTGGTTGCCTTTCAGTGTGTAGGGCGTGCATGGGCACATGAAAGTCCATATGTCTAATTTCTTCTCTCTACTTACTATTCCTCTCTCTCCCTAGGTCCCAGCTCCATCCTGCCATTCCCCTCAAGTCAGAAACTCAGGGCACCCATACCTGGCTTCCTAGGAGGGTGATAGTGGATCCTTATATTCCTCAGAGTAGAGCACCTATAATATGGGAAACTCCTACCTGCTGCTTCTGCTGGCCTTCAAAGCATAACCTTGATGCTTTACTTGCCACTACACTACATCACTCCCAAGAGTACAGAAGAAGAGCTGGGAGGTGAGGGGCCCTTGTCACATAAGTACACTCCTCTATTTAGGCTGACTTTAATTTCCTTCTTTAAAATCATACCTATTAACTTAAAAATCCAAATTAAAAACAATTTGTCAACAGAAACTCAAAATAATTGTAGCTCTTCCAAACTCTGAATTCCTCAGTAGTAATCCTGAGGTTTCATAGTAGCTTTGAATCAGACCCATAACTGCCTACTTTGGACCTTTTTATTTTCTTCCCAGGTGATTTGTTTTTAATACGAAGGGATGAAATTTAGTGCATGATGATTTACGCCTACCCTAGTTTTTTTTTCCAACTCATACACTATTTCTGTAGAATAAATTTCAAAGAACTGTTTTTCCAGAGTCGTTTGATTGTGACTCATTACAAGAAATTTATTTTTTTTGCATTACTTTAATTAAAATGCTATGATTTATCACAATTTATTTTACAGTGGTGAAGGTTACTGAAAATAGTTCATCAAAGAGAGCAATTTTATAATCCACCAATCAATCATTAAATACAAATAACCAGTGCAATATATTGTGCTAGACATGTGGAGAATTTTTTAAGTGATTTATTGCACATTTGAGTTTTGTTCCTACCGTGTCTCCACACCACCACTAATCGTGAAGATATGATATATGAGGCATCTATGAGGCCAGCAAGCAAACTCATCTAGGTAAAAGTCAAGGGCTTATATAGGTCAAAAGTGGCATTCAGTAAAAATACTGAAAAGCAGTTAGGCCAAGAAGGCTGTGAGCCTTGCAGGGTGGATAAAGTTAGCACTTTACCTTGTAGTCAGCAATTCTTAACCAAGCTTATAACTCAATGGGATGTCAAGATCCATTGTGAGGTCTGTCACATGGTGTCACAGTGTTCTTTACTAGTAATAGGGTGCCAAAGGACTGATTGCAAGGAATAGTCATTTGTAGGAACCAGAAAAAGGAAGAGAGTTCCCACAAAGGGAACGATAAGGAAGAACGAGAGACATAAGGATAGGCACAATGTCAGGGAAGCACCAGGTGAAAAAGCTCAAGGTGACAAGTCCTACAGAACTTAGGAGAATTCAGTGAATGCCACTCGTGACCTTCGTGAGGATTTTTTAGTTATTAGATTGCTGTGGGTTAACAGAAGACTAGCTGCTGGAGAAATGCAAGAGCAAGTGTGAGTCATTCTTTAGAGAAGTTTGGGAGTGTAGTGAAGGTGAGAAATAAGATCAATAGAGAGGTTCTAGTACTGAGTGGACATTTCCAAGATAGGAGAAAATAGTCTCCGCATCTACATGTCCTGTGTAGTCATGAAGAAACGGAGATCACAATATATCATTTTGCACTAACTCAGTCTAAATCCTGCCATTAATTTCATCATCACCCTATCCATGCTCTTTCTTCAATGTTTCATCAAATAAGAGAAATCTTACATTAAGCAAATATGGGGTTCAGACCTTGGAACATTATTCTCTTAATAACCAAAGAAAAACTTGAATTAACAACCAGTTAACACAATTTACGTTATTATTTATGGCTTTTCTTTGTTGGGTCTTTTGTTGATAATAGTAACATCTTAGAATTAAGGAAATCCCTTTTTTTCCTCTTCTATAGGTAAAAATAATTGACTTTTCATGTTTTGAGTAAACTGTACTTGATTTGTTTTTAGTAATAATTTCTCTTTATGAGTTGGCTAATTCTCTCAAATATTATGTTTTATTTATGAATTTTTGGTGTCTACCTATCTCACAAGGATTTTAAAAAGTAACTGTAATTAAGGAACAACCTTCAGGGAAAGCATAAAATATTAAGATTCTTCCTAGTAGTGTTAATTTAAAAAGTGTTATCTATGTCTTAACTTAGATAATCGCTGGTGTACATAACAGACTGGGTTGTGTTAAAACAGCACACAACTGAGCCTTAACATAATACTACCCTCTAGAGAGTGAAATCTGGAGTAAAGGAGGGTTTGTCCAAAGAGTTTATGGGCAAACATTCTGGAATAACCTTATGATAAAACAAATTCATCTAAAACCCAGCTTAATGCAAGGGAAGCATTATAGAAAATTTCATTGCACATTGATTTTGGAAAACATTCCTTTCCAACAGTTTCAGAAACTAAGACAAATATATATAGTCTTTAAGCTATTCTGAAGTTTTATGCCACAATGGCTCAGTTCAATATAGTTCAATGAATATTTATTTTTATTTACCTGTATCAGCCCCACATAAACTGACACTCTTGTTTCAGCTTCTCTGCCCAGTAGTACATAATTGGACAGTGACCCTCACAGGTAGGAGAATTAAAAGACAACCTTCACTTTTGTTCAACAACAAAAAAGCAATGACAATACCCACTGCTTGATAATACGTAACAACATACATGTTACAGTACACAGTGTCATGCCAAACCACACTGAAGCTAAAAGAAGGAAAACTCAGGACTATCGATCCTGTCCTTTTTACAAATTTAACATTTTTCTCATCATAGATTTTTTTTTTGCATTTTGATTTTTAAAAGACTGCATTAAAATATTATTTATCTTCATTACTGAGTTTTGGTGGCACCCCTTAAATTTTACACTTGAGGTAAGTGCCTAACTCACTTCACCTTAACCCTGGCCCTGTTGGTATAATAGCAAGGTCAGGCTCTGTGCTAAATGCTTTACCTATAGATTTTATTTCTTTCTTGCAACAATCCATAAGTAAAAAACTGAGGCTTAAAGGCATTCATTATGTGGCTTGTCCAAGGTCCTAAAGCTGTTAAGTGCTGGTGCTGGAATTGGAACCTTGGCACCTTTGACGCCACAGCCTGTGCCAGATTGCCTCTTGATGACCATGTGAGACTAGAGAGGAAAAGTGTATCACAAACTTCAGTATGTAAAGAGTGTAGCATAGTGATACCTAAATAAATGTTTTTCTTTTCCCCTTTTTCTTCCCCCAAGGATTGCATATACCAAAGAATATGAATAGTAACATATTAAAAAATCATATTAACACTCTATCTGATTTCCAAATCTTTATCTCAGGTCTACACAAGCAAACGAGTAAAGATTTAGTGTAATTTTCCAAATGAATCTGATAAGAGAATCTTTAGTTTGAAATATGCAGAGCCAAAAATGTGGGATTTGAGCATCTTCTTAAATAATGACACGGAAACAAGTTCTAAAAGACTGTGTGCTTGCCAGCACAAGTTATAGTGATATATATATTTTTTTTTATCCTAATTAGTGGACAATACATATGCTGCACTTAAAAATTAATATTATACGATTGCTCTTAAAAGAGAAATGCCAGGTATTTCTCTTTATTTCCCCTCCAACATTTGGTTACTCTTTAATCATTTTTGTGCACATATCACAGATTTCCCAAGGCAATGCGAATGAGCTGCAGAATTTTCTATTAGGATTTAGGGCCCTATATAGTCATGTAGTAGGTTATCATCATTACACACTCAGGAAATAACTTTCTTTTCCCCTAATGATCAGAACTCATATGTTTGACACATTCTTTTTTCCCCTTGGGAGGATCCATTCTGCAAAGTTGCTGGAAATTTTTGGCATGTGGGTAGGCAAGTTACTTAACCTCTCTTTGACTCAGTTTTATCTGTAAAATGGGGGTAACATGGTGCCTACTTCATTGGGTTCCATGAAGATCAAAGGCACCAATTCATGTAAAAAAGCTTAGGGTAGCATTTTAGTTACTACTTTAATATTATTTATTATCTGATATTATATAAACTTTATTATTTTCCCCCAAGACTCAACCAAAAGAGTGGCTCAACTATTTTACCTTAATTAATGTTGGCTCAACTATTTTACCTTACGTATGGAGACCGAATTTGGTAATTATTCTAATCGGCTCACTCCTCACACTAGTACTGATGTTGCTTGTCTCGGAACAATTCTAAGTATCCTTCTGGTGTCGGTCACACCCCAAAACCACCTCTGTCACTTGCATGTAGTTATCAGTGTCCTAGTCAAAAGTATGTACAGCTCCTAATATCTTGAATCGTTTTTTTGCCACACCTAACACAAATGCCAAGATCTTTCTTCTCTAAGAACAACAGGGGAGATTGTCACAGTATAGCTTCTGCCTTATTGATCTGAATCCTTCGTGCCCCACCTATATGATTCAACCAAATTAAATATCCACCCAAGCCCTTAAAATGGGAAAGAGGCTTATGTATTTGATGCTATGGGAGAGATGGAAATGGCATCTCTGGTCCATCCTCCTTCCTCCCACTGCCAGTTGAAGTCATTCTTCTCACATAGACATCTCTGAGGATTAATGTAGTTAGCAATGACTGTGGAATCAATGGCCACCACTACTGCCACACCAGCGAATCAGTTACTTAGGACTTGCTTCCAGTTTGGTTTATTATCATGAACTATAAAATAAGATTTTGAAGCATCACCAGAACAAGACTTTTACCTCCCTAGTCCCACCACACCTGACCTGGGATCTGCCCTCTAAGGTTCTTTCCTTCACCTGCCTAGTCTGTTCTCAGCATCAAGAGTGAATGTGGCCCTGTTCCTGACAAGTATCTCTGCCCAAGTTTCTTACATCAGAAGTTAGGGCTTAGCTTTTCCTGGATTTTCTCCCAATCCAGTCACAATAAGTGAATTAATTAATTAATTAATTCACAATTAATTAGTGAATGACTAATTAATATTGGTTCAATTATTTCATTTACACAGGAAGACAGAATTGTGTAATTCCAGTGCTTAAAAGTCAGAACATCATTTTTTGGACAAGTCTCAATGACAAATACAAAATTGATTTTAAGTTTAAAATCCAAGTATACCCAGTATCTAAACTTTAATGTAATCAGTTTGACATTTCTTTTTCCAAGGAAGAGTGTACCCTTTTTCCAAGGGGAGAAAATATTAATGATATTGGTAGGAAAATTTCCATGAGAAGTTATCAACTTTTTATTAAGTTTAAATAGAGAAAGTTATAAATAAAGTTTCAAAAAAAAATCTTCAACACTGGCATTTCTTATGAGCAATAGTGAAGGACAGGATGCCTAATAAGATTGCTCATAGTAAACCCCCTAAAGTTGCAGAAATTTTACCAAAAGTAAATTTATAAGTGAGGAAATATGAGTATCTAGATTGAACGGAACCATCAAGTACCTGGCACAAGAATTGAAAAAAAAAATTCATACCGAGGCAACTCATTTTGAAATTTCAGAACACTAAAGATAAAGAGAAGATCCTAAAATCTATAAGTGTACCACATACAAAGAATTAGGAGTCAGGATGCCATCAGATTTCTCGATAGTAATACTGGAAGAAAGATCACTACCTTTAAAACTCTGAGAGAAACTTATTTTCATTCCAGAACTTTACAGCTAGTTAAATTACCCATCAAGTCTGAGGGCAAAATAAGGACATTTTCATATATGCTATTTCCCCACAATGTACCCCATATACACACTTTCTCAGGAATACCCTGAGAAATGTAAATCATACGAGAGTGTAAACCGGAAAGAAATAGACATAGGCCGAGGAAGAGGAAGATCCAGTCCATGGTAACAGCAATAATGGGCATTCTTAGGAATATGTTGCAAGGACTCCTAGGACTGATGTCCAGCAGGTCTATGGAAAGCAACCAGTATAAGCATAAGCAAGAAGTCGAACACCACAGGGAGGTTAGCCCAAGAAAACGAGAGAGAGAAAGAGAGAGAGGAATACATGACCCAATGTTTGACCACAGTGAAGGGAATTACAGTTTATTCAGAAAGTTTGTAGATGAAGTAATGAGAAATGCAGAAAGAACTAAACCAATGGCCAAAAGAGCAATTATTGTCAAGAGTTAAAAAAATAAAAAGGTGTATGGTCATACTTGGCACAGCCGTGAACAATAGACACAATCTAAATAATAGACACATGATGTAAACATTTTTGGTTTAATAAAAAATTGTTATGTCGCTATATTGAGAAGTCGCTATATTGAGAAGTCTATGTGGCAGAAGGCAGACTGAAGAATCTAAGCAAAATTCTTATCTTCCACAGTAGAGAGTCAATAGATAATGCCTAACACTGAAAATCAAGAAACATCAGTATAAGCATATTTGACTTTATAAACTAAATATATGTATTTCTTTGAAGCAAAAAAAGTTAAAAGAAAAACTCAGTTATGAGAAAAACTCATAGAGTATTTTTAAAGTACCTATTATTTTGAAAATCTTAGATTATTTATTTAAGAGTCTTATTACTGCCTTTCATCCTAGAACATGATTTCCTTGTTTCTATTTTGGGCACATTCAAAATGTGTGGTCAGTAAACCACAACTCTTCCATTTGAGAACGGCATTATAAAATGTTTTTAGAGGACTTAAGACACTAATTTAAAAGTTAATTTTGTTCAAAAGAACATAAGCTTATTGACTGCATTGTGAATCATTCTAAATATATTTTAACAACTTTCTCACACACAGAAAAATTAATATATGGCATTCCCTGTCAGCTTTAGCTCATTAAAAATAGAATAGTCAAGATAAAGTCTGTTTTATTAATACAAAAATATTGTCCAGCTATACAGAGTATTCATTTAAAGTGTGGTGTGTGTGCTTGAACAATCTTAATGTTTTAGAGAAAATGAAAAAGAAAAAAACCTTTCATTTTAGTTAGTTTTTTATAAGCATTACTGTATAAGGAAAAACTACCCAGTTTTTCCCTTTGTCCGCATTTGTTTTCCCCATGAGTTTTTTTTTTTTAATACTCACATAGAACACTTATTTCTGACATTTCTTGTCACCAAATATGTGAAGGTTTCCCCCTACACTGAGCAATTCCCCATGACACCAGCTGGGTTTCCTACAATTTAACTCAATTCTGACACCATCTACCTAGAGATAATGTTAGATTCCACAAGATGCCCCCACCCCACTACAGAGGCCAATCGCAAGTCTCAGGTAATCGCTTCTAACCAATCCACTATAAATAAGAGGTTCCTATGATACCCTCCTTGGGTTTAATTCATTTGTTAGAACAGCTCACAGAACTCAGGAAAACAGTTCACTTCTGTTTACTGGCTTATTATAAAAGGATATGGTAAAGGATACAGATGAAATCCGGATGGAAGAGATGCATAGGTTTATGGGGAGGGGCTGAGAGCTTCCATGCCCTCTCCAGGCACGCCACTCTCCCAGAACCTTCACTTTTCATGAACCTAGAAGCATCTGAACCCCATACTTTTGGAATTTTTGTGGAGGCTTCATCACATAGGCATGATTACTAACTCCATTTCAAACCTTTTCCCTTCTGAATAGAAAGGGGGTTGGAGCTGAAAATTCCAAGTTTCTAATCATGTCTTTCTGGTGACTAGACCTCCTGGAGCCTATGCAGAGTCATCTCATTAGAACAAAAGACACTCCTATCACCCAGAAAATTACAAGGGCTTCAGGAGCCTTGTGTTAGAAAGTGGAGTCAAAGACCAAATATATTAGAACAAAGATGATCTTAGCACTTTGGTGTTTTTTCCTTTTTGTTTGTTTGTTTGTTTGTTTGTTTGTTTGTTTTTGGAGCTCTGTGCCAGGAACCAGGGACATTATCTCACAATTATTATCTCACAATTATGAATAACAAAAAGCCAAACGACCTTTCTGCATAACATATATAACATGAATTTCCACATGATAGAAGAATTCCAGAATCCAGAATCAAAAGACTTGGGTTCAAATTTTGTCTAGAGCTCATACTAACTAGATGATTTGGGGAAAGTTATTTAAAATTTTTGAACCTCCTTTGCCTCATCTGTTGAGCACCTAGACTGTGTCAGGCACTATTTCAGGCACAAGGGATACAGTTTTCACTGTGTAATTTATGCCCTCATAGACTAAGTGAGGAAGATAAGCAAGCAAGCAAAACCATTTTAGATAGTGACAAGAATCATGGAGAAAATTAAAAAACCAGGCGTGGAGCCTGGTGGCTAGTTCAGAAAGGATGGCTAGCATGGACTTCTCTAAGAAGGTGATATTTGACTAACACCTGGATGATCTAAAGTCAGCTATGCAAAGCTCTAGAAGAAGAGAACTCCAGGCAGAAGGAACAGCCAGTAAAAAAGGGGCTTGGCAAATTTGAGGACTAGAATGAAGGCCGGTGTGACAGAGCTTAGAAAGAGGGAGAGAGCAGGGTGCCAGATGAATTCAGAGAACAGTGTGTGTAGGAGCTTGAAAGCCACAGTAAAGGGTTTTGGTTTTATTTGAGATGAGAACCAAAGGACAATTAAAGCAGGTAAGTAACCTGATTTGATTTGCTCTGGTGGCTGTCAAAACCAGTTGTCAGAGAAACTGGTTTTAAGGCTATTGCCGGTAGTGAGATATGATGATGGCCTGGATTACAATAGTTGCGGGGGAAATGGAGATAGAAGTAAACTGATTTTGGATATAAGGTAAAAGTAGAGTTAAGACAACTTAACATAAATTACTTAGGGATGGAAGAAAAGAAACCAAGATTGTTCTTTTTGTTTTAATCTAAGCAATTGGGTAAATCATGATGGGAGAATTCTGTGGAAGGAGCACGTTTAGGGGCAGAAATTAAGAGCTTTGCTTTAGACATGTTAAGTGTGAAATGCTATTACTATTCTAAGAAGAAATATCAAGGTGGCAGCTGAAACTATGAGTCTGAAGTTTGAGGGAGAGTTTGATCAGAAGACATCATTTAATTAGCATTAGCCAATAGCAGGCAGGAGCTACTTAAAGCCATAGGACTGGATGAGATCATCTAGGAAAGACATGTAGATGGGAAGTTGCATGGGTCCCAGAACCAAGCCCTGGGTAGAGAAGAAGAAACCAGATCAAATGCCTGGAATCAGGAACCAAAAACCAGAAAAGGAGACTGAGAAGGAGAAGCCTGTGTAGTTGAAAGAGAACCAGCTGTGTATGGTGACAGTTAGAAGTCAAAAGAAGAGTTTCAAGGAGCGTGTTGGCCCAGTAGTCGACTGAGTGAAAGGCTGCTGAAAACTTTCAGACGTTAAGGCTCAAAGAGTGAGTGATGGATTTGGCACCATGGAGGTCGTTGATGATCTTGACGAGGGCTGTTTCAGTAGAGTGGTGGAGACAAGATCTCTATTGGAGTGGGTTGGGGAAAAGAAGGAAGACGTGAGCATAGACAATGCAGTAAAGGGGAGCAGAAAAACGGGATGGTAATCAGAAAAGGATGGTATGGGATCAAGAGAGGGTGTTTTTTGTTTTGTTTTTTAAAATAGAACATTTAGATCAGATTTCTTTTGTGATAGTAGTGATCCAGTAAAGGAAGAGACACCAGTGATGCAAGAGAAATGAGGTAATAGTTTTGCATCATGATATTAAAATCCTGACAGGTAAATAATTAAACATACGTTTCTTAAATTATATGAAAAACTTCCAGCAAAAGCTCCTTAATTTTGAACAGTTCCGTGACAATTTCTGGTGTTTCGTTAGCTGCTTCTTATTCCTTGTTTCATGTACTTAATCTTGAGTTTACATGTATGCAAGTTTTTGCTTGCTGAGAGTTTAACTTCCTACATAACTCATACTCAACCTGATAATAAGTCTCTGTCCACATGAGGCATTACTTTGTTGTATTTAAGAGATCAAGTCCTGGATGTCAGACTGGCTTAAGCCTCAGCTCTGCCACTTGGGAACTATGTAGACTTGGGCAAGTTAGTTAAATTCTTTGAGTGTCAGTATTCTTTTCTATCAAAAGTAATAACACTTATTTCATTAGGTTGTTCTGAGGAAAATATACTAGACATACCATGAATAATAGCTGATATCATTATCACATAAGCAAAGAAAAAAAAACAAAGTGAAAAAATACTCATATATTTATGAGATTTACTATTATACGAGACAGTAAATTACCTGGTGAATTCAATTAACAATAGAAATTTCTTCAGAATCACCTAAATAATCTTTGCTTTCATACAGCTTTCAAAAGGTAGGCATTAAATGTTTTCTTGGAACTAGATAGAAGTGGTGGTTGCACGATAGTATAACTACGAAATGCCACTAAATCGTACACTTTTCAATAATTAATTTTATGTAAAATTTATGTCAATTTAAAAAAGTATGCAGTAATACTTGTTATGTTCAAGGCACACACTATGTGCCTCTACCTTATTTTGTTTGTGAAAATATGGCCACAATAAACTTTCTTTTCCTTTTCTGGTCAAGAACATCAAAATTAAAGCAGAGATAGAGAGATGGTAGAGAGAAAGAAAGAAAGAAAGAAAAGAAAGAAAGAAAGAAAGAAAGAAAGAAAGAAAGAAAGAAAGAAAGAAAGAAAGAAAGAAAGAAAGAAGAAAGAAAGAAAGAAAGAAAAAAGAAAAGCAAGGCAAACAGACAGGGTTTGATGGTTTAGAAAACCTGTCCCCAAAGATAGAGTTTAAAGACCTCAATATTTTGTCCCAGACAAGACTAAAGGTATTCGCTAGCAATAAATACAAAGTATAGTCAAGCAGAAAAGTCCACACAGGGCACGTTTACAAGCAAGGATTTTGTTTGATCTTTCGGATACAAGAGCAGAAATTCAAGAGAGAATTCTGTGAGGAAAGCAGACAGAAATCTTAAGCAGCACCAGGGAGAGCTCCCAAGCAGTAGACATCACCTAAAGTACCCTGAGAAGAAGCTACTGCCCTTCCAACTCTGAAATTCTGGGGCTCTTTCTCTTGGAGCCTAAAGCTCCTATTCCAAATGTGTGCAAAGGTCTATGATTGCAGGTTGTCCCTCTGAGCTATTGGTCCCAATATGATGAAAGGAATGACAAGTTCCTGGACAGGGAAATGGTCCCACATTAAAGCATTCCAGAAGATGAAGAAGCTCTGCCTCACAGTAACATGACTTTGAAGGACTGCTGGGCCTAAAAGTGGTGAGGTGCATCAGGACCAGATGCCTTACAGATCACATGTGGTACATTCTTTGGTCATTCCAAGATTTCCATCGATTTGCCTAAGGTCACACAGCTAGTCCATCACAGAGATAAGAATGATGGCAGAAGAGGAGCATATCAACATTTATTGATCCCCTGGTCTCTACCAGGTTAATAGGAGAAGAAAGAGGTGGAGGAGGAGGAAAATTGGAGGAGGAGGAAGAGGACGAGGAGGATGAGGACAAGGAGGATGAGGATGAGGATGAAGAGGAAGCGCTATCCATTTTTCCCTCCAAGAAGTCAGATCTTCTTCAGCTTGTCATGCCTTCAGAGCAGGGCCATCCAGGAATTGAAAACATTTCTGACCTCCAGTGATAGAAGTTACATTTGTTTCTGCATGAGAATCTTTGGCCAAGCTTTCAGAGATTTGACTATCTCCTGAGCACCGATTCTAGAACATGTCACCCAAAGTGTGGTCTGTGAACCGAGAGTACCAGCACCATTTCTGTGTTAGAATGTAAATTCATGGGTCCCAGACCAGATCCATGAAACAGAACCTGCCTTTTAACAGGATTCCTAGCTGATTTTTGTGCACTTTAAAGACTGAGAAGCGTTCACCTAGAGAACGTGACCCCACCAAAACTTGACAGAATCTTCAAGAACCTTGTCTTCTTCACCGATGAGAAACAGTGGTCCAAAAGGTAGGAGTGCTGATCTTTAGGATTATTGGGGAAAATCTGAAATTTTGTGTTATGAAAGAATCTCCGTAATGCCTTGCCATTTGGAATTTATAAGGACTATCTATTTAATTATACAACAACTCATATAAGCAACCAGGAAGAAATATAATAAAAGGAAGAAACAAAAGGGAAAATTTTCTCTAGGCTGATATTCAGCATATAACAATATGCAACTGACACTCAGTACGAAACATGCTTGTTTTTCCATTAAACTCAGCTGTCCTAATTTAAGAGAGCCTCCCAAAATATCAGTTGCTATTTAGCTTCCCTCAGTTAAAAGTTGTTTAATTTTTTTCGATAATGAAGTTAATTCTCATCACTGCAGGAGGGAGAACAGACGGCCATAAAGCCACAGAAGGATGTCTCCACCTACATGTGATCACAGAGGCATGACTGGGAGATACTGTGACAAAGGCATGCCCTGGTCATATAAACTTAACAGGGGTACAATGGAGATTGCCAGAATCAGCACTAGAAACTGCATATAAATGATGTGTTTCCTGCTCATGTTTGCTTTTTGCATTTCAATTTCCCAGCAGGAACATTTTGCTCTGCTTCTTAGATGACAGTCCCTGAGGAGTGATTCTCCATTTATATCCTGCAATGAATTTTCTAGGCTATCATTTCAGGTACACTCTCCGTGAATCAATCAAGTGTAGACCTTGCTCTGAATCTAGTTCTGGGCTGGGGAGTGTAAAGGGGATAGAGGGCTGTGGAATCCTTTTCACATGGCATCTCTCTGATCTTCTTTCCATCTTCCTCTTCCACTTTGAAGGACTCTCATGATTAGATTGGCCCTATCTCAAGGTCAGCTGATGAGCAACCTTAACTGCATCTGCAACCTTAATTCCCTTTTGCTACATAAGGTGACATTCTTAAGTTCAGGAGTCAGGATATGGACATCTTTGGGAGAGACATTATCCTACTGATCAGAGCCTCACAACAGCTGGACCCCAACTCTTTCTTCTCTAACAATAATAGGAACATTTGGAAGGAGGCTGTGGCTTCCAGGCAAATAAATTTCCAGGCCCTTTCCTGAGAAACAGAGACAACCATCCACCAATGGCTTAAATAACTCTTGCATGCAAATAGGAGACAGCAGGTAATGGCACAGAACTCCACAGATTAAGCTTTAAGCAGAGAAACTTTTACGTGTTCCCAGGTTTACAGCCCCTAAAATATGGAAATGAGGTATTCATTTCACAAGGCAAAATACGTTTTTAAAAATGCCATCTTGACTAAGTTTTGAGGGCCTGGCTAAAGGCTCATCCCCTTTGTGTGCAGTCAAGTAAGTCCACATACCCCAAGCCTCCTCCCTCATCAGGTTCTCACGCTCCAGGCCACTATATAGGCACTCTAACTGTGCCAGGGTCAGGTACAAGTCAATCAGGGAGAGCCCCTATGCCCCAGAGACCTCCAAAATTATTCAAGTTGGTCAGTTCTAAGCCTTTACCCTGCCTTCTCACAGAAACCACGATGAGGCAGTTGCTCACAGTTCCCCTTTCTCCTTCCACCTAGCGACTGACCTTGGCGCTTCCCCTGAGCAGCCCAGTGCTGCTGTTGTATCTCCCCAGGGAGCTGTGAGTGTAACACAACCATAACACTCTTCCGGTTGCTCTCTCTTGACATGTCTGGCCTCACTCTACCTCACCCAAAGTAATATAACTAAAACAGAGGGCAAGTGTGTTTAACTGGTTTTCTTGATTTTTTAATTTTTGATTGATTTTCTTCCCTGAAAAAGGCTGAGTGAGGTTCCTCCCGGATGGTTTCAAGGCTAATTTTAATGCCAACAGAAGAAAGTCCAGAAAGGCCTGAGGCAACTCCACTGAGGGCTCCCCTGCACCTTCTCACATCTGATGCCCAGAGACCCCCTCGGGCCACTCCATAGCAGATGATAGCAGAGTGCAGGGAAGGAGACCAACTCTACATCGTTTCTTTGGAAACGCCGTTTCTTTTGATTTGGTCTGGAAACCAGCTCCCAGAGTAGTCATGAATTCTGACTGGAAGAAACAGCTTCAGCAATAACTGGAAATTGTTTCTCAGACGCACAATGCTCCAGCAAGTCTGTTCTGTTCCAGAGAACTTCCAAAATCTCCTTTACCAACACTAATGCTACATTGTCTGCTCCAAACTTTCACCCTTACCTCTCATTTTACTTTTACCTCACCTTTCCACTCAGGAGCTCTGACTCTTTCCAGCATGATCTCCATGCTCAGGGAGGAGTAGCGAAGCTGGACAACCAGCTAATGCTTCGGAAGCCCTCCCCTTTCTCCGTCCCCTCGGTTCCTCCTCTCTCATTCTGTCCCAATTCTCCCCTCTTCTCTTCCCCAGCTTTGTCTCCTACCCACTCAAACAAGGACTGCAGTAGATTCCACTCAGAGGTGTGGACCTAGGAGAGACACACACAGAGCATTTTATTCCTCTGGTGGGGAGAGGTGATTTCACTCCTCTGAGGGTGAAAGAATGAAAATATTTCCTATACTTTTGTCTTTCCTCTGCTTTGAAGGAGAAGTGATGCAGTTGTGCTGAGTTTGAGAACTGCTGTAAAAATTCTCATTAATTCTCTCAGTAATTTCATGCCCCTCGTCATGCTCCCAGCTGAACTATTTGTAAATTTTCCTTAGTAGAAACTCCAGTGGTCTCTACTGGAAGACGCACACATACTGCTTTGTTTCTGCTGCAGATCCGATAGGTTCTTCTTGCTTCTCTTTCTGGTTCTTCCCTTCCAGCTCTGGGCTCCCCACAACCTCACATGGAAAGAAATCCTCTCTTCATGTCTGCTGCCCCAGAGGTTCTTCCCAAAGCAACTCCCAGCCTGTTCTCTTTCCACGCTCCTCCCTGACCTGTGAGATTGAGATTGGGTTCGTTCACCAAACAAACCCTAGAATAAAGTAACTATAAAGCTAATATAATTCAACGTAACTGTCAACAGCAAAATGAAAAGCCTAGTGTAAAATTTACGTTAAAAAAAATACCTGTTGCATGAGCTTAGCTTCAATGCAACATTGTTCCAACTCATTTCTAACTTTTAAAATTATTTCTTTCTCCAGAACACAGGAAGAGGGAATATTTCCCAGGTTAATTAGTTACTCATTGCCCTATTGGTTCTAGGTCACCAGAAAGTACCTGGAGTTCTTTCTCCTTCAGTTACTGTGATTGTCATAGTCCCAGCTCAGATCCTCCTCCTCCCGACATGAATCCCTTGCAATGGGGACAAATGGTGGTGGTTAAGAGCTGGGTGAATTTAGCTCACTCCACTGCTAACTCTATAACCTTAGGCAAGTTCACTTAACTTAAGCTTCAGTTTTCTAAAAAATGGGACCAATAATAGCAGTACTGATACTATTTTCTGTATTAATAATTTCTATACTATAATAATAATACCAATGTCATTTTTATACTATAACTACTGTATTATAATAATTTCTATACTATAACAGCATACTATTTTTGTACTAATTTTTGCAATGGGATAATAATTAATAATAATTTATGTACTATAATAGTACTGATACTATTTTTTACTAATAATTTCTACACTCTAATAAAAGTACAATAAAAAGTCTGTGCTATTAATAATTTAATAATGATAATTCTGTATAATTTCTATGCTAATAATATCTGTATTAATAATACTAATAGCTTTCTGTAAAATGAGGCTAATAATACTACTGATCTTAAAGAGTTATTCTGAGCATTATATGAGAAAAAGAAACAGGTAAAATGGAGCATGCCACATAGTCCATACTTCATAAGTATTAGCTATTATTATTATGGTTGTCATTATTGCTGTTGTTAAGTCTCTAGTCAATCTCTCCCCAAGCCCTTGCACCAGAGAAATTTGTGAATAAAAATTGAAACTGGCTTGTTTCCAGGTCTGTCTTGGTAAAGAAAAGACGCCCCTGAGATCTGTGCAGAGGGAAAGCATCCCCTTGCTGGGTTATACCCCTCCACTTGTGCCAATAACTGTTCCTGGTAAGAAGAGGAGTGGGTACAAGAAGGGTGGGAATGGGCAGCATGGTCATGAAATAGAGGTTTTTGTTCTCCCTCTGGATGGAGCAAGAATTTCATTTGAAGGAACAGGGATGCTGCTGGGGGACAGGGGATGAAGAAAAGGGTTTAGCTCCCTCTTTTGTGTCCATCATGGGGAGGTACCTTGGGCCTTTGCCACAGAGAATAGCATCTTAGGAGTAACGGAGGGCACAGAAGTGAGAGAGCAAGATCCCTAGAAAGATTGGGTCTGGAGCAGAAGCTGATATTGCGAGTTTTCACGGTCATAATGAACAGTTCAGGGGAGGGGATGACAGAGAGTGGAACCCTAGCTATCGTCTACCCCTTGCAGGGGACAGCTTCAGTACTGGGTGAAAGGAGGCTGATGGGGCTTTAGGTTGGCCCTTCGGATATGGGTTTTTTTTTTTTTCGATTGTACTTGTAGGGCTTCATTTTGCTCTCTGTATTTTATTTAAAATGGACCTATTCCTGAAACTATTTGGACTGGAAACCCATAAATTAAGATCAGCTATTTCACATGTTCAAAGAAGTAAAAGAACAGAGAAATCAACATGTAAGATTTCCCCCAACCCAATTCTCCATTTCCAGCCTGGCAGTTCTCAGGTCTGTGTCCTCAGAAGTCTGGAATAGTTAACAAACAAACAACAACAAAAAAAAAACACTTTCCCTCCAGGCCTCCTGCAGAAGTGGGAAGTGCAATCCCTGTCTTCTTGCGTTTATCCAAAGTACACCTCGGAATTGAATTTGAGAATTAACTAAACAATCTCCACAAAAAAAAAAATGTAGCTTTTTATAAAATAAAAGATAATGCAGGACAATTTCATTTCTAGAGACAGAAGATAGACTAGCAGTTGCCTCAGACTGAGAGTAGGAGTGGGGATTAACTACAAGTGGACAGGAGGATATATTTTGGGGTAGTGGAGATGTTTTAAAACTGGATTGTGCTCTACAGCTATGCTACCCTGTTTGATCTCAAAAGCTAAGCAGGGTTGGGCCTGGTTAGTACTCAGATGGGAGACCACGTAGGAAGACCAGGTGCTGTAGGTGTAAAAAAAATTTTTAAAAATAAGATTGCAAACTGACAAGGTCCTTGCAGTCTGTGAGGTCAACCAAGGGTTGGTTGCCTTGCTTAAAAATAAATAAATAAATAAAACTGGATTGTGGTAATGGTTGCACAAGTTTGTAATTTATAAAAATCATTGAGTTGCACCTGTACAGCAGGAGAATTTTATGATATGCAAATTATGCTTCAATAAACCTGGTTTGTTTTTTTAAGTTATGTAGGTAACTCTTTTAAATTGGCCAAATTGGTTTAAATTGGCTAAATAACATAGTGGTTAGTACCTTCATTATAGTTCTGAC
Organism: Macroglossus sobrinus; assembly: GCA_004027375.1. NCBI lineage: Eukaryota > Metazoa > Chordata > Mammalia > Chiroptera > Pteropodidae > Macroglossus > Macroglossus sobrinus. Next base: position 745,301 of record PVKZ01000047.1, on the reverse strand, counting down.
CACCTGCAAAGCACGTGAATTGGAGAAAATTACTTTACATACCTCAACCCCAATCTCCTCGTGTGTAAAATGGAAGATGATAATGTGTATCTCTAAAGCAGAATGCCAATTAAATGAGATAACTTGCAGAAAGTACTTAGCTCAGTAGCTGGCATGTAGCCACTGCTTCTGAAAGTACTATACTTTATCCCAGAACTAAGGATGTGAGGATGCCCTGCAGGGAGGTGAGGTGTGAGTGTTGATCATTTCCAGACTTGGGAAGGGAAGTTCATTTTGGATTTTTCAATGAGAACGGCCTAGAGAGATCATGTAGTAGCACTGTTTCCAGCCTCTTAGGCAGGCCTAACAATGCCTCTGTATCCACTGGTTCCACAGCTCTACTCTCTTTTTCCAGGGGTCTCTGGATATAGACTTTCACCTCTTCCTAGGTCAAGTTATGAGGATAAAAGAAGTAAGATTTGTTATGGGGCACATAGAGAGAGCAGAGACTGCAAGTACTCCAAACCTCTTGATGACTGCCCTAGGAGATGCTGCTCTACAATAGATATCGCCTGGGCCAGTAGATGCACTCTCAGGTCCCTATCTCCTGGGAAACACCCAAAAGATCTCAGAAATGTCAAGCCTCTAGAAAAAAACAGTGCAGGAGGAAGGGAGCTGGTCCTAAGACCCGTTGGGATGGCTTGTTCTCTCCTTGAGTGTGAAGGTCACTTTATTCTGAAGTTTTTAGGGACCACGAATGGACAAAATGAAGTATCAATCATTCTTGAAGGAAAAAAAGCATACAGTTGCATCATTCACACCCTCACATACACCATCCTAACTCACATTCACAGGAGAGAAATTTGGAGTTAATATTTTATATTAGTATAAAGCAATAGCAAAGTTAATATAAAATAATATCCATTTAGGATCCCATCTTAAAATATTCCTCTTACCTGGAAATATTAGAAAAGATTACTCTCTCTCTAAATATGCAAAGAGGACACGTTTCCAGAGCTAATAGTAAACCTTTGTAGCCCTTTGGCTGGATCAATGATTAAAAATCTCTTTGTTACATTTTGACACTGTGAACCTTAAAGACAGAAACCTGTCAGGAGAATGAGGAGCCCCGATATCTGAGCCCACCTCTGGGAACAGCATCCATTGACCCAAAAGACCCCAGCACAGACTCTTTCTTTGTTTGATTAGGGTAAGGGGTTAAGATGGAAAATTGGTCTGAAGTCCTTTCTTGTGTGCCTTTCTGAAAATATGCATGCTTCTTTAGGTTTTTGAGGTTTATCTCTGTCTTTAAGATATTAAATTCCCACTAGTGCCTCCCAAGTATTTTCATTTTTCATTGTGGCTACAAATTGGGAGACATAGTAAATTATTTAACAAAAAGGTAAAATCAGAGGAAATTTTCCCGGTGTCAGGGTTTCATAATAAAATGAACCAGATACTTTATCACACTACATTTGACCAGTAACACAGGGCACAGTTGTGAATCGAACTTTCCTTGTCCTGAGATTAGGCCTATACTTCTGGTTCTAGAGTACGGGGAACCCACAGAATCCTGTGGATGATGTAGCAAGGGAGATGTGAGTCAAATGGCCAGTGGATGTGAAATCGCAAAGCAGCATGGGTACAAAAGAAAAGAAACATGGGAAATGTGAGAGGAGCATTCTTAGAAGTCTGGGAGTTTAGGAACGACTTCTCTGAGAAAGCAATGAAAGCTGAGAAGAGGAAAATGACCAGCGTTCACGGGGAGAAGGGAGGAGCCCCGCAGCTTGCAGGAAAGCCCTGTGACAGAAGGGAGTATAGTGTTGGAGCTGAAAGTTGACCAAGGTGGCTGGGCTGGAGGGAGAATGGGAGAGAATGAGACGTGATAAAGTAGGGAAGGTATGGACTCGATGCCACAGCGAGAAAGCCCCTTAGGGTTGTAAGTGGCCAGAGAGAGGGACCATGACCATCTTATGCTGTGGAATGATGACACTAGCTGTGGCATGATCAGGTAGTAGAGGGGTCTGAGTGAGTGCAGGGGAACCAGACTGACAAGCACTGTTGTAAGTCAGGAGAGGAAGTAGTAGCTTGGACTAGCGTGGGGTAGTGGAGAGGAGAAGGCAGATGTGAGAGCTATTGAGGTGTCTGAGTGGTTGGATGTGAAGGGTGAAGGAAATGAAGATACTTTGCTAACTTAGTTTCTCATTTGAGCACTGGGATGTATGAAGGTGCACTCATGGAGACAGGGAATATTGGAGAATGAATGAATTGGTTGCAGGGAGGGGGAGAGCATGTATCAGTCTTGGACAAGATGACTTGGAAGATGCCTTTGCATCTCCCAGTGACTATTGGTCTCCTGGTTCACAGATCCCCACCTGTAACGGTTGCCATAGTAATAGAAGGAGGTTGGTTATCTCCAAGGTGTGGAGAGGTAGTAGGAGCCTCTCGGTGATGCTCTCCCTTTCCCTTAACCCTGGAACCTTTTCAAGTTGTTTACTTAAGATGCTTTGTTTTTCACTCTGGATGAAGAAGAAACTTATTCTCTCCTATTTTGAGAAAAAAGTAGGGGGCCTTCTTAACATGGAGATGGTATCTATCTGCTCTTCCCTTTCCTGACCTGGAAAGATTGGCCACTCACTTTAAACTTGGAGGATCAGATGAAACAGGATACAAAGAAGAGAGCCAGATCCCTGAGAACATGATTAGAGAATGAGGACCCTACCGAGCTTCATCTGGGGAGTGAATTCTCTGCCTCCATTCTATAATCCAACCAGAAGGAGCACTTTTCAATTCCTCCAACATGTCATACTTAGTCTCTGTTATGTCCTCACATACTGCCACTCCCCTTCTTACGCTCCTATGTCTCTTTCATCTGGATGAGTCCTTAATCATATTTCATTCTGTGCTCAGACACTTCAAGAGGCCTTTTCTGACATGCATGGCCGCTGATGATCAGTGTCAATGGCACACATCTAATATCCATTCTCTCCTTTCTTCTCTGTACCAGAACCCTTAATTTTTAAGCTGAGTATATGGCGCTTGGGAGAAAGACTACATTTCCCAGCACCTTTTATAGCTAGGTGTGGCCATTTGGCTAAGTTTTGGCCAATGATATGAAGGTGGAAATGTTTGCAACTTCTGGGATGTGATCCTATAGAGATCCTCCATTTGAATATGATGACCAACTCTCTAGCTACCAAGCTGCACATAAAGAAACAGGCCACACCAAAGGGATGATAGAGTCTTGAACTGAAAAGAGATTGGGTTTGTTTCATAATGACTTCATGGAGCTACTGTACATTCTGTACTGCCTACCTCCTGCTTTTATCTATGTGAGAGAGAAATAAACTTCCACACCATGTAAAGCACTGTTATATGCAGCCAAACCTAACCCTAACCTGCTAGTGTCCCTTCCATGTGTTGTTTTCCCCATGAAAACATTTACACCCATATTATGATTGCATGGTTACTTATCTGACTAAAATAAAATCCTCTCTACTGAGGTTTAGACTTTTCCTCTGATGCAGATGGCTCCAAAGTAGCCCCCACCTAACATAACCAATCACTCATATATCTGCAAGTATTCAGGAAGTAACTGGAAAGCCAGTAATTATCCAAAGGCAATACTGTGGAACCACTTCAAATGCTGCTTTTCAGCTTCAGGGTTTACAACTTCTAAATGATGCCATGGTTAAGACTATGCCCATGTCTCTAGTGCATTTTCTCTCTCTTGGACTGAACAGTCAAAAAATATCACCAATGAGCCCACAGTAAAAAACAAGGCAAAAAAAAAAAAAAGCACACACAGAAATATCTTGTAACTGGCATCTCCTAATCTACATGTCCTGATGTTGTGGTATTTGGCAAATCAAAAGTAATTTTAAAAACTCTGACGGTTTGGCATTTGGAATGTTAAAAGCAATCTGGAAAGTCCCGATAGCCAGCATTTGTGTCTCCATCACTAGCTGCAGAAACAGATTGTCAGGATGGATTTCAGGAAGATCATGGGAGTGAATGTTATCTGGGAAGATCAGCTCATTTGTAGCAGCATTAATAAGTTTCAGTGATACACTCTTTTACAGACTCTAGCAGTAAGTCTTTGCTGATTAACTCACCTTTTTGCCCCCAGAGCCTTTCAGAGGTCAAATACTGTACGATGGTGCTTTATACCCTTACACCAAGGGTTTCTGCTTTAAATGGCTCACTTATAATTGATAAAGACTTCAAAGTATAAGCAAAAAAATAATAATGGACAAGAGCTAGATAGAAGCACAAAACCCAGACAATACCTTAGCAACTTGAAATAAAAAGAATTATACTATAGAACTGTTCTCAATAGAACAATGTCCAAATGTCTGGACAAATCTGATGATCTTACAGGGTTGATCTGAGGTCTCAGTTATGCTGGCTTTTTAGACCTTCACTGTCTTAAGCCAGCAGAAATTACAATAATAACTCTTATTGGAGACAAAATGGCTGGTTAATTTACCATTAGATTCTCCTTTTTAGCTCCAAAACCTGTCACATGCCACAGATTGAAACTAGAAAAGCATCTCTTCTCTTGGGCTCGTGCCAAAGAACTCCACAAAGTAGCCTCATTCCCCAGAGAATGCCCACGAGGGTTTATGCAAGTTTAGTCTCTACCACAAAAGTCCGAGAATCCAACTTGGCAGTATCTGTTTATGTACAGTCATCAGAGAACTCACGTGAAATAAGGGAAAGTCAACAACAATGCTACAGAAGCCCAAATAAAATGACTTCTCTCCCTCACATGTGAAACCTTTTCCCCTGCCATTGATTGCATACGTATTAATCTGGCTAACACGTGTCCACTCACCTGGCTCCAGGGATCGCATTGTGACCACTGTCCCAGGGCTTGCCTTTGCACACAAACTCCACACGGGGAAGGGTTGTGCTTATAGGAGAATCCCAGCAAGGACTTTGGGCACTCAAGGTCCTTCGTATGCATTCAGTTAACATTGATCAGATATTTAGGGGGTGCTTATTGTGTGCCAGACACTCTGGTAGTTACTAAAGAGGATCTGTGGCATCAGCACCATTGGACAGAAAACAGATTTGTCATATCAGTGGGAGGCCAGACTTGTTTCTTTGACTGGCTGAAAGTTTCTCTAAGACCGAGGTCAGCAAAACCAAGTGCTTCTTGGAGATAAGATTGAGAAAGTTTTAAGTCGGGCTATTTTTCTGGCTATATGTCAGCTCCCAGGAGTAAATTGCATAATACTTGTAAGAAGTATATTTTAAAGGCCTGAAAACATAAAATTTTCCAGACTTAAAGTAGGGATTCAGGTCAACCAGACATCGGCCTGCTAAGGGTTTACCATGTATCACCTTCTAAGAACAAAAAAGCCAGTTCCAAGGTTAACATTTTAGGAAGCAGCTGGATTTACAAATGTGCTCAGCAACCTCCAATAGGAGGGCTGAAAGTGGGATTCCCAGACCCAGTGGGCAGAGAGACAAGATTAGAAGCAGTGCTGGTTAGTAGCAGTCAGTGTTTTGAAGTCAGCTGACCAAGAGTGAATGCGTTTCCTCCTCTTTCAAATGGAGCTAATGAGAGTCCTAACTAGAAAAGACGGTGTGATAATCGAATGAGTTAATGAACATAGCACACTCTGCACATTGGCTGGCACAAAAGATATTCTCAATAATTGTTGGCTGTCTTCGTCATTACCACCACCATCATCGTCATCGCCACCATCCTGGCTCTTCCATTTACCACATAAGGGACCTGAAACAAATTTTATAACATCTCTAAGTTTCAGATTCCTCATCTTTACACTGAAGATAAAAAGTAGTTATCTTTAAGGATATAGTGAGGATGAAACATGATAATATACATAAGGCACCTAATGCAATGCTTAGCAAATAGTGAGTGCTCATAGAGTGGGTGTTATTACCTATTGGTTTTAAGAGTTTGTCTTCTTTGATTGGCTATTAAAACAGATATCTGTCATAGAAGTGTATGACTTTGAAAGAAGACACCCAAATCCACCTAATGGGAAAAGTCTACTGGAAGAGACACTCTACTTTTCAATGGGAGGATTTTTTGTTTTGTTCATTTGTTTTTTAATTTTCTGTATAGCCCCATGTGACATCTCTTTAAGACCTCAGATGTCCTTGGATGTTCAGTCCCACACATTAAAGGAACTTTAGTTATTCAAGAATTCAAAGAAGATTGAAGGTTTGGGGACTCACAGATATAGCGTTGCCAGATTTAGTAAATAAAAATAAAGGGTCTTATGTTTTTATCTGGCAGTCTTGCATGGATGTCAATTTATCTTCTTATAAAACCCAAACTAGGGGTTGACTTGTGTTTTGTGACTTTCTGTGATGTCACAGAATTCAAGTTTGAAGTCTTACTTAGAAAGAAAGATTCTACAGAACTTGCATTTGATTTCTTAGGGTAAGATGGTTATTTGCGAGATCTTCTCTCATGGGCCATACTGGGCATACGTAGAAGCAGAGTGGATGTTAGAGGTTAGACTCCAGTACGAAGGCTCCAGAATAACTTCCTCAAGGCTTCATAATTATTTCCCGTTACTATCAATGGAAAATTCCCTCCCTTAGCCCTTCCCCCACCCTACAATGTTTCCTCTCTCACTAATGAAAACACTGCAGGGTCTCCACTGTGTAAGGGATAGAATGAACTAAGAATTATACTATGACAACTCGATGCAATCCTGGCCTCCTGGGCTCCATTTTATTCAACCTATAATATTTAGGAGTTATAGCATTTCTCTTTCTAAACTCCAATGGCATTTCCCAGTGACTTTCTACTTTTGAAGTGAAAATGCAAGCAGCAGAGCAAGTATCAAGTTAATGACATTTAACTCAAAACCAGGATAGTATACTTCTCAGTATGTTTTTAATGGGGATGAGAGGAATGTACTTCAGAGAAAGGTCAGGTATTAGGTACTCTCTGTGACGACTCAGCAACTGTAGGACCCGAAAACATTTTCTATGGTAGGGTAGGCAGGCCTTGATGTAAGGCCCTATGGCGTGTGTGTATGAACCCTTCTCTGGAATTTCTGTGTCCAGGATGCTATTACTGGCTGAGGTCACATAGAGCTAGCAGCCTTTAAGGCAGAGACTTTTGGAGCGTGGTAGTGAAGATGGAAACAAGAGGCTTGATACACTCACCAGTTTCAGAGCACACCCATCTCCCTCCCAGCCTGAGTCAGGGGGATAGAAGAGACTGCAACAGCATATCCTGCCCAGGACACCACGCTCGGCTTCTAGGCCCTCCCACATCCCTTCTGGTTCTGTTCTGAACTCATGGACTACAGAGCTGCCCTGCCTGCCTCACAGTTGGTCCCACACCATTGGACAAAGGTCAAAAGGCATTGAGGTGATTCTATCTCTGCAGGATAGAATGCATGGTGGCCCTTCTCTAGTCCTTAGACATCTTTAAATACTTTCCTCATACCTTTCCTCCCCCGTGCCCAGCTTTCCAGCCTAGGGATCAGGAAAGGTTATTTGTGACCATATCAGGGAAAGAAAAATTTCCTGCTGGTATGCTCTGCCTTTAAAGATCTTCCCCTTGGTCCTTATCCCTGACAGTGCAGAACGCTATAAGGAAACAGAAGAGCACTTTGCTGCATGTCCGAAGCTGGCCACAGGGATTAAAAGGTGAGGGGTGGACCATGGTTCACTGAGCTCCCCCAACACTCTGTTCAGCAAAGAAGATCGAGGGCGCATAATAACCTTTAGAAGTAATGAAATCCAACCCCCTGACTCCTAGCAGCACTGGCATTAATAAATAGTGATCTTGATCTTGAATTTCCTCCAAATCATCTAGGAGAGGACCTACAAAGATTACGAGTTAGGATTGGACTATTTGGCACCCTATCATTTTGGACAATGCATGGGACCCCAGAATTCTCTGCCCAAACATCCCTAAGCTTGCTTCCAGGCCCAGAGCAAGCCTTATCCAGATCAGTTCTACTAAGGGTGACCCTAATGCTGACATTTGTACTCCCTGGTATAAGGAGTCAACTAAGAGTGGGTGTTGGGGGGCAGAGAAGAAATGGGATATATGAGCCGGGGAGTCCATATGGGCATGCAAGGGATACCTGCTAAGAAGGGAAAGAGAACAGGAAGCAGGAGGAGGGCTGAGAGGTGTGGGCTGGCTCTCCCCATATTGCCATGTTCTAGCAGAGAACTTTAAGGAGTTCAAGAATTCTAAATTCAAACCTGGACTTCCAGGTTGTCCCAAAGGTATTTTTGTCAAGGTAGGAGGACATAACACATTTTATTTAATGATTTGTTGGTTTAATTTATAACTTCATAATATTTAGACATATGACTTGTAGGCCTCCATTTGTGCTCCTGTCTTGGGGCCTAAGACACCCTACGCTCCATGCTGCCACCTTTGGGAGAGGAGCTTTCACAGCCCACATGACTCAGTGGTCCAGCTGAACCACATGCTGACAAGCCTCACATCCATCCCACTCTCCACACTACCCTATTTTTGGCTCCCAAGAGTGGTTAGATCTCACAAGATGTTGAGTAAAAGATTCATCCTCATGGCCCTATGTTATGAACAAATCCTATACTAGTTTTCATGTCTGTGTTGCTTAGGACACTGAACAGAAAATAAATTTTATCTAGCTTCCAGTGACCATTCAATTCAATTCAATTGAACTATGGGCCTTGGAGACATGCCTGAAAAGATGAGGTGGTTCAAATCTGGCTGACAACCCAACTTCCTTTTTACTGGGTGGCGTGTGCCAGCTAAGGAAGAAGAAAACAATGTCAGGCGCAAGAGGCCTCAGCAGGCAATTTGGGCGGAAAAAGGGATGAAACAGCTGCTAGGAGAGAGATTTTGAAGAAAGAGCGGAAGTGTATATATGTATTTTTAGGGAAATTTCACTGTGTTATGAGGAAATTGCCTAACTTCCCTGCCTCCCCCCTCCCCCCAAAAAAGTCAGTGAACTTTGCTTTATTCCAGACTGCTTCTAGATTTAGGTTTGTTGTTTGTTTGTTTGTTTGTTTTAAAGGAGAGTGACTGAGGGATGAGACCAATTGCTGGGTTTGGCCTGAAGATGATATTGGAGTGAACTGTAGGAACTACAAAGGACCCAGGTGCATTCAGTTAACTAAGTAAAAGGAATACTGAAGGCTTCAAATAGACGACCAAATATCTGAAAATGGAGCAGTGGCAGCAGGCTCACACAGGACTTCCTGGGAGATGAACTGAGAGAGAAGGCAGACAGGAGGGCGAGGGAGGCCATGCCAGGCCTTGGTCCACCAAACTCTGTTTTTAAATATGTGCTTTGGTTGTTTTCCTTTTCTATTTTTACTATAAAAGTAGTTTGTGTTCATTAAATAAAATTTGAGAAATATAGAAAAAGAAAAATCATGGCCCTACCATCTGAATGGTTTCAATGTAAATATTTGTTATAATTTCCTTCAAGGCTTTTTTGTTTCTTTGCATAAATAGTGTGTATGTGTGGGTGTGTGGGGGTGTGCGCGCGCGCATGCGTGTGCATGTGTGTGCATGTGCATGTACGTGAGAAAGAGAGGAGAGGGAAGTTTTAATGTAATCGGATTCACTTTCCCTAAAGCACTATCTTCAAGGCAACAAGATTAATGTGACTTTTTAAAGTACCAAAATGAGTCATTTTAGGATTATTGAGCAACTTCATGAGGTTTGGTAAAAACAAAGTGGACTTTTCTTTATCCTGTCATCATGAATTATCTAATATTCGCTGCTTTCATGTTCAGCGGGAAGGATAACAAGATATAAATAAAAAAATGTAAAATAAGAAATACAGCTAAGGCAGATGCTATTATGACTCCAATACTTAAATAAATTATTACACAAACCTGAGTCCCTTAGTCACAATAGACCCATGTCTGACTAAAGATAAAGAAGTTAAAAATCAGCTTTAATCATTTGAATTTTCTGAAAAGTCCTGTCCTGAAATGGATTAAGATTCAATTTTCATGGCCTAAGTAAATCCACATTTATTTAGTGACTTTTCTCAAAGATGAGCAATGTGTGAAATCTGACATATCTGAGGATGGAATGTTAACAGTATATAAGACACATTAAGCAAAGATGGAGGAACAAGCTTTATCTTGCTACAGTCCCAGAGAGACAAAAGTAAACTCTCAGCTCATTATTTTCTCAATGAGTTTGAGAAAGTGTCCTGGGGAGAAGCATTTCCAGTCAGCTCAATAGGTTTTCAAACCCCTGGGCTTTTGCTTATGCAGATCCTAATACCTAGAGGATCCTATGTTAATTTTCTCCCTTTCTAAATTGATCTTTAAGGCCAGCCAACTCATATCATATGCCATCACTCCAAGAAGCCCAAGATGCTTTCAAATTTTTTGCTTACATGATAGCCTTTGTATTATTCTGCCACATGTAACAATGTATTCTGCTTCATAAAAATATTTTTAAATGTTTCTAAGTAATATGTTTTCAATGGTTCAAAAATCAGGCAATGTAAAACATACCCAGTGTGTAGTCTTACCCCCGCCCCTGGCCCCACATCTCACAAACCCTTCTTGTGTTTGAGTTCCTGTCTTTTCTAATGTTTCTTCATACAAACATAAATACAAATCTATTATTTCCCATCTCTATTTTCTTACACAAAAGATAGCTTGATATACATACTTACTGTACTTTGCACCTTTAATTTTTAATTTTTTTAATAGAAATCTTCTATATCAGTTGAGAGAAATTCCTCATTCTGTTTTAAAAGCTTTTCTCCTAATATATTTAACCAGTTCCACTAAAGATGAACATTTGGGTTGTTTCCAATCCTTTGCTACACCAATGATACTTTGTAGACATATGTTAATTTGCATTGTGCATATATATATCTTTGGACAAATTCCCAAAGGCGGAATGGCTGAGTCAGAGATTACACAATTATGTAATGTTACTAGATATTAGGTACGTATAATGCATCAAATTGCTTCCCATAGGGCTTCTATCTATTTATACTCCCACCAAAAATGTAGATGAAACCTGTTTACCCACAGCCTTGCCAACAGAGAGATAAAGAGGAAGAGAAAGTTTAGGAAGGAGTGGTTTGGCATCAAAAGCAATAGGAGGACAACTAGATGAAATCTACCAAAGGCGCAGACAATATCAGACCTGACATCTTCCCTGAGGTTTAACCAGTCTCTCTCAGAGATGCCCGGAAACTGTTAGCTTCCACTGAACACATCTAACACAGAACTCATTGCACTTGCAGCCACCTCTTGATTTCTCTTTTTCTACCAAAGAAATCACCATTTCCTCACATTTAAAATCTTGTAGGAGAGAGTGTGGGCAGGTAGACTTTCTTTTTTTATTTTACAAACTCTAAATCTGTGTGCTTTATTTTATAACAAGAAGCGCATAGTTCTCTTATGATTTAAACCAATGGTAATATACTGAAAAAAAAATAAAATCAGAAGTTTAAAAAAAATCGGAAATCTTGTAACTTTTCTTTTGGTTTTTAACCACTTTTTTTTCTGTCTTTTTTCTTCTTTTTTTCTATTTTCTACTTTTTTCCCTGCCTGGTGCCTAGGGGAATGGCTTTAAATAACAGCTTAATAAGGAAATCTATCGAGAAAAAAACATTACTTCTATTTCTTTATAAATTATTCCCAAGCACCACACTCTGTCACCACTCTCATACCCACTCTCAATTTTAAAACTGAATAAAAAAGAAGAGAAAACCACTTAATGAAATATTTAAGTAATAGTTACTGGAGCTGAGATACTATTTTAGGGAAATTTATATAGTTAGGATTTATGATAGCTGTGTGGTATTTTTATGTGCTACAGTGCACTTTTCAATCCACTGAGGTCCCTTATATAAGTGCACATTTATGTCCATTTTATTCCATTTGGAGCGAAATTTTGCTACCTTAAGTTAAAGAGGCTTATAAATGTCATAGCTCCATTTAGAATCACATTCTTGGTGAAATACAGAGTTCCTTTGTTACAAATGCCTTATCGAAGTAACCTCCCATGGGAAACTGTTACAACTCTGTCACATGTGGCTATATTTTGGGATTTCTAGGAATTTCATATAGTAAAAGGGAGGGGCATCTCCTGGTGCTCTTGACCTTTGTACATTCACTTATATATGGATAAAGACATTATACGTTACTGCATCTGAGCCGTTTTTTCTGATATGGCATCAGGCAGTAAACCAGGTAACAAAAGAACATTTTATTGATCCCATAGGAATGCTGCCTGCCAGCTTAGTTCACAGTTCAGTTCCATCTTTGACAACTTAGCAGCATTTATTCAACTGTTCTAAGTAAGTTGCAGTTAGCCTTCTTGTTTTATCAAAATTAGAGAACTATGGGAAAAATATAAATGCAAACACCAGTAAACGGAAGTGTAGTTCTCATAGACTTAGAACAATCAAGACAGAGAAGGATATCAAGAGTTAGGTGAGCAGAATGTGGTGAGCCTTTAGCCTCAATCACGACATCTCAATAAGAATTCCCTTTGCATCGGTCACTATTCTAAACAAGTCCCCTTAATTTACTGAATTCTCACAATACCACGTGAGAAATAAATGATGGAGGTACTATCATTATCTCTGTTTTTCCAAATAAAGAAAACGATTCATGAGTCGTAGAGAGGTAAATAGCCGCGCCCAAATCAGAACACTACCTTTCAGACTTCAGATGGCCAACTCTACTCATCTGGGATGGAGAAGCCCTAATTTAAGGAACGTCTATAAAATTCTGGAACTACAGCTTAATACTACATATAAGAGACAAGGCACAGTTAGGAATTTTATACTATATTTTAGAGCTTTAAAAATAGAAACCTCTCCTGAAAAAAAATAAAACAAATCTGTTTTCAAATTCGATACATCTAACATTGATGTGTAGTCCCAGGAATGTGTGGTGTATGACAGTAGGAAGCCTTTTGTTGCATATGTTTTTGATGTGTATTGAAAGAGGGGATGCGGGGCACTTGCCTTAAACTTAACCAGCAGCTACAACAGTGCTCAACAAATGTTGGTTGAGGTGGTGAGTGAAAGGCAATGGTTTGGAAACCATGTTGCCAACATGCAGAGCACTAACACCAAGAACACTATATTCAAATAAACCCCCCTATTGATAATGAGGGAAGCTATGCATGTGTGGGGGCAGGTGGTATATGGGAAATTTCTGTACTTTCCCCTCGATTTTGCTGTGACCCTAAAACTGCTCTAAAACTTAAAGTCTATTAAAACAAAGTAAATCTCTCCAAGTGTTTGTAACAATATCATAAAAAATGTCATCTTTAAAATTACATACATCTATATATAAATATTTATAGACATATATATAAATACACATTTATAAGTGCATGATAATAAAAGCAAAACATATGTCACATCTTAAATATATAAATACATATATAGGTGTACAATGATAAAGTTGAAATGACAAAGATTGTTGCAAAACCCACGCATTTTTTTCTGTTGAAGAGGTGAATGGAACTGCCCTCCTGACCTCATCAAGACAATTGTATATAAATTAAGGCAGTAGACAGATGCAGTTGGCAAGCTGCTGAGTGTCTCAGATTTGGAGTGCCTACAATATTCCCTCCCTCAGAGACTCTGATCTTATTCACCATCTTTTTTTTTTTTTTTTTTTTTTTTTTTTTTTTTTTTAGGACACTAACCCCAGGACTACATTTGCTTGGAGTGCAACTGTACACACACCTGGTTCAGAACCTTGCATAGGCTTGCTGGTGACCTGCTACTTGGGTGGCATGGTTTGAAAGCTTGAGTGAGAGTCAGATTCTCTCTTTCTTTCTCTCTCTCCCTTTCTCCAGAACTTGATTCAAGAAACCAAGAGGAAAGTTTTCAGTGAGCTGTGGGCAGCATTGCTAAAATGTTGTTTAAAGACTGCGTCAGGAGTATGACAAACTAAAGACACTTGCAAGCTAAAATTATGGGAGGAGGAGCCACTGTGAGTAAGTGGGAGAAGCTCAAAGAGACAGAGAACATCCATCCATTCAGAGAAGCCAGGAAGCCAGAAAAGGACCATGAGCTTGTGCAACTCTACCTTCTTTTGTCTTCTGTTGTCCCTAGACTCCTGGACATACATACTTTAAAAAAATTATTCTCATGAAGCAACCCATGTTTTTTGTTTGTTTGTTTGCTTCTTCTTACTACTAAAAGAGACTAAATTGGAACAACAAATTTTCTTACAATAGAGGATATAAACTTAAAAAAAAACATAAAGGACAGGAGAACTGTACAAGTCCAGCGGCCCCGGGCCATGAAGTATAGTGGCAAATAGTTGTTCTATCCAATACTCCCCAGGACCTCAGCTCAGGCCAACGCTGTGAGGTAATCAATATTTAGACTGATGACCTTGAGTCTTCAGATACGAGGCTGCCTGGTGTTCAGCATATTTTTGAAAAGCAATGAAGCATGTATGTAGTTTACTTCAGAAAAATCTTCCTTCAAGTTAAAAAATTTTTGGTGCTTTAATAAGGCAAGGTTCATACAGTTGTTATATTTTGGTTTCTTTAATGTATATATCAATTTATGCATGCCTTGCCTTTTTCCAGCAAAGATTAAAGTTAACTTACAAGAATACACAAAATCCAATCAGATGGCATAAACTGACAATAAGGGAGAAGAAAGAACACCAGGGTGTGGACATGGAATTGATCCACGAGATTCAGTTATCTGCGAAGCTCACTTCTGTGGAGCACCTCACTCCTTGATAGATAATGGGACACTAACTAGTATTACTCATTATTTAATCATTTTAAACTTGGAGAAAGGTCAGGGCTTATATTCTGGATATAAAAAATCAAATTGAAACCAGAAGAAATAAAAAAAGAAAATATTGGCTTATATCAGAGAAAACATAATAATAAATGTATATAAACATGCATTTAATAAGCTGAGTATTTTCTGTTGCTTTATTTTGGTAAAATAATTCCATTAACAAAGTAATTGTTACAGCAAAAAAATTTTATATTAACCAGCATCATATTACATTATCTAACCATTAAAATTCTCTGCAATATCCCTTTTATCTATATTAATATACTAGGTGAAAAGATATTTAAAGTTGAGTTAAACTTTCTATACAAAGGTAATTCTTATGTCTCATTATAAAAGCAAGAATTTTTCCAGGACCCCTGGTTTTTTAAGGCTCTCAGCATTTTGATAAGTGTGCCCTTGTTCCTAGTGAGCCCGCATTAGAGAAAATTCCTTCTGATGACCATTCCTACTACAGAGTCACTGCTTAAGGGGTGAGTTTGGACTTTAGAGTCAGGTAAATATATAGATTTGATGCATGGTAGCTGAGTGATAGCTTGGCAAGTTACTTTAAACTCTCTAGTTTAACTGCAAATGAAGTTAATAGGGTTACATGGAAGATTAAAGAAGATATTGTACCGTAAGCACTTAGCTCAGTATCTGATACCTAATAAATGATGCCTGTTATAGTAGAAATTGATCACCTAGGCCATTTCACATTGATGTGATACAAGGCTCTTTTTCTTTAGTGTCTTGGTAAAGACTTCTAGCCTAATTTTCCCAATAACGATTTTTCTTTAATCTTATCATGAATGCATTCTGATGTTCCTTTATGGTTCTAATATGGAAACTAGTTTCATTTGTTTCATAATATCTTCTTACTGATAGTTTTCCAAAATGTGTAACCAGTACTTTTTTTTCGCTGACAGATTCATATGGGAATTGTGATTTGCATCCATTTTGATTCTTTTCCTTTGTTCATTTTCATTCATTCCCAGATAAAATGCAGTTAGTTAATCATGCCAATATATATATAAAGTCTCATTTGACTAGCTCCATCATGTGTCTAGAATGAGTTTTACAATTTTAAAAGCTGATTTCACTTCACTGCTACTATGGCTTTGAATATGAATAAATATCTAGTAATATATTACTGAGTCCTCTAAAAAAAATCATTGTAAATCATTAAAATTGGGAAAATTTTCATTTTTAAAAGTAAAGATTTTTTGGGGGGTGCAATTTGGCAAAAAATTTAGGGTGACCATAATTTATCATTGGGCCTTTTAGGGATTTCAAGAGGGGTGCAATTGATAATTTCATTTAAATAAAGTCATAAACTAGAACTCTCCCGGGTAAACCAGGAAGTATGGTCGGTCCTTCCCCCTACCTCCACCTTCCCCCCCTTCCCCACCCCAAACCCGACAATGTACCTCCCTACAATGGGGATGGAGCAGGGCAGGCTTACAGGGATTCTCCATGAAATTTTAGGCTTTACCACATGATCACACTATATTCTATGTTTAAGGTGTGAATTTTTGGATCCTGCTTTGAGAATCCATGCTGAAATTCTGCCCATATAGTATCCGACTTGGTTCTAATTCCTATGCTTCAAAAAACACAATGATTGACACAAAGACTCAGATAAGTACAAGGAATATGATCAAGAGCTGTGGGTCCTAATGTTTTGCCACTTATGGCATCTTTGAGAATTTGATGAAAGCTATTAACTCTCCCTGAAAAAAAGGGCACACGCAAACAGCTCCTACCACTTGGCATGCAATTTAGAGGCTGTGGTCTGGCTGATCTCACCCAGGTCTGAATCCCTAACCTAGAAACACATAATATAGGTGAAGAGAAAAAAGAACCAACATTCATTGACCATCTTTACACATATTTTGCTTTATATTCACAGGAATCTATTTAACAGATAAGGGAACTGAAATTCCGAGAAATTAAGATCTCACAGCTTGTTAAATGGAAAGGCCAGACTTCAAATTCAGGATTATGTGTCATTAAATCTCAGAATCTAAATACTTCTGAGATATAAAATTTATATATATATATATGTATATATATATGTATATATATATACATATATATATATATATACATATATATATATATATATTAAAAACAAACACAAGCATAGATCTTCATTGAAGTCCTACCTACTAGAGTTGGTAATACCTTTTAAAACTGAAAATAGGCTATTAGGGCAAATAAAAGTATTTTTAAAAAATCTCAAATGCTAATACAACTGACAAATAGTGTCAAAGAAGTTTTAGATAAATCCAAGATTGAAAGGTTGTTGATGGATTATTAAGATTTTTAGTGTCTCATTGTATCCCTGAGTTAACCTTGGGGAAAACAATTATGTCTTGGCCTGGTATTTCTTGAAGCCTATGTTAATACAACTACTGATCGGGGTTGACCATGGACTGGGTGGTAGTTTAGACATATTATTTTCAACCTAAGTAGTGTTTCTTGTTTACTGATAAACTCGAATGTCCCTCTTGGTAATCTCTGGTTATTAGTTCCTAAAATACTTGATTGTATTCTGAAGCTGACATGCCCCTGAGACATGGAATCAGATTTACTGGAGATTTTGGCGAATTACATCTGTGTGTACCTAGCAATGCCTAATACATATTGAGTCCTCCACAGATGTCTTGCTGTTTCCCTTCCAGTCCACACTACAGATTGCTTCCAGAAGAATTCTCTGACCTAAACTATAGCTCCAAATATGGCAGTTACTTGCTCAAAACTACCGTCTCTTCTCATTATATTTGTTCTTTTCCTATAATTTGTTTTAAAATTTATCTTCTATCCCCTCATTCTAAAATTGTAAACTCTCTGAGGGCAGAGACCACTGTACTCACAGCTGCTGTGCTGACCCATTCAGCAAGGATTCAATTATATCTATTGCCCAACTGTGTGGATGGTTATTATAAGAATTAATCAACATGATTCTCTTTCAATTTTTAAAATATGGATATAATTCACACACCATAAGATTCACCCTTTAAAAATGTACAATTTAGTGTCTTTTAGTATATTTACAAAATTGTACAACCATCACTATTATCTAATTCCAGAATATTTTCATTGCCTCAGTAAGATAACGCATATCCAGTAGCAATTACTCCCAAACTCCCTTCCACCCATGGCCCTGGCAATCTCTACTTTACTTTCTGTCTCTATAAATTTCCCTCATTCTCTACTTTCATATAAGTGGAATCATATAACATGTAGCCTTTTTAACCTGGCTTCTTTCATTTAGCGTAATGGTTTCAAGGTCCATCCATGTTGTAGTGTGTGTGTCACTACTTCCTTCCTTTTTAATGGCTAAATACTATTCCATTGCATGGATGTACTATATTTTGTTTGCCCATTCTAGACAAGATGATTTTTAACACCCATTGCAACTTTAAGATCCTATACATAAGTGAATGGCTACCATCTAAGTTCCTAAAGTAAATCATTATGCTTCATAGTTTTTCTATGCCCCGAAGATTTAAAATCTTACCTACCACAGATCCCAGGAGAACAATCCTGTTGTGACGCGCAAGGTTTACTTTGTGAACCCTTAAAACAATAAAATCAGACTATCTTAATTTCAGGATTCTGCTTTTCCCCCATGCCATGCTTCTCACTGCCCACCTGATTTCTTGAAACTCCACACTCTGGAATAATGGACCTTTACAGTTCTGATTGTCTTGCTAATTGTTCTCAACAGACATGTGTTGAGTGAGGCTGAATGATGCTTTCTTACCACTTATCTCTCCCCTGTCCCTCTGCTCACTGCACGTGCAACTTCACCACCAAAATGGCAAAAAAAAAAAAAAAAAAAAAGGAAAAAGAAAAAAGCCCTTTCCTTTGTTTTCTAAGGAAATTCAGGTAAAAGGAGGGGTTGGGGAAATGGTATTTTTGACTTTCCTCACAATCCAGACGTTGGAAAGAAAAAGGATTTCCTTTGGGCGGCTGCCACGACCCTGATCTTTTATGCTGATAAAATATTTCCTTCTTCTAAAAAAAAATTATGGGAAAATCATATCACTTCGGCTTGGAAGCTACACCTACTCTAACTTTCACGTTAAAAAGAAAAAAAAAAGTGAGAGGTTTACCTCTCTTTCAGAGGGTTTTCTTCCTGACAGTTCAGGTCTGGCAACCAGGAGCGAGCTGGGTCAGCAGCGCTGTTCGGAGGCTGGCGTGAAGGAGGACTACAGGATCCAGAGATCTTTGGAAACTCCAGCAGCTCCAAGCTTGTTGGCTACTTCGGTTTCCCTGAGGAGTGACGCTGTGAAAACAAATTCTGATTGGTCAGGCCCGAGCTGAATTCTCCATTTATGGACAGATTGCCCAGCCCGAGCTGAGGCTCAGCCAGAGGAGTGCGGAGTAAGTGGCCGAAGAAAGGGGAGTGAGGCAAAGCAGCTAGGCTGACGCGCGCAGAGCATCGGACTCACCTAGGCGGGCGGCGAGCGCCTGGTCCGAGCGGACCCCTGCTCTGGGCAGCATGCGCCCCTCCTGCTGAGTCGTGGCCGTCTCGCCCTCACCTAGCCCGGCGGATCCCGCCTGGATGGAGTACCCCCAGGGTTCCCATTGGCTCCTGTGAGTGCTTGGGTGTCGAGAGCCTGTTTTTGGCGAGGGAACCAACTTTTGAAGTTCGCCCAGGAGTCTGCGTTCCAGTCCCCGCTCCCCGGTAGCCGGACCCGGCAGAGGCGCGACCGCGGCGCGAGTCACCATGGTGAGTTGGCCGCGCAGCGTCCCAGGACGCCGGGCCCTGGGCCGGGGCAGGAAGCCCGGGCGCGGGGCACCCACCTTGGGCGCGCTGCCGAGGCCAGCGGCGGAGAAGGTGGATGCGGGAGTCGGCACGTCGCGAGCTCTTATTTCCTGCTGTTTTCCTTCACCCGGGGTTGGCGGAGAGGGACTGAGGGGCCAAGGAAAACTTTCTTTCAAGTCGCTTTCGGCGTCGCGAAACTTTTTCTGTGGCCGGGTGCGATGGCTGCCAGCTGTCGGAAGCCGGAGTGTGGGGAGATCTGTGTTCTGGGGCACGGCCCTCGCAGGGGGTCCCTTCCTTTCTGCCGGGAAGGAAGGTGGGGCAGTCGCCTGTGCCCCTCCGATCCCCAGCGCGGATCGCCTGCACGCTGGCGCGGGAGCCGGCCGGCTGCGCCCCCTCGGGCTCCGCGCGCCCCTCCCGACCGGGGGCACCGGCGCGGGCCGCCCGCCTCTCCCCCTGCGCCCGGCCGCCGCCCGGCCAGCGCCCGCAGCTGTCCCGCCCGCCATCCGCACTCGGGCTGGCGCGGCGCCGCCGGCACAAAGGCCGGCGGGGGCGCCAGGTAGCGCGAGCACCTGGCGGTGGGCAGGCGGCTGAGAGTGAAAGTGACCTGGTGCAGCCTCGCTGGACTGGACTGTGCCGGGCGCCGGCCCGCGAGGGTCTTTGCGCCCAAGAGGCGGAGTAAACCCCCCCACACTTCAGCCCTTCCCCACTGCGAGGTGACCGGCTCTTTTTGGTGTACCGTGAACAGCTCGCATCAGAGGAAGTGGAGTTTTTTGTTCCTTTTCCTTTGGCACTTTGGGAATACCTGGAAGTGGCTGGCTTTTTCTCTGACTCGTTCCTGACTTTGCCTCCTTTGCCCCAGCCACCCCGCCCCCAATAACCTTAGCGGCATCTCTCGTCTCGGGCTTTGGTGTTCTTTACTTTCCCAAGCACGAAAGCAAGGACTCTATTTCGAAGAGACTGGCAGTCCATTAGAAGGAAAAAGAAAAAGTTCTGCAAGTCTTCATAGTTTCCACACTTCTTTTCAAACAGTCCCACTTAGGTGGATGAACTGGTCCTCTTCTGGTTTGTTTGTTTGTTTGTTTTTAATGACTGTGAAAGTGGGGGTAAGTCAAATGATAACTAGTACAGCACTAATTTAAAAATCTATCCCGCATGACCAGGCTGAGAAATATGTAGCAAAGGCCCATCGGCACCTACATGCAAAGCTTAAAAGCAGCCCTTGACTCAGTGCTGTTTATTCAAAAGAATGATTAAAAACAAATAAAATATTTAAAAGGGCAGCCTTAACCCCCAATTTTTTTTTTTTACATAGTCCAAAATTATGTCACCTTGCTCTGACCTATGAGGACATTTGATCTGTAAATAAATTTCCTCTTTCAGTTTTATGGTTTAAGAAGTCAGACTATCCCACATTATTTTTGGAACCCCTGCAGAGAACTATTTTCTTATACCAAGTATGTGTCTGGATGGAACTACCTAATTGAGCCACTGCCTAATTGGCCACTTGAACTTAAGCAATGTGATAGTCCTAGTACTTTAGAATTTCTAGAATTATTTTCCATGGTTTAGTGTTACTAAAAAACGAAACAAAACAAAACAAAACAAAAAACACCAATGTGTTTTTGTCAAGAGCTTAAAGAATGTTACTGAAAAATACTTGAGAGTGGTACCTTGAGAAAATTAACTTTTTCTTAGATAACTTATTTTTCATGCTGCACAGACTAAAAAAAAATAATCTGGGATACTTTTTTTGGTGACCTTGGAAACTTGGTGCTCAGTTTGGGCCCACTGCCTGGTCAAATGGGTCCAGAAGCACGTAGGTTCTAAGGAAGAGAGAGTGGTTTCCAGAGTTGTGTAGCAAGTCTCTTGGAAGACAGGGTGTGACTTACCTGTTTATTGATGGCTTCCCTGCCAACAGTACAGATGGCCATGTTGTGGGCCGCCAGGAGACTATCAGTGCATCAGATACGGTTGCTGAGGCCACGATTCCCTGACAGAAAAGTTGAAACAGCTGTCTGTCCTGAGCTAGATGTGCCATCGGGCGCAATCTACTGGACCTAGAGTAATTTGGCAAAAGTTAAACAAATCATTTCTTTCCTGGCTTGAAAAATGAAGTCTGTTCATTAGATATGTGTAGTTGCCTTAGAACTGAGCATCAGCCTCTTAAAGAGACAGAGACCTCAGTTATAATATTTACTCTTTATATAAGACCCCTTCAAGTCAAATGAGGCTTCAATTTGAGTTGCACATCTGTCTGGGTCTGCCCAACTTTATCCCTCAGCTGCTTAGACAGGAAGTGAAGGGGCATTGCCTTCAGTGGGCATTAGAATGGAGAATGTAATTCATCAGACCTTTGGCAGGGCTGTAAGTAGAGCACCTGTACTGTGAGTCTCTCTCCCCACCCCACCCCACCCCATCCCCACCCCATCCCCACCCCACCCCACCCCCATCTCACAGTCTTTTAGGAAGTCTGGCAGCACGTTAGGAAGGCTCTGCACCTGTACCCAAGGCCCTACCAGTACTTATTCATTTGTGACTCATAAGGAAGATTACCATTTTCTGACTTATGAACAGTGTACAGTTTATAGCTCACTTCATATCTTACTTTTGAAAAGTCACTTGGGGACAGTTTTCTCTTTGGAGAGAACCAAGAACACTACCAGGTAATAGAAATTTTTAGGAGACTTGAAGTGGGAAAAAAATTTTTATTTTTTCTGATGTTTTTGTAATTTAGTGTATGTTGGTTAGGAGGGTATGACAATCCCTTTTGACTTTAATTAAAGACAAGGTTCAAAAAGTTAAATTTAAATAAAAAAATTTAAGGTTTCATTTGTAGAATCTGGCTTTAATGTTCACAAAGGAAGCTCAGCTTTTGTGGCCACGATCAGTTTGGACTGATGCACTGGGTCCCATGTCTACAGCTCTGTTATATACTTTGGACCCAGAAATGATGATTCACAGGCCTTCTCTGACTTAGATATACTGAAATATTTGAGTAAATCTGAATTGACTATCACCTCAGAATATATTCAAGTTTTGTTCCCTTTTCCTTACTTGCATATTACTTGTGAGTAAACTGCAGATGTTATGTATAAAAACATACAGAAATAGACTTATGAACTTAGAAATTTGATGGATAGCTGACTACAAGGTAGGTAAATTCCTTTGGGTGAAGGCATGACATGTATTTTAAGTCTGGAATCCATTTCAGAAGTGTTTTCTGGGAAGGTAACCCAGTCCATTCCCACTGATTAGTTTCTCAGATTGCTAAGTAATTTCCTGGCCAAAACAACACAATACAACAAAACAAAACCATAAAGGAATAGGATGAAGTGCAGAAAAGTCTTGATGGAGGCAGAGGGGTTAGGGAAAGATCTGGAGTCCAGGATGTTATCTAAGGGCCAGTGTGGGTGGGCCAACCCACTGGGAAATATTTGGCCTGCCCAGGGCAAGGAGGGAAGCCCAGTGGGGCAGCTGATAGAGAGGGATGGAAAAGGAGAGGAAACAGACGGTTGCAGAAACTGAAAGCCACCTCCTCCACCATTTTTGCCCAGGATTTCAGCTCTATCAGTGGTTGCAAATTCAAATGTCTATACAGACCTGGATACAGTATTTGATGGAGTGAGGCCTGCCTCTGGAGAGTAAATATGGAACATATGCCCCATTTATAGAGGCACCCTTACTTGATCCTAGGCCATGGTTAGTTACATTGGCCATATTACAGAATTGTTTTTCAAGAGAAGCTGAAAATCCAGAATTTTATGCTAGACCTGCCAATTTTTAAAAGTGCTCTGATTATCTGGCCGAACAAATACCTGCAGGTCAGCTGTTTGCAGCTATTCCATGGTACATCTCAGAGTGGTAGCCTGAGAACCACAGTGCTTCCTTCCTTTCACTTGCCAGCAGGAATTTCTAAACTTTAGCCACATACCCAGTAATGGCGTTCAATTTTTATTGGTAAATCCACACTTTCCCACTGGATTTCCCTTGAGACAGAGAGTTAGTTCCTGGGCCCATGGAATCTCTATTAAACAGGGAAAATCAGCACCTAACTCCTATTTTTCTGAACTATCTAACCACCAGTGTAGATAGTTCTGTGAGTGGTGAGGCAGTAAATCGAACTTCTCTTTCTTAATCCTTCAACTCCCTCCTTCATTGAAAATACAGCCTGCCCCCCAATATTGTATGATGGGCCTCTTTTATTACTCCTTTCCCAGTTGAATCTCATGAATTCAGAGTCTGTATCAGAGGTTATTCTTGGGGCTAGATAATTAGCATTTTGGTAAATATGACTTGGAATATGAGTTTTTGCTCCTGTACTTAGTGCTAATGTCATGAGCTCATGTGAGACTAAATGAAGAGAACATGTAGTACTTTGCATTTCCTGATGAGGAGAGGACTGAGTCTTATTAGTAGGAACTTATGAAAGCTCTTTTCATCAGCTTTAAAAAGCAGACATATTTGAAACCACTATACAAGTACATGGTATTATGAGCTTCATAATGGGATATATAGAAATTATGTACAATCATGAATTTTCAAGTTTGAGTCATCTACTATTTGGTTTTTATAAAGACGCATCAACTTAATTTTTTATTAATATGCAATTAAAATGAGTTTCTCCTTGGTGTGTTTTAAATTTTTTTTAACCTTGCTAGGAGTTAATATTTACAGAGCAAATAAGGGTTAAAGGTTAAATGCCAAAGGTATTAAAAATAAACATCTCAGCCTTATAAGCACATGGCATGGTAAACATATTGTGTTTTGAATTTCAACTTCAGAATTTATTTTGGCGGAGATGAAAAGTTTTGGGCATCCTCGTGAACTATTTTTTTATATACCTTTATGATGGCCATGCTTGAGAGAAGTAGAACTCTAAGAGTTGTCCCTAGAATAGGGACATTGGCTTTTGCCGGTTGTGGAACTAACACTGTCCTTTAGCTAGCCCTCCCTTCTGAGTTGCCACCATGGGAACAATGTCCTCAACATTGTTCAAAACACTTTTGAATGGTCATTTAATAAAGTCTATTTTTTTTTCCTCTATGACCGAAAATACTTGTGTCCAGCCTCATTGTCCATCCTACTCACTAGAATTTGCATCAGGTCCCTCTTAGCTGTTTTCAGAACTAACGTTCTGCCTCAGAGGAGAAAAAAATGGGCCCTACTGAAGATGTGTGATAGCATGTAGAATAGCCCGTGTGGAGGCTTGGTGGCTCTTTCCATGAACAAGTATAAGAATTGCTCTGAAGGGGGCCACACTCTCTTGGGTGTTTTTAAATCCTCATGTGTTTGTTTAAAAATCATTCATAGGACTTTATAATCATATGCTACACTGTAGAAAGTAAAACTCACACAACATTGTAGAAAGCCGGGAAGAGAGCTTAGTTTGTCCTGAATCCTTTTGCTTGACTTCATAGAAGGGTTTGATGACTTCCAAAGTCTCAGAGCTAGGTTTTGTTGAGCTGGTGCCAGAATCCAGCTTTTCTGATTCCAATCTAATAAGGCTTTTCCCACCAAACCATGATGGTGGTTTAGAGTTCATTTCCTTAGAGTCTAGACATGACCAGGTAATTTTCTTTCTGGGACCATTCAAAAAGGCCTGCCTGGAAATGGAAGATTGTTACTTATTTTTGATTCATTACCGCTTAACTTTAAAAGATTATAAGAAATAAATTTGGAATAATTCACCCATAATCACACTGCCCTGACGGTATTATTTTCATGTCTTTGGGTTTCCGTCCAGTCTATCCAAAACACACATCGTTTTCATGTAGTTGTAATTATGGGGCAGATATGCAATTTGTGCTCTGTATTTTTCCTACTTATTTTATAAATCTTTTTTTTTTTATGGTAAGTGTATTTATCTCAGTTTGGCAGCGGTGTAATAATTTGTCCCATAGCCATGTAGCCTGATTATCCAACTGTGTAGCCAATTACTGTAGCCATGTAACCCAATTACCCAAACTGAGTCATAACTGTACAGAGACCTCTCCTTCAGAACTGGGAGACTTCCTCCTGCTTCCACTAGGACATGCTGCTCAGCCTCCTGTCACTCCTCAGACATGGAACCCCCTCTCTGATGTAGAGTTTAGAGCAGAACAGATAGGCTTGGGATACACTCCACATTCCTAAGTCTTGGCCCAAAGGTGGGTAATTAGGGTGTTGTCACTCAAATATGACACCCATAGGTGCTCAGGCATTTGGCAAATATGAGCAGTCCTATCGGCGAGTGGTCAGAGATGGAGAGCTTCGAACCGCAAAGTGGAGAAGACACAGCAGTTGCAAAGGTTAGCATGCATACTTAATTTGTAGGCATATTTACAAAATATGGTGGCAGTCACTGGAAAATCCAAGATGAGTTAAACACGGCCTCTGCTTATGACAATCCCACAGTTTGGTGGAGAAATGATAACAATATAGAGGTGATTTCATTTCATTTTTTGTGCCAATGATGGTTTTTGTTGCCATTTTACAGGTGAGAAAACCAAAAAGTAACATGATAAAGAATTGGTCAGGGGCATATAACTTGAGTGTGGTGAGCCAGGTCTGGCAACTTTATGCTCTTTCAAAAGCAATTAATTATTTCTAAATTTGAAATTTCTGAGTCCAAGTATCTGTATAACACATCATCATTTCACATGCTCCTGAGGGAAGGCAAGGTTGATTTTTTAAAAGTCCTCAATTTTAGTTAATTTTACTCAACAATATCAGGGCAGGATAATGTAGACCTAAGAAAGTTGTCTGTTACGACTAGTAAGGGTCAAGGCTTTAATTTCTTGTTTTGGGACTTTGCATTTCAAAGTTTGGGGACTAGATGATGTCATACAGAGAGTAGGCATGAAAGTAAAAGACATGCTAAAAAGCTCTCTGATCACAATTAACTTAAAAAAATAGAAAATAAAGAAAACAAGATAACCTCAAAGAATTCAGCCTTTTAGTTTTTATATTCACAACAGAAAACAAACAAAAAAATTAGGATGTCATAGCATTAGTCTCTTAGTTATTTAACTGGTGTGACCAGCATTTGATGCTGACAGCAATTTAACATAATATATTTGGTAACAGTAATTCATAGAACCAAGATTTAACATGGATCACTGTGTTTTGGACAGTATCATTGTCTGATTCTAAGGTATTTTCAACAACAACAACAACAAAAAAGAGGTTGTTTTTAGTGTCCCCAAGTAGATGCAGACCCTTGTTATAGAATTTTTGAATGGAGTGGCATCTATGAAGCTGTTTTAGAGTAAATAAAGCTTCCTCTAAGACTTGGGAATATACTAATGTAAAAATATATCTGCAAAGTGATAGCAATCACTTTTCCCCCATCTTATTTTCAAACAGAGATTCCTAATATTTGGGGGTATTCTAAAGCCCTCCAAAAACATGTTGGAAGCTATTGACCTGTTTCTTAACAGTATTTGTAATAGCAAAACAAACAAAATCAGGAACAATCTAAATGTCCATTAGTAGAGAAATGCATCAATACATGTGACTTATTGATAATAGGGTATCAATATGGATAAATCTCACAAAGGTAGTATTTGCTGGAGAAACAAGTTGTAGAAAGATACATATACATATAAAATCATTTAAGAAAAAAATTAAAGACATGAAACAAGACCATATATTTTTGAGGAGATTCATAGATATATAGATAGATAGATAGATAGATAGATAGATAGATAGATAGATATAGATATATAGATATATATACACTAATGTATATACTCTTTTCAAAATATTAACTGATGGACTAGAAAGATACCAAATTCAAGTTGCTGAGAGCAGAAGGAGGAAGGGAAGAGGACTACAGCCAGTGCACTAACTTTAACATTATCAGCTATGTTTTATTTGATTTATATATGTAAAAACCCAAATCAAATACGATAAAATAGTATTGTTGATTCTGGGCTGTGTGTAAATTGATATTTATGTTATTCTCCGTAGTTTTAATGTCTTTTTCCAATTAAAAAAATTCATAAACATACATTTCTTTATATTATTTTAGGAGGTTCATAAACCTCCAGAGCCAGTACAGTATCCTTCCAAAGTTGTAGCAGGCATTGTCTTGAGATGAATATTAGGGAGTTTGTTCAGTTTTGGATCTATGTTACGTTATTTTAATGAAGACAATCAAACCAATAGAAAGTCCTATTCAGTGTTTCTTTACGTGTCATTAGGAATTATGTCCCAGGAGATTTAGTACCTCTTAGCAACTCTTGGTCACCTTTCCTTACTCTATTTAGTCTGTAAGCTTTTGGTATAACAAACCATCCCATACGTGGTGGCTTAAATAATGAACACCTATTATGTCTAATAATTTTAGGCGTCGGGCTGGACTGGCTCATCAGATCCCTGTGGTCAGCTGGTGGTTTGGCTGGGGATGGAAAATACAGGATGACGTCAGTTACATGTCTGATAATTGGCACAATTTCAGTTGGGGCAACAGAGATGACTTGGCCACGTATCTCTTGTCACAACAGGCTAGTCTTGGCTTGTTTACATAGCAGTGGTCAAAGGGTTCTCAAGCACAGCAAAAGAAAAAGCAAGCCTTGATGCATAAGCATGTTTTAAATCTCTGCTTCTGTCATGCTTGCTGTTTTCCCATTAACCAAAGCAAGTCACGTGGCCAAGGCCAGAGTCAGTGTGGGGCAGGACTACCTGGGGCACACATACTGTTCCCCACCTTCATTCTTTCAGCTTGCCTTAATTAGATGAATAAATGGAGGCAGGCATAGATTCAGTGGCAGCGCCAGTTTTCCCAGGCTGACCCTCTGAACCCCTGTGTATGACAAGTGTCCATGGCTCCTGATATGTCCACTGCTGTTTTCTCAAAGCATGAGGAACTGGAACTGCAATTTTTTTTTTTTTTGCATTATGGAGACTCAGTATGATTTTTAAATGCTTTTTTTTTTTAATGGGGGGCGTGGGAATAAAAGTAGAAGCTAACAACAAGAAAAATCATTTCTATCTGTTAATAGGAGCTTTGTGAAAATAACAGACATTTTACAGTTAAATCCAAACTGAGAGCAGTGAATCAAGCCAAACCAGACTGGGCTAGATGGCCTGTTGGACATAAGGGTGGAATAATACTGTTTGGAACAGGTGGAGACAATACTGCTCATTGCCTAATTCTGCCTTTTCAGCCAACACTGAGCTGTCCATGTGGAGAAGGACATTCTTCTCACACACAACAATACTTTTTTGTCTTGGTTGAAAGTCATGTCTTTTGGATTGTAAGATGGTTCCCAAAATAACACTGTGTTAATTCCATATTCCATGAGCCACATACTGTTTTTATCGGTGAGCTCCTCAATAAGATGTAAATTGAATAGGTCTAACTTAGCTTTGGGCACAGGTCTCAAATAATCCATGAATTTATGGATCTTTTACTTTGGCTTTCTCCTTCCTACTTTTTGAAATGAAAAAATTAAAACTACACAAATGGGGAGAAAACTTACTTCTGAACTTTAACAGTTGAAAACTCATGGCTAATCTTGTCTTTTCCATTTTGTTATGTGGTGTACACATTGATTGATTGGTGCTTGTTGAACCTTCCTTGCATCCTTGTAATAAATCCCACTTGATCATGGTATATAGTCTTTTTAATGTATTATTAACTTTGGTTTGCTAATATGTTGTTGAGGATTTCTGCATTTTTGTTCATCAGGGATATTGGCCTATAATTTTTTTATAGTGTCCTTGTCTGGTTTTGGTAATGCTGGCCTTGTAAAATGAGTTTGGAAATGTTCACTTCTCTGTTATGTTTGGAAGAATTTGAAAAGGATTGGCATTAATTCTTTAAATGTTTGGTAGAATCTATCAGTGAAGTCATCTTGTCCTAGATTTTTCTTTTTTGGGTAGTTTTTGATTATTGATTCAGTCTCCTTATTAGTAATTTGTCTGTTCAGATTTTCTATTTTTTCATGATTCAATCTTGGTTGGTTGTATGTTTCTAGAAATTTATCCCTTTCTTCTAGGTTGTCTAATTTGTTGGCATGTAATTATTCCAATCTTGTTTTCTCTATTTTCACCTTCCCTGGGTTTATCTTGAAGCAAATCCTAAATATCATATCATTTTATCCCAGCTCCATATTACATTGGCTTTTAAATAAAGCAAAACTCAGCTCTTGGTACTAACTACTCTTTGGGCTAAAAGAAGGGCTGTGTCTCAAAAAACCAAAGCAAGTAGCTTCCCTTTGACTTTTTAACAGTAAAGGCTTTGTTTCACAGAATAATGTAGACATCTTCAGTCACTGGGTGGACCGCTTAAAGCTTGGCCAATCTCATTCACAGGAGTGCCTGGCATTGCTGTTTTTGTGTGCTAGACAGGGGTGACTCCCCACCCTACAGTCCCAGCTCTACTCAGGCACTGGCTGTGTAGGGATGATTGGTAGAACCAGTTCATGGTCATTAATCTCTTCATTCCTTCTCATGCGTATCTGTATCATAGTGAAGGCTATACAAATAATACTTATTTGTTTCAGTGATCAGATAGATACCTTAAACATAGAATGTCAAGATGAGAAATACCCCGAGACTAGTTGGGTATTTCTATGAAATTGTGTGCTGAAGTTTGTATATGTATTTATGTGTGCATTTTTTTTTTCCTGGAAAGAAGATTTCATAAATCCCCAAAGTGGTCCATGGTCTCCCCAAATGACTCTCAAAGGTTCAGAGATTTTAAATAGCCTGACCAAGATTACCTGGAAAGTTAATAGAATACAAGTCTCTTGACCCACGATCCAGGGATCTTGGAAAAAAGCTGCTTTTACTGGAAATGTTTGAAAATCAAACATAATAATAAAGCATTAGCAAGAGGGAGGTTAAAAGTGATAAGTTAAAATAATTTTTTGTAAGGTTCTCAGAGACACAAAACCAATATAAGTCACCATGAGGTAATGGTATGTATTATTTGTTGACAACTAACTTAATTTTTCAGAATAATAGTAAACCATAAAAGTAGTCACAGTATTGGTATTGTATTTATTATGTTTTTATAATCTCTTGTGATCACAAAGAGAAAGACATCCAATACAGACTCCAAATATAAATCAAGGGCATAAGGTTTTGACTTTATGTAAATAATTGAAAGCTCATTTCCCTGGGGAGGATTCATTATTATTAATTATAAAATTAGTATCCCCTAATTGAGGACATATAATAAGAGAATTCCTGGACTTCGGAGCAGATTTGTGTGCTCTTTTCTGTGACCTAGGAGTAGGACTTGAGATATAGAAAAAAATTGGAACTGGGATAACCTCTTGCTTCTAGCTTTTTCTCTCCCCTGCCCCAAGCCCCAGGAGGGTGGGAGAAGGCAGGAAACATAGTTTGCTTCTGTTCAGAACTGAGGACATATAACTAAGCCTGCCAAAAGAAGGGGGCTTTCCCTTCCTTCGTGGAGCCCTGCTTAGCACCTCTTCAGTCAGTGTGGTGTGCCAGTGTGTCAAGCATTATCTGCTCTGCAAGTGAGGCAGTGACCTCTTATGGGCTATGAATAAGTTTTCAGTTTTTGCAGTTGCATTTAAGTGTCACTTGGCAAAAATGTTTTTATATATTCTATATATATGATATAGTGAATTGCAAGATTCCACTACCCCGAGTCCTATAGATTCTACTTTTGCCATGTGGCCTCACCCTACCTTACCTTTTTGCTTTGTCTCTTACCCAGATCATCTGGCCAAGTTCAACTACTGGCTGTGCCCCTTACAAGCCTGGGTATTCTTGCCTTTAGTTGATGTCTGGCTGCAATCAATTCCTTCCCTTTCTCCATCCCAATGGCCTATCTCCTTTTAGGCCAGCCCCAATAACACTGTCACCTTAAGTCACATAGTTGGTAGTTATCTTCAGCATCTCTTGGCACTTTCTCTGTGAAGATCTTATGATTGTTTATGCCCATTTTATCTTCCCTTATGATCAGTTACTTTTCAGGTAGAGTCCTTTCTTGTTCATTGTATATCCTACCCTCTGCCCTGTATTGTAACTTGCCATACTAGGTATACAGAACTATTTTTAAATGCTTGCATTTCCTTCTGCTGTATGTGAGTATACCTTCTTTAAAACTGTGTCCAGGTCTTTATCTTGAGGGTCAAAAGTGGAATGCAGAGCTGCTGACACATCGAAGCACTCTGAAAAGTCACTTCAGTAACCTACTGCTGCTCTTGGTTGCTCTGCCAATGGAATGAAGCAGGGGAGGAGCGAAACCAGTGAAGCCAGTGCCCTGTGATTCAAATGTCACCGGAGCCTTTGAATTTAGTGGGGAAGATGAAGTCTTCTGATGTAGGTTTCACTCTTCGCTTGATTCAGCTTGCCCTTTGGAGAGATGGAATCGTGAGGACAGAGAGGATAAGGGTAAAGATACTTAAAAGGGCAGCTGAAAGCCAAGCCACTCTTTTCACGGAAGGCAGGATAATCAGTCATCGTGACTCTCCTCACTCATCAGCCAGCTATACTGTTGAAACCAGGGCAAACACCCTTTTCCTCACAACTGTTTCGGAATCTGTGAAGTAAGATAGTTCTTTCAGAATACCCAATATGCTGTATATGTAGCCAGTGATATTCACAAATGCGGATGTTTAAGAAATAGGCAGATATAATAGATGGAATAAAGAATTGAGAGAATTAAACTGGGATTTTGAAGTAGACAGGCTGCTTTTTATTGCATGTGGTTTTGGAGAACTGGTTGAATTCAGATGTTTAAAATTCACAGGAAATCCAAATACTGGTAAATTCAAACTGTCTTCAGGAAATATTTGTACTGGAGCTCATCAACTAATAAAATGAGCAGAGTTGCACTTTTGGAGCTCTTTAGGGAAAGTTTTCCAAGCTCAGCTGTATGTGGATGGAGTGAGGTATTCTGAGCTCTCCCAGGTGTGAAAGAAATGGCCTCCAAGGTGAGGCAAGAGGGAAGGGGAGACGTTTAGGTAATGCATGGGGATCTGGAAAGATGTATGATTTCTGGTTAGAACAGTTTCAGTGAAGAATTTTGAGTGGCTTTTTGACCAGAAATGGAGGAGTTGGGATAGGCAAGGCAAGTTTGGGTCCTCCTGCCAATGGGAGGTTTTTGAGTGATATTAATCAATTAAATATTTGTTTATTATTCTGTCCTAGTAGGCTGTAGACTCCTCAAGGGCACACTGTGCCACTCTCGTTTTTGTATTTCTATCACCTACTGCAGTGTCTGGCATGTGGGAAAATCAGTGACTTTGCTGAATTGAACTGTTACAGATGGAGGACCCAAACCCTCCAATGCAACTGGATTGTAGCAAAGCAGCCTCCAGTGAATGAGTGATTGAGGAGAGCCAGTGGATTAAAGTAGACAGTTAGCTAATTGTAAACTGGAAATGTTTTTCAAAGATAGAAATAGCCCCCCCTCTGATAAAACCAGGAGGGCTTCCTTTTGAGTTTTCTTTTAATAGAACGGTTAGCAAGTTCAGCTCAGCTCCTGCAGAAGGCAGAGACTGCAAAGGGAAGCTGGGCTTGGCATGGCTTCTACAGCTGACTCGCACTCCCTTTATTCCAACCCTCCTTCAATGGAGACCAGAAGAGGCTAAGTGATTACCTAAGGCCACACAGCGAGTCCCAACTTGTCCCCTTGAATAGTGGTACAGCTCTTTCCAGGCAGAAATGGAAACAAAATTTTTCAGGATCCTTTCCAGTGAAAAGTTCCCAACTCCATATGGAATCCTTACAAATTAGGTGTAACCTGTGACCCCACTTTAGGGCTTTTCTTCACTGTTGCGGGTGGAGGGGATTAGGATAAGAAGAAGATAAGAAGATAGAAAGATAAGAAGGTTTTCCTTGTTCAGCTATGTGGACCTTCAGAATGCAAAACTTCCTGTAAAAAGTTTATATCCATTCTGGTTTAAAGAGGAGAATTTACTGCCTGTGTTTTCCTTAAGTAGCCTAATCTCTCACCTGCACAAGTTGGATCTGGTTTTACTCTCCTCCAAAGGCCAGAGGCCTCCAAAGAGACATGCTAATGGCTTAAATGTTTTGTTTATTCTGCCTCTCACAATATCAGTAGCTTCATTTGCATTGAGAGTAGAACTTCTTACCAGCATCTTGGCATTTCCTTTCATTTTGAATGGCTCTTAATATTTTTTGGTTTTTTTTTTTTGAAAGATTGGTTAGCCCATAGTGATAGGTGTGGCATTCTCTGTCTAGGACTTTTTCTGGACGTGGGGTGGAGAAAGTGAGAGAAAGAAAGAGGATTTAAAAAAATGATTATATACACTCTATGCAACAAATGTAGACAGACTATTTTGCAGCCTGGTATTTATGTAATTATGTTCATTTGGCTCACATACTTTAGGTTTTGCTGTTAAAAGATTAATTCATGCAAGAGAATGTTGATGTTTAGCCTGACAAAAAGTATGCATTGACAGAACTGTGGTTTGCTTTTCAAAATGTAGAAATATAGAGAAGGTTTGTTTCTTCTATGACAAATAATTCCAACTGTAAAACTATTCTGGTTCACATAGTAAATCCACTTTTATAGGTTCAGTGCAAATGACACATTTTAGATCAAATAGCTTCATAATGCACTGGGATAGTAATTCTCAATGTGGGGGTGGGGTAGTATCTGACTTTTGGGAAAAGGAAACGTGAATGTTGAAGAAGCTTAAATACATTGATGTTGGTTAGACTGAAGTATATTGCCCTCCTTAGAAAAGAAATTCTCTTTTCCTGCTAACAGGGGTTTGGAGATTTTGAAGCTGGGAAATCATGTAATAGAATCTTAATATTATAAATCACACAGACAAATACGGGATGATGCTATTTTTGGCCATGTTTGTAACTAGGCGGGGTTACATGAAGGTAAAGAATTTTCAGTGGCTTCTTCACTTTCTGAGGGTGTTCTGTGTTTTGCACTCTCAGTAATTCTCTCCGGAGACCTTAGCCTGTGGTGGGCAGGGAAGGTATGCTTTTGTGAATTTAACAGTCTTCCACACTATTGAAGAGAAGAGCATCTGCTATTGGAATTAACCAGTTACCAAGGACCCACTCTGCATCATCCACCATTTGTACCTCCTTTGTGGTAGGTGTCATTTTTCTTGGTTTTCAGACGAGAAAACAATCCATGAGTTAGGTAACCTGCTCAAAAGCACCCATCTGAAAAGTGGCAGAATAAGGATTTAGATTCATGGTCATCTGACTCTAAAATGTACTTTGGAGAGGAGCTGTCTGGTCTTAGGCACATACATATTTCAGTTGTGGGTCCATGGGCTAGCAGCATGGTTATCACAGGCCCCACTCCAGACTTACTGATTCTTAATCTGCATTGTAACAAGATCCCAAGGTAATTGCAAAGCACTAGGGTACAAGGTAACAGGACTCTAAACATGTCTCCAGAGGAAGTCTGATAGTTGTCCTCCCAGATGTCATCTTCCAAGGACAAGGATGCAGCTAAGCATCCTGAGCTTTGAGGGATGCAACCAATCAATTACCTCTATGCTGCCCAAACACAAATGACAGGGTAATGCTCAGGAATGGAACTGAGGGAAAGTTTTCTCCTGGCAGTTCTGGAGTCAGCTATCTTTAAGTAGATGCCCAGGATAGGTGGTTGTCTACAGCATGTTTGGAAGGCTCTTGACCCACTGTGTCTCCTCCATGGCTGCTTTTGACACCAAGCTTTCTACCATTATGGGTCCCTGCATTGTTCTTGATAAAATGCTGCTTGCAGTTAACCAGTTAATAATACCTCACTGTGAATTAGTCTGTTGTATCTTCTTAAAGTAGCCAAGAGCAGATTTTGTCAGCCTTGAGAAAGAAGAAAGAGATCCAGAGGAGAAGAATATTGATAGCATGAAAATAGAGAAGGTATTGAAAAGATCTCAGCCTCTAGAACATTCTAGTCCTGGGGCTGGTGAAGGTACGTTTTACCTTCTACTCCTAACTGGTTTTCCTTTTAGAAGTCCCTCAGACACCTAGGCTGGAGACATCAGTGTCCTTGTCTGTCATTCTCCTCCCTTTTAGACGCCTGTCGGCTCCCAAGCCCCGCGAGCTTGTCTTTGCAGTGCTCTCCCCTCCTTTTCACAGTTTCACTGTAGTTTGGATATGCATTGTCTTCCACTGGGATCATCACAAGAGTTTCTTAAGTGATCTTCACTCTCTTCCTCAGTAACTTACAGAAACAGCATTGCCAGAATCACCTTCCTGGCAATTCAGCTTTGTACCTGTCACACTTACTCAAAAACTCAGCTCCTACTGAGAACAGACTAAAACCCCAGATGCTGTACTCTCTCATTAAAGCTATTCCAGGCTGCCTCTGTCTTATCCTTATTTCACAGCAGTCCTGGAATATGTAAACTCCATAAGGGCAATCTGAATGTCTTGTCCTCACTATTTGCTCCTAGCATAGTGCCTGTATGAAATAGGTTCCCCGTAGATATGGACTGATTGAATGAGTGAGCTGATTTCTCATGCTGATATTTTTCAAAAAGTCTGGCTAGAATATACTCCTTGGTCAGTCCATTTTCCATGCCTGGACCTCACTTCCTTTTTCTGCCGTTTATCAGAATCCTTAGAGGCCCAAATAAAGGCTCATTTCCTGGAAATCTTTGATTTACTCACTGAGATCATTCCTTCTTTAAATCCATAGCCCTTATCACAGAGTTATTTATTTGGTACTCAATTATAAGCTCCCTGAGGTCAGAAATGATTTACATTTCCTTATACTCTGCAGAATTTACCATCTTTCCCTTGGGCCTTTCCACATTCCAGTATGCCCTCCTCTTTCCCTGTCATTCAGCAAGCAGCTCTTTCATAATGCTTGTGTTGGGTATTATAGTTGCTTGAGGATCAGGCACCTCTTCCTCCCAGGAATGCTTATGATCCCTGGGGGCAGGTACTGCATCCTCTGGTTGCTCTCTGTGTTATCTAGTTTGTTGAATGATGAATGCTACATTCATCATTTTATCCTTTTGAATTTCACCTCCCATATTCCTTCTACTCAGTCCTGGGAACTCCCCTTTCTGGGTTTCTGCAAGTGCCATCACAGTGAATAGAAGTTATTGCCACTGTGACTCAGTATATCCTCTAGCTAGGGTGTGGTGAGTCAGGAGCCACCTCAGACTGCAGTAGTGGATCTGTTCCTCCCTGAGGGGGAGGCAGGAGTCTGCCTGGGGATCAGGAAAGAGGTTTTTTCCCCCCTCATTGTTTCCTAGAACTAAATATATCAAATTATTTAACTCTCTGTACTTCAATTTCATTATTTTAAAAAAAAGTAAGTGAGAATGGTTTATATTCTCTTTTCTAGAGTGCTGCATTGAGTGTTAATATTATAAAATGTTTTGAATCTAATTATTGAGACAGGTAAAGTACCACAATCATATCACTGCTGAAGCTGTGTACTAGACACCTCTTTTTCTGTCTCTCCTCCCTCTCCCACAAAGCTGGAGGCAACTATCCCCCACATGGATACTACGTCAGTAGTTTTCTAACAGACTTGTTCAAGTCCTGGCTCACTAAACTTTAGGGAAACCATACCATTTACCTTCAGTCTTTTAACAGATTGTCTTTGAGTTACATGGTGCCTGTTAAGGAAATACATCAAAATTGGAATCAATTGAGTAAAGTTAGAAATATTTCAAGAAAACGGTTTGCTTGACCTGCCCAGCCCCAAACTTTCACATCTACTAGTTTAAGGAGGGAAAAATGGCAAAGAGAAATCCCAGAATGTAATAGTAATGTATTCACTGAACTTGTGCAGGGTGGTTTGTCTATCTGAAAAACTCTTGGCAAAATTTCTCATCCTCCTGCTCCCTGATTGGCTGGGTAATTTAAAGTAGGCTTATTGCATTTGAATTTTCCAAATAGAATGAGTTCAGTTCACCCTTTCGTGAATGGTAGATGATTTGAAGTGCATTACTGGAGGAAACACAGTCTTGTCTAGAAGCATGCTAAACATGTGATTGTATCCATTTTATACACAGTGGGACAAAATCTTCTGTTACTTAGAGAATTATAATTACATGTAGAAATAAAGAGGAGACATATATGTGTATACATATATGTGTATACACATATATGTGTGTGTATATATATATATATATATATATATATATATATACTCATATGAGAAATTATAGAAAGAAAATGAAATAGTTAATTAACCAAAATAAGGTTTCTCGTGATCTCCTTTTTTTTCTCCTCTTCCTGGGAGTCCTCCCTCCATGACCAAGTCTTAGATGACATTCTAGATCTAGGTCCAAAAAAATCCCATCCCTTTAGACAAGCCTTCCTTTTCCATATGTCCGTGGCACCTCTTTTGAAGTGCTCTCACCTCATACATTGTGGTCTCCTTGTGTCAGAACCATCAGGATTCCGTGTCTCATTAAAATGTGAAATTAGAGGGCAGGGGTTATTCCTGGACCTTAGCCAGTGGTCTCTATATAATTTAGAAGCACCTGTGGAGCTTTTAAAAAATGTCAATCCCGGAAAGCCATCCTAGACCAACTGAAATCAGAGTCCTTGGGGGTGGGACTCAGACACGACTGAAAAACTTTTTAAAGCTTCTTGGTTGGCTGGTTCCTGAAAGCAGCAGGAATTGAGAGCCGCTGTTAGTATATATTTAAGAATGGCTAGCTCTGCCTAATTTGGTGCAATTGATCAGGATATATTTTGTCATGCTGCAGCAAACCACTGAACTTAGGAGGTTTGGGGTTTTTTTGGCAGAGGGAGCAGAAGGTATAGGGAAGGGTATTTGTTTAAAAAAGTGACTTCTGTAAAAAGGAGACTAGTTCCCAGGAGACTTAACAAAAGAGGAACCTTTGTGTGAACAGCACCTAGGGACTTCAGGTGTGGCATGGCTTGAGCCAGCTGCCTAAAGCCTTGCAACCTGAATCCTCCTGCCTTTCCCCACTTTGGTGTTGTAGACCAGGTGACTCAGTTCACCAGGTGGCTCAATTCACTTGAGCAGGCGATTCAGCACGTTTGGGATGAGACGCAGGAATCTTTCACAAGGGTTCCAGATGACAGATATTTGAGAACCACTGCTCTACAGCGCTGTGGAACTGAAAATGATGCGGGTCTTGTGTCATAAGCGGTGGTTCTTTTATGTCTCTCCTAGATTGTCTTTCTTACCCCCAAGTCATGTACAGTCATGTGCCACATAACATTTTTGTCAACGATGGACCCCCACTACATGATGGTGGTCCTATAAGATAACAGAGCTGAAAAGTTTGTGTCGCTTAGTTGACATAGCCATCTTATGGTCCTAACCCAACATATTACTCATGTTTTTGTGAAGATGCTGGTTTAAATAAACCTACTGCATTGCCAGTTGTGTGAAAGTAGAGCACATACAATTATGTTAAGTATGTAATACTTGATGATAATACGCTACTACGTTGCTGGTTTATCTATTCACTATACTTTTTATTATTATTTTAGAGTGTACTCTACTTATAGGAAAAAAGTTACCATAAAATACTATGTCATGTTATACCAGCAGCAGCCTCATATCTTGTGTTTACTGAGTCTCTTAACTGCATCATTTTTTTTTGTGCTCGATTTAAATCTCGTGGTGTTTTGTTCAGTGAGTGATATGTACAGGCTTGTGGCCCAAGAGCAAGAGGCTATACTAGATAGCCTAGGTGTGTAGTAGGTTGTACCACCCAGGTTTCTGGAAGTGCACCATATGATGTTCGCAAGAGGACAAAATCGCCTAACGACAGATTCTCAGAAGGTATCCCAGTATATAACTGTCATCATATACTTATTTTCTCTGAATTTTTATATATTTTTAAAGTTTAGCTCCTTATGTCATCCAGTATTTACTTTTATGGTGTGAGGGACCATACCACATAACTTTTTCCAAATGGTCTTAAAAACAGTTTATTAAATAATGCATTCTTTATCCTCCATCTTATAGTGCTGCCTTTATCTTATACTGAATTCACATCTCTAATATATTACTGACCTCTTCTTATTCAATTGATTCTTTCCTCTATTCTTTAACTGGTTATCACCACCATACTGTGTAATTACTCTAGTTTTAGAATGTTTTTATATATATTTGGGCAAAACCTCCCTAGTTATATTCTTTTTAAAATGAGTTCTTGGCTAAACATATTCATTTATTCTTTCAGATACAATTTGGGGTCAGTGTCAAAGTTCTCTTTAGAATCTCTTTAGAACTTAGATTTTGGTTGGGTGGAGTCTATAGAGCAATTACAGAAAGTGAACTGGTTATATCTTTATAACTGAGTCTTTTTATCTACTGTCTTCATCAGCTCTTTTTTTTAGGTACTTCAAGATAATTGATTATGCTTTTCCTTACACAGTTCTTTTACATTTCTCATTAAATTTATTACTGGCATTTTATAAAGTTTGTTCCTAGTTGGAATGGGATATTTGCTATAACATTTCTTTTGAAAATACTTATTTTTGAATATTTTGTTCTTATAATTTAAGGGATATGTCACAATCCACAAAATTAAAACAAGAATCTCATTTATCTGAATATGAAGGGATTGTGGCATTATCCACTTTTAATGAATAAACATTTTCTTTTTTTAATTAAAAAAATAAAATAATTTCTTCCTAAATGTCCTAGTACATTCTTTCTAGATCTATTTCTTCATTAATAGAGTGCCGTGGACCATTGGGCCATCATTCTAAAGACTCATGGTGGCTGTATGGCTCATGGGTGCAGAAAGGGCAAAAACTCGACTAAATGTTTTTGTGGCAGCTCACACCCTATGCTTCTGAATAGTGGCAAAATGTTCAGTGAAGCACCTCCTCTTCCTAAAGATCAAGAAAGCACAGTGAAAAGTGAAAAGAGGAGGGAAGTGTTGGAATTTTGCTTAGCAGAACAAGGGATTCAGGAGTAAGAGTCACGCTTTTGCTTAGAATTTCAGTAAGAAAAAAGAATGACCCCAGGAATCAAATAATTCTAAGAACTAATTATATAAAAGTTACTTGTAAGCTATAAAGTGATATTCAAGTGTATTAGGAAATACTAACTGCATGTGTTTGAAAGACATCCAAACAATAAACAGTGTCATTTCTGGATAAAACCTTGTTCATCCACCCCAGGATTCTTCTCATGGTTTTTTGTGAAAGCAGAAGAAATCGTAAGGTAATTCTTTAATCCAGATAGGTGTCATGAATAAAACATAGAACGCTTTGGGGATTCTGGTAATTGATGAATGTGCTATATCTCTTCTTAGCAGCCACAGACTAAATATCCCTCTATTCCCAAGTAAAGACTTGGGAGAATAATGCCCCATTATTAATAATTAATTAATAATGTCCCATTCCTGGTACCCTTCTCTTTGCATTTCTCTGTCTTCCCTCAATAATTTTGTCTTGCCAGGAATATATAAAGTAGTTAGGCAATCCCATTTTTTGAACAAAAGATAAAAGCCAAAGTTAAAGATGAATACTTAATCAGGTTCTAACAACTAGTGAATCCAGTTTTATGTACAAGGGATAACTATTCTGTATACTGAAGAAATTAAATTACTTTTTCTTATCTTTATATTTTCACATTATGTTCTGCTGCTATGAAATAAGTATATGTGAGGGTTTTTTTTTTAATGTTGATTTTATTTTTAAAGAAAAGGCTAAGAGATTATTAGGAAAGCAATGTATGTGTTAAAATCTGTCTGTGAAACAGAGGACCTGTTTGTCATTACTGGGAGGAGTAAGGGGAGGAGAAAATAACAACTAGAGACTTCTTAATATAGAAACAACTAGGAATTCCTGGAACTAATATTTTATTTAGAATCATTGGTTCTGTACTCATGTATATTTCTATACCGTGTTTCTGTACTCAAGCAAATGTAGATGTCAGGATGGTTTCACTGGTAAATTCTGTAACACTTAAGAGATACACAATTTTTCTGATAAGTAGTTTCAGAGCAGAGAAAAATAATTCTGATTTTTTTCTTTGAGATTAATAAACCCTAGTTTAAAACACTGAACAAAGATGGCACAAAACTAGAGAGTAATTTCATTGACTAATATAAATGCCATCTCATTTTAGAATTTTTGAGGTAGAAAAGACTTTAGAGATATCCAGACTATGCCTGCCATCTTTTAGGTGGGGAAACTGAGAACCAGAGTGGTGGAATATGCTTATTGAAGATCACGGTTTGGTACATGTGTATGGAAGGCTGTTTCTTGACTCAGCAAAGTCAGAACAGCACCCTTCTCAGGAAGGGGTGGGAATTAACAGTGAGTGAGTGCTATGCCCACCGCGTGCTATGTGTGGTTTATCTCCCATAATCTCACAGTCACCCACTGAAGGAGACTATATTGTCTGTCTCCTTTTGTCTGAAGTGAAAGCTGTGGCTCAAAGAGGCTAAATGAGGAGTGTGTGCTGAGAGTCTAATCTAGTTCTGTTTACTTTTGCTTTTTTATTCTACTTTTCTTTTTCAACATTCTGTACTTTGCTT
The DNA here is from genome assembly GCA_004027375.1 of Macroglossus sobrinus. Lineage (NCBI taxonomy): Eukaryota > Metazoa > Chordata > Mammalia > Chiroptera > Pteropodidae > Macroglossus > Macroglossus sobrinus. Next base: position 703,380 of record PVKZ01000047.1, on the reverse strand, counting down.
ATTTTTTTTTTTAAACCAAATACTGACTTTTTGATCAATCAGCCTTTCCGTGTATGGCTTCCTGATTGCTTTAGGGAAAGCGCTTCGAGTGGGTTGAACACGTTTAATGCACTGTGGCTTCAAAACTTCCCTCTCTGTGGGGGCCAAGCGGTTTTTTTGTCCACTTGATTAATCAAGCCTCTTTTTTCTTGATGTCCCTGTTTTCTTTACAAAATGTTAGGCATTTTAGAAATTTCTCCCTTTTTTTCTAAATAAATTACTTCAAATTATTTTTCAAGCTATGGTTATAGTTCTTCAGTGCAAAAATAGATGTGTTGATAAATAAAAGTGACCTGCTGGTTTGGATTCTTGGTCCTTCCTTGTACCCATTGATTTTCCTTGCCTCTTAACTAACTGACTACTATTATGGCTGCTGGTATTTATTAAATCTAAATATTATGTTTTTTAAAGACTTCTCTGAAATTCTTTTTGCATTTATTCCAAAATAAAAATCAAACATTAAAAAGATAGTTTTAATTTTAACTTAAAATGTCCAAGTAAATTAGAAGGAAAAAATAGCAAATGGAGAAAACAACCCCAGAAAAAGCAATTGTTTTCAAAGACTATTGTAAATACATTTGATCCTGTCATTTAATGCTACACATGCCATAGGGGACTTAACTCTTCTTAACTTGGCAATTTTCGTCCTCCCTCAAATAGGCCATAGAAAGTACACTATCCAGAGAAAATGTAACAAGAACATTGAATTTGGGGAAATTAGAACTTCATCAAAACAACGTTTTACGTGAAAGATTTGCTTTTCTTAATTAAATGTCAGGCTAGATTTTAAAAATTCCTAACTGAGAGGCCCTGATGAGTTAAGTATCAAGGCAGAGGAAAACCCTCCTCCTTTTTTTACCTTTAAACTTTGCCCTGTCCACCTCCCTCTGTATTTCCACCTTGCACCCCAAGCTTTTGTGCTCACCTCTGTACTTTTGAAGCTCTCTTTATTCTCAAGAATACAGCAATCACCTTTTTTTCCTTTGAAGAAAGATGTATTTCAAGTACATTTATTCCCACTCAACTAATGAAAGCTCTATACTTTGAATTCCATTATGCATATTTTTATTTGGGTTGCTACATATTTAAATTATAACTTTCTCCAGTTGAGGATATTTGGGCGGGGGATGGAGCGGGGGAACCTGATGGTTGACTATAGGAGAGGAAAAAAGAAAAATGATGAGGACTGCCCAGGAAGGAAGCATGAAGTCTCTAGAACTGCTCTTCTGTGTCTGTTGGAAGGAGTTTTGGCCCAGAGAAGGTAGTCAACAGAAGGCTGGACAACTCTGGGTGTCAGGGGAGTGGACTTAAGAAATACCAACAGCATAGGTCTTGTCAAAGATTTCTCACCTCAAAGAACCAAGTTACCTCATATCTCTGGCTCCACTTGGGAACTATATCAGCTGAACATTTGGTTAGAGAACCAGGCACTGGGAAACAGATGTGTCTTCTTACACATAAAATCTACAAAACCACTCACTCCCTGGACCCCTAAAACTCCAAAAGATTTTAGTCTGACAAGGGATGATAACATGGAAGTTAAGAGTTTAATACCCATTATTGCCAATTCAAGATGTATAAAATGTCACTGACATTTTCTTTATAGGATGCTGTCCTTATTTTTTAAGTGTCTATTTAAAAATGCTGTTGAGATTTTTGTAGTTTCACTCCAGGCTTTGGTCCTCTTGCACGGTTCTCCCCTGAGCATCCTAAAATTTTAGCCACAGGGCCTTTGGGGAACTGTTCTCCTGCCAATGGGAAGTGGTTACAGACTCCCCTTCTGTCTTTCCCTGGTCTGCAAGCTAGCTGGTCACCAGCTGTGACACTCTGAGATCCCGTACAGACAATCCTGGGTGGCAGCTGAGTACAGCTTGGGGAGCAGAGTTGGCTCATTGTTTTATGGAGCAAGCTTAGGGAGAGGCGTTCTAAAACCACAGAGGAAACCATTTTCTGTTTCTCACTTCATAATTCAACAGATGATGTGCCTTCATGGATTGATAATATAGTCCTCTCACTGATCAACAGGTTGAAAAAGAAAGCTTGCTTGGCACAGATCTGGTAGTGAGGAATGTACTGCGTGCTGAGTAAAATATTTCAACTCTTTCTTGAAGCAGAAAGGAGGTTTCAACCCTGACCTAACTTATGTGACTATTATTAAAAAAAAAATCCTATTAAATGAAAATTTGGATATAAATAAACGAGGCTACCAGTTTCCTAAGCCATCTTTTAATTTTTTTTCTTCCAAAGTTAATTCCATTGGTTTTGCCTTACAATGCAGTTGTTGCTATGGGGCCGGCCACTTTAGCCACACCTAGTAGCTGAATCTGCAAATACCACAAAGCTTACTTCCTTTAGAAGGATTTAGCTTGATTAATTTACACTCTTGGGTGACATTTCCCAATTGAGTAGAGGGAAAAACTAGCTTAATTTAACCACATTAGCCACATCACGGATGAGGAAATATAGGGAGTGTGTGTAATTGATTTATTTGCCTTCTACTTAAGTGAAGATGTTTCCAGCCTTAGATTTTACCTTGTCCTATAGGAATTTTATGAGCAAAATATTTTAGACTATGGTAATTTCAATGTTCTTTTAAGTCTATACTGCTGGCTAAATAAAGCTTTGTTTGTTTGTTTGTTTGTTTTGCCAAATGTGAAATAATAGAGCAGAATATGACCATGTGCGCTGCATTATAAAAATTATATCTGATGGATGTTCGTGTTTAGAAAAATCATAATCAGGCTCACCATTTGTAGATAGGGATAACAAACTCCTTTGCCAAAGTTGGTTTCATCATAATTGCTTGCCTTTATGGGTTTTATTTTCATATCTGTAGTAAAATCCATTTGATTATACTTTAAAATTATTACATGAAAATTTGTTGTACGGAGCCTGATCTGAGCCCTGACTCTTATAATTTTAGAGCAATTCTCTCAGTTTTCACATCTGTAAAGTGGAAATGTTTATAATAGTTATAATAATAAATCACCTCCTAGAATTGTTATAAGGATCAAATCAAATGAAGTATCTGGAAGTATATTTTCTATAAACTGTAAATAATTTAATAACTTTAAGGAAATATTATATAAGCATAGATTTGCTGTAAAACTAGGGTGTTCTTAGGGGTGTGCTGTATGAATTACTGGCGATACCAGAGAGTTTTCCAGATGGTCCAACATGTGTCCAAAATTCAAGTCCTATGAAAAACACATATTTTAAAAATAAAAGACATTTGTCATGGCATTCTGAGATCTAGATTCAAAAGAACATAAGCACTGAACAATTTTTTTTAATCCAGGAAGCTTTAGGGTTTTCTTTTGCTTTTGGTATTTTATGTGTGTAGTTGGGGAGAAGAGTAAAAAATAGGAGTCACTGCAGGACTGGTTTTTTGCATGACCCAAGAGAGTCCTACATGACACAACCAGGAGCTTATTACCTGAGAAGACATGAGAAACCGAGTGCAGACAGCACTGCATGTATTCCAAATGATAACCTGTAACATTCCTCAACAAAAATTAGGGCCATGCACAATTTCAAATGATAAAGGTTCTTTTCCATCATTCTCAAGGGAAATCATTTGAATTTATTAGTATTTTTTCTCCATTATCCCTGCCAAAGTTTATTGGCAAATAAATATGCAGGCTGCTTAGCAGTGGCAAGAAGTATATGTACATTTTAAGTACAAGTCCATCCCAGCCTCCAAGTAGCTAGGAAAACAGGTGCAAGACTTCAAAGCAATCTGGGAGCGAGCCTGGACAGGTTTCTTCTCCTTTTCCATGCTCAGCATCATGTGATATGTGCATGGGACAACAGTGAAAAGCAGCCCTTGATGCAGAACCAAGTGGATTTTTCACTGTTCATATTCAACACAGATCTTTTGATGCAAAAAACATGCTCTCCTGATGTGGCCACTGAATCATCACTTGCTTCTTTCAAAATCCCTCAAATCTTGAATTTTGATGGTATTGGTGGATCACATACATCTCCTACTGCAGCAGCCCATGCTTGCCAGTGAAGTGTCTGAAAGTGGTTTCAAGTAATTTTAACAAAGTCTTTGATGATAGTCCACCTTTCAGTACATATCAAGTTTAGTACATATATCTGCCAAGTTGCGCCAAATCTTGTTTTTTTTTTCCATTTTAACATCACATTTGTACTTTGTTTAATAATAAAACTAGAAAACCATGAGCAATGCATGGAATTAATAAAGATTATTTTGAGTAGGCTGTGTGCCATGTGATGCCCTACTTTTTCTCTTTCATAGTTTTGACCCATTGTGATGTGAATATTTTCTTGGATACAGTTTTTTTATTGTATTACATTTTTAAAATAAAAGATATTAAAGACTGTTAAATCTTTATACCAATAGGTTTGTTAAAAATTCCTCAGCAATATTCACAGTAATGAGGGGTTGGTGGATGTGTTTTTTGCAAATGAGCTTTTTTTTTTGTCTGCTTAGGAGTTTTAAGTTCCTGTAGATGTCACCCATAAATGACATATGGGTGGATGGAGCAAAATGATGGAGACAACTTATGCCAGTCTAATAAGTAAATAATGCTGATAGTCAATGTTAAAGAGTTGGCAAGTTTCTCTTGGATTCCCTACTATTTTTGACACCCTCCAGACTGAACCAGAAGACCTGGTAGTGTGACCTGGCTGCCAAACCCTGCCAACTGATTTCTGTATAGTAATGTTATGGAGATCTAACATGCTTTGGAGAATATTTGGGTGAAGCTAGATGGAGATTTTCCTGCTACCAGCTGACACTGCTTTGGGGGTATAGCAGTTTCTGTCACTGTCACCAGTGGAAAAAATGCTGTTACCATATTGAAAAAAGATGACATTTGGTAGCATTTTCATCTCAGAAATTGTCTCAAATGGTTGTATTTTGAAGAGCAAAGCATTCTGTTGATTGGTTCTGAGACATTATTTCTTCTAATTTGAAATTATATTATCCATCATAAGAATGAGCAAGGTGAATTAACAGAATTAGCAGTGGGGATATGTGGAGATCTCCATGGCCCCCCACTTCCATTTTGGTCTTACAGTACCATCAGGCTATGAGCCCAAGGGAGGAAGAGGGTCTGTCATGTTCATCACTTTTTCTCCAGGACTTAGTGCAGTGCTTGGCATAGAGTAGACGCTCAGGTTGTTGAATTAATTAAGTGAATAAAAAACCAAGTAGAAAAGGAGATCTTGGAAACAGGTGCAAAAATAAGCAAGTCGCATAATTACTTGCATTTCATGTAGGTTTTTTGGTTTGTTTGTTTAGGTGGCTGGTTTTGGAAGGCCAAGAACACAAGGGAAATCACACCAGACTCCAGCCTTCACATGGTTGTTGTTTATGATGTGATGGATAGAATGAAGGTGTTCTTTCCCCATCCTAGCACCACTCCTCTCCTGTTGTATCTTGAGCGTCACCATCAACCAATACTCTGTCCTCTTGTTGCTGCTACTCTGAGATAGCCAATATTGGTAGACATTTAGATTCTTTACATTTGTGTTAAACACTCCTGCTAGTATTCCTGTGAAGCAGGATTGCTGATTCATAGGGTATATGCATAGACACTTGGAGAGGAACTCCATAATTGGTTTCCAGAAAGGTTTTGCCTACTTACGTGCTCACCAAAGACTGAGTGGACTTATGTAAATAAGGTAACATTTTGGAATTACTGGAGGATAATTCCAAACAAGTAACTAGGAACTAACTGCCTGTAATCTCACAAAAATTTTGAGGACAAGAGATTCTTTATATTCTTTTATATCCCCCACTACACAGTTAACTGATTAATGTAATTGGCCTACTCAGTCAGGAAGTTTCTCCTGTAGATTTCATACTCTTCCCCTTTACTTGGGCATTTTTCCAAGGGGTTTCAGAGAAAGAAAAAGTAGCTCTTTCCTATGAGGATATGCTAGTTACCAGGTGTTTGCTTACACACGGTGGAAGTGGAAAACGTATTTATTAAACTCACTTTTGAGGTTCAGCTTTCAACTATAAACCTTATGCAATAAAGAAAAAAAGGAAGAAAAACTACAGGCTAGAATCAAGGCAGGAAGAGAGTAGATCTAGAAGGAAGTGGAGAATCAGTTTGTTCAGAGGAAGAAGGACAGACCACCAATGGGAAGCAGGTCCAGTGTGTGTGGTTGGGGAGTGGGTGGCAGTAGGAAGTCTCACGATGTGAGTAGAGGGTTGGTAAGTGGATGGAATGTATTCGGAAGCAGATAGCGATGAAGCTGAACAGTTAAAACAGGACCTTGAAAAGCAAGATGTGGAACTGGAATATATGATTTCAGAATTTAAAAGTAATATGACACTTCTTAGTAGATTGTACTTAGATTGTGTTTACTAAGCAACAACCACTTAGTGAGATTACTATGTATGGCCAATTAGATAAGACCACCAAGGCTTTATGGAAAGGAAAGAATTTCGGACTTATATCTTTACTCAGCTGAGCTCCTTTTTAAGGGAGTACATGTGAGGGTGGAGATATTGTTAGGTTTGTCTCCATGATGGGAAACACTTGATTGAAAAGCAATATGGAGCCAGTCTTGACAATGTCATTGGCTATATCCAATAGAAAGCCAACAAAGGCAATTCCTGAAACCTTTTCTGTTCAGTCGTAACATAAAGATATGACTTAATTGATGGAGAGATTTAGTTTATGTGACTTTTGCATTAGACAGGTCAATGACAATTCTGCTGTGGATTTATAGGACAGAGACTACTAACTAGAAATACCTGTAACTAGAACACTGCTGATGTCCAGATTAATCTATATTTTAATGAGAATTAATGTCATCTTCCCAGTGACAACCAAATAATGGGTGTCCTGGATCAGTGTGTTTACTCATTTCAGTCTGTGAGTCGTAATTTGGAAATATTGGTTTTACTTTTCATTTTGAGAAGTTAAATGTGTTTTTAAGAGCTGTAAAAAAAGGCCCAGAATTCATTTCCATTAAATTGGCTGCATTCTTGGATATCGTAATCCTATCATGCAATTTGTCTTGCAAAAAGCAATGAGAAACTTTGAATTCTTTACCTGTGACTTAGAGTAGGTGATTTAACCTCTCTGAAAACCCATTTCCTCTTAGGCAAATGGAAATAATGGCTACTTCCAGTCATAGGATTGTTTGAGGGCTCAAAATGAGAAAGGAGTTAAAGCTAAAATACTGCAAAATTGTAGGGTACATTTTGCTTTTAAAATAATTTATACTCATATTCACTTTTTATCTAGGCCCTGGATTCTAGGCTAAAAAGAGAGCTCTTGTGCTTTATTCTATTTGAATTAGCCCTACTTATTTCTTACTTTAAAATAAGTCTTTCTATTTCTTTTCTTTTGAACATCACCCCTATTCTTCAGTAATAAAATAGAGCTACAAGTAGTGAAACTGGAATTACAGAATTATAAAGCCAGAACTAGCTGCAGATGAAAAGAAAAGCAGTCTGATTAAAATAACTCTCATCAAGGTGAAAATGACCAACAAGTATAGCTCTAATAGGACTATTTTTACATTTTTTAGAGATGTGCTACTGATTGTTAATGGAAGTAAATTTCAAATTGTGGAAGACATGAGGTATTGATAATTTGGGACTCAAATTTCTTTCTAGCTCTGTTGGGGCTGGGAAAGTGATGTGTGTGTATATGATTTCCTATTAGTAAACAATTTGGTGCTGACATTGACAATGAAATTGATTGTAATCCATAGAAGAGGAAATCTGTCCCTTTTTTTCTTGCCATTTGTATTTATTGTTCCACCTCCTCCATCTCATCCGAAAACATGGGGCAATTACTGGGTTCCAATAACTGTTCTAACCCTCTGCTAACCTCTAATTCTATATAGTGTTCCTCCCTTAGTTCAAGGATGTACTTCTTTTAACTGTAGATTTGTGTTTGAAAAGAAAGATAGTTGTGATTTAAAAGGACTGTCACTATTCCAGATATTTTGGTGTCCCCATAGTGTGTCCACTGCATAGTGAGCAGAACCGTGGATTGTGCAAGGCTGCTCTCACGGCTTTTGGGATTTTCCTCAGTTTGTCCTTCTGCGTCAGGTCAACAAACTTCTTTAAAGGGCCAGCTTGTAAATATTTTAGTGGACCATACTACCTGTTTGAAACTCCTTGACTCTGCCAATGTAATGTGAAATCAGCCGTAGAAAATACATAAAGAGTAACTGTGGCAATGTTCCAATACAACTTTATTTACAAAAACAAGCAGTAGGCCAAATTTGGTTGGCCCTTGTACTCTATCATTTCCATAAAGACAGGACAGATGCCCTTATAATATTAAATGGAATACATTTAATCAATTTAGGGTGTTAATTTGTAAATATTCTAAAGCTGAATCAAAGATAGATTTTTGAAAGTGTGCTTAGAAATATGCCTACAAAAGACTGTGTTATCACAATTTTTCAGTTCTTCTACTGTGTGCCTGTGAATTGGGTGAAGGCCTGGCAACAGACTTTGAGATTATTTACTTTTCTCAAGTATTTACTTTTTCTCAAACACTTTCTCAAGTATTTACTTTTCTACACATTTAGTCTGCCATTTTTCACATTGCACTGTCATTTGAAATTAATGCCACTGACCTAATTTAAAATATACCACTCGTAGAGCTGGAAACTATATAAGAGGGGGAGCAAGGAAGGACTAGGAGAGGAAAGTTTACCTTAAATGATCCTTGAAGTCTATATCAGGTACCTTGAGAAGCCATTGCTTCTTGATATTTAAGATCTTCAATTACAGTGCTTTGATTCTTAACCTTAAAAAAATTCTCTTTCAACCATTTCAAGCCATGTGGAATATCTATTACTGCTTAGGAATTTACTGTGGTTTTTCATTGATCGTGGCCCCAGACTCTGGAATAAGTATTAATTTATTTGGGCAGAGAGTGTAGGAATCCACATGCAGAATAAAGTGAACTTTATGCTAAAGCAGAATGTTGAAGCTGGGAATGATTAATTCTTAAAAAACGAACCATCAGCATTAATAAATATTGAATTCTAAGAAAGTTATTTTACAGTTTGCTTTTTAAAGTACTGAGGTAATCTGACTGGCTTCCCATTTAAAAGTAAGGTTTTATTTTTTTCTCCCTCATGAACAATATTTGTTTAGAGTCATTGGTAAATTATTAATCTGCGTTCCAGTGTTTCATGTTTGAAATACCAGTCCTCCCGTCTTTGGGGGATTTGATCTCACACTGTGTTCAGCAGAGGGTTCTGGGAAGTGGGAATGGCTGTGGTTTGCTCTTTTAAAGACCTTAAGAGAGAATCAAAAAGCCATGGTTATACAGGAAGTAGGCCTGCCCAGTGTTTGACAGCTGGCAATTTCCATATGCAGTCATATGATGCCATGAACTAAACTGTGGGAAAGTTTGGGTGGCCTTCTCCCCCACTTTGATTTGCAGAGGTCCTAGAATGTCCTTTAAAGTGTTCTCACAGTTCTTTTGAACAGATGTCAAAATCTCAATTCAGAACTACCCCAAACGTTTGTATTCTGAGTCTTTGGTTCATTTTCCTCTAACGATGCACATTTACAGTCATTATTGTGGTGTCCAATGAACTTGACTGTTCATAAGATTCCAGAGAGCTCTGGCCCTGGCTCCACACCACTTTCTAGTTATGGCACATTAGTTAAGCCACTTAACCTCTCTGATTCCTTCACTGATTGGAGTTTATAACAGGATGTACATCATAGTGTTGCTTGAAGATGAAAAAAGCATAGCTCCTGGGACCTGGCATGAGGTTTCCTCCTTGAGACTGTACGCTCCGTGGGGAAGCTGTGTTTCCAGTGTCTGTAGCAGTGCCTGGTACACAAAAGGAGCTCAAAAAATATTTGTTAAAGAAGTTAATACTAAGCACTCAGTAAGTGTTAGTTATTACTGTCATTATGAATAACATTCTCATACTTATTATGTCACCTTTAGCCCAAGTGCCATTTTGAGTTCCTCTCCTTACCTTCTGCTGACAACAATAATCTTTATGAAGCAGCTATGCTGTCAATAGAATGCTGGGTTCAAATCCTGACCTGCCCTGATGAGCCTATGTGCAAAGTTGCTTATTCTCTTTGAGCTAGTTTCTTTGTCTATAAATTGGGATAATAGTGTCCTTTCACAGAGTTTAAATACTATGTCTCTGCTTTAGTTTCCTCAAGAATTTATGGATATAAACAACCCTGGTACTTACTCCTTTCCCCGTGTCTTGGATTCTCACTCTCTAACTGCTTAGCCCTGTAGGTGCTGTCTGCTCTACACTGGAGCCCATTGCAGATTGCACAGCTGTGGAGGTCTGGTGAAGTCCTCTCCCCAGCCAACAGCCATGTTGAGAAGGTTTGTCATTAGTAGCTGCGTTTCCTCTCCACATTGATCAAACATCTGTGTTTCGATTAGGCTTATCTCTGAAACGGTATATGTCCTTTAAGTTTCCATGATTTGTCTTTGTAAAATACTACCAATAATACTACTTCATATCAGATGAATTAGAGAAGTACAAAAACCAACAATAGCATGTCTGGGGGTTCATAGAAGTTGTTAAAATTCACTTTCTGACTCTTCCCTGCCCGCCCCATTCCCAACACCTTTTTGGTTCAATATCTGGTCAGTCGCTAAGCCAATGCAGGTTCGTTCCTTTTCAAAGCTTACAAAGTCTTGATAGTTCGAGTCTGGAATTAGATCAAGTTCTCTTTCCTCTTGTAGAGTCTCTTCCAGTCCACACTCTGGGAGGTAACACAGGTCCAAGTAGAAGCCACTTGCCCAGTGCAAGAAAATGCACTGCTCTGCTCTCATCCCATCTTTGAGCCAAGGCCAAACTCCACAAGGTTTTTTACTGCCTAGGTAATACCTAAGGGTAAACTTTCTCTTGCTCATTCTACTGATGTCTCCGTTATCTGTGCACACTGGATATAGTGTAGTGGAATCAGGAATTGTTACTACCACAGCTGCTCCTGCCAGTACCAACCCCACTATCACCTCAGTCCCACCACCCAGCTTCATCGCCTCCACAGGTAGGAAGCTCTGTGAGGTTTTGTCTTCTCCTCTGCCTCCTTTTAGCAATAGGCTAGCCTCCACACTCCTGTCCCTGCTCTTGGGCCCAACACCTTCTCTCTCACGACAGCTCCCATAGTGCTGGGGAAAGAAGAGGGAAGAGGGTGTCCATGTGTTTAACATTCCTTTGCCCACTGACAGGGTGTCTCAGCCTTGCCCAGGGTGTCTGGAAATGGCAGCCCAACCTAGCCTTTCCTTGACTTCACTCTTTCCCTTCTCATCCCCAGTGCCTCTCCCCTAACCCTCCCTACCCCATCTAGTCTTGCATTTCTACCTGTGAAGATACATCATATCTGACAGCTTTATGTTACTCCATAGCTGCCACCCTAATTCAGTGACCACCATTTCTCACCTAGAATGGTGTGGGGTATTTGTACTTGATCTCTCTGCCACCGCACTTGCCCTCCTGCATTCTCTACATAGTGGTGCTGTTTTTTAAGTAAACAAATGCAAATGTTTATATAATGCTTACTGTGTGTCAGCATATGGAGTAGTATTTAGGACTACATTTCCTGAAAATACAAAATGGCTGAAAGGCAAGCAGCTGGAGCCTGACAGTGGGGATGAGAGGCAAAATTTTATCCCTCACAAGGGAGAGGCCCAGATTAGAGACTCCTGCATAAAGCTATGTGTTCAATGAAAGAAGAGAGTAGGAAGGGGAACATATCATCGACATGTTCCTTTTACTGAGACTGTGTCCAGGTTCTAATTCCTAGAGGTGCATGTAGCTGATTGCCTGAATCCTGGGCCTTAGGATCTTTCTACTCTCTTCGGAGGGATTCTCTGACTTGCAGTTTTACAAAACCTTTTTACATACATGGAAGATGGGCAGGATCTTGATTACTCAGCCAGTAAGCAGTGGACTCTGAACTGGATGCTTTTGAGTCATTTTTCAATGTCAATTCTACTATATTGCAGAAGGGAGAAATTCACGTTGCAATTATGTGAATTAAAACATAGCTGTAAAATATACAAGTAGCGTTACATATTTTAACACAAAAGAAAGTTCCATAGACAAAAACAGAATGATAAAATCATAAAAATGTAAATCCATTGTGTAGGAGTGATTTAGGCCCGAAGGGTTATTTAAAAACAAACAGGTATCATCATTTGATGTGCCATTGTAAAACATTTTGTGATTTTAAATTAGAAGGTGGGTTCAGGCTGACCACCCAACTAATTCTACTGTGCAATTTTCCGGAGGAAGTGAAAATTATTTGAGTATTGAGAGAAAAATATAGCTGTCTGGGTTTTTTCCCCCGCCATGTAAGCACCTGATAAAAAAAAAAGTGCCCAATAGAAGAGGAACCGGACTTTTGAGTGATTAGAGTTTAGTCTCTAAAGAATTCAAGACCATAAAGAAAGTGTGATGATTTTCCTTTTCCCATTTACGTCGAAAGTTCCAGTTGCTTCTTGTGCTGTGAGAAGATTCTTGATGCCTCCGCGTTCTGATTCACTGGAGAGCCCTGGTCATAGGTCATGGAGGTCAGAGCTGGAAAGAGTCGTGGAGATAAATCCATGTCTCCCATCTGTCAGGTGAGAAAATGAAGGCCAGCTATTGAGAGTCCAGAGACTTGGCTAAGCTAATATGAGCTCACTATAGATGCCATGAAAATAAACACCTGCTTCCACACTCCGCAGCTTTTGCTCAGCCTAGGTCAGTTTAAGAAGGAAATGCTGGTTTAATTTTAACTAATTGAATTAGTTAAAAAATAAAAGGAGGAGGAAATGTTAGATTAATTTTTAAAAATAACTGTCAGTATGCCTTCCTGGAAAAAAGTTAAAGTGGTTGGACATGTACATTTTAATGCTCATTTTTTTTTTAAACTTTCAAACTCCAGAAATTTCTGAGTTGGAATATGTAAATGATCTCAATCAACAGTTTATTGTGGAGTATGTGCTGGTCAGCTGATCTCACATCCTGCTGACTGGGATTCACTACAGGAATTTAAGGCCTTCAGTCAAGCTGTGATTATTTCCACAAAATCCCTGGTTATGTAATTTGGAGGCCCCTCCCCGCCCCCCGCTTAATAGGAAAGAAAAATTGGATTAGTTTAGATTGTGAAACCTGTGGAAGGGAGAGATAGTTCTCCAAACCAGTCATTTCTTTCCAAAAATCCTTAGAATGCTAAACATAAAAGCCAGTCCAACCGTTTTTTAAAATTTGTAACTTGCAATTAAGATCATCTGGATTCTTCTCAATGCCTTTATTATTACTCCCTGATAGAAGTAAGGCTCTTAGGAAGCTTTTAACATCTTTAGAACATAAGTCTCCATTTTTACACACTTAACAATCTGGAAGAAGTAGATGTAACACTTGGGCTTTCATTCAACCAATGATTCTGAAAGCTCTACTCTGTGCCACTTTGCATGTGAGGTGCTTAGGTTGGGATAAACACAGGCAGGACACAGCTCTCTTGTACCTGGATGCTGGGAGAACATTCACCTTGAACTTGCAGAGCTCTGTCAGCATGTGAGTTGCTTCTTTCCCACCTTTACTCACCTTGAACCAACCCAGATTCTTCAGTATCCCCGATTGCTCCCCTAAACCTGTCTAATTCTCAAGGTGGCCTGATTTTTTAATGTATTTTTTAAATTAAAAACCCAGATTATTCTCTCATAAATATGGGATTTAACACTTACAGTGTTGTGCATTTACATATGAAGGACACTGTAGCAAAGTCTGGGTTTGCTAACAGTTCAGATGTCATATACTCAGCCTCATTGTCTCATTGTCTATACATACATATATATACATATATATATATGTATATATATGTATGTATATATACATATACATATACATATACATATACATATACATATACATATACATATATATATATATATAATATATTTGTCTGACTTTGTGCCATGCTCTTTGACACAGGAAAACTTAATTACCCTACTTTCTCCCAGCTAAGCAGTCTTTTCCTATTTATATTTATGATTTGTGGCCAAAGTGAGTCCTGCGCTCTAGTCCCCTTCATTCAAATATACAGCTGGCGCAAATGGAGATTCCCTCCCCTGACCCCGTAGGTTCTGAACTCCAGTTTCTCTAGGACTGTTTGCATTCTGCTTTTGGAAGAAAGCTTCCTCTCTCTCCAGGCAACCAGGGGACTCCTGGGGCTGGAGGAGTCACTGTAGGCACATGGAAGGAGGGTGTTTGTTGCTCCAAACTCAGAAAACCAGAGCCCCAGAAACTTTAATGATAGCAGGAGGTGATAAGTCCCCCCAGATGCTCTTATGGGCCAGCCAAATCCCAAACCTGCTGTTCTTTTAACCATGAAGTTTTCCTCCTTTCAGCAAGGTGGGGCCTTGAAGCTCACACCAACATTGATGCAGTCGTCAAACACAAACAACCATTCTCCATATTGACCTTAATTCTCAAGTTCGAATTTTAATTCTTGTGTCAAAATTTTTTTTATGTGTCATGTTCAGAAATTACTAAATTTGTTAAAAACTAGGACTATTGGTTTGTTGGTTTTTTTTTTTTTTTGAGAAACTGATGGTTATTTTTCACCAAACTTATTTCCATTTTCTGTTGCCATTGATTTTTAAGAAGCACCGTTTTTTTAGTGTACCTTTAAGAAACATGCTGTGAACTAAATTAAGACATGTTATCAATTGTAAGATATATTCTGATTTTAGATATGTTAAAATGCAAAAACAAAACAACTTGCTTTCTTTCCCTCCCAATGTGCTTCTGAGAATTGATACAATCTGGGTCAGGACTTGATTAGATTTCACTTTCCTTCTCTCAGAGCTACTTAAGTTTCTAGAATAGCCAGGTAAGCAAGACCATTTCTTTTTAGCCCATCCCACACTCTCAGCTTCCTTCTTTTCTCTAATAGGGAAGCATTTTAATCTTGAAAAACACGTGACTATACTCTCGAATTATCTGGTTTGTTTAACTGCAAAGGATTGGGGCTTTTATATCAAAAAAGGCTGTGGGTTTTCTTTTATTTTAATTTCACTTTTCAAAACTAATAAATAGCTTTTAAGGTCAATATTGTCAAAGCAATTTGTAGGTATAGATACAACTTCATTTGATAGTTTAAGTTATAAAGATGACATGAAGGATACTTTTTCTCGGTTGAGTCCAGAAACATCATTAACTAAGAAGGGTAACATGGAGAAGTGACCGGTGAAGGAAATAAGGCAGGAAGGATCCCCAAGTTCTTATGTTGCTGCTCTGCCTTGTCCAGAAATCTTTCTGACAGTTTCTGACAGTATTCTTGAATATTTCCAGTGATTAAGAACTCATTGTCTCAGAAGGGAGCAGCTAACCTTATTAGAAAGGTCAGGGTGATTATGTTTCTTTTATTTTTTTTAAAATTATATACTGCATTTATTTTCTTTTGAAATTAGAAAAAAATATAGATTACCACAGAAACTTCATGTTAGAGTTAAAATTTATTTTTTATGACATTTATCAATTCATACTGGTTTTGCTTCTCTAGAATTACCCAACCCTGCAAATCTTTCCTGCCCATTATAATTGATATCTCCTGTGAGTCCCCTCTGAGACTTATAGGAAATATATGGTTCCTATAAGACATGAAGTTGAACAGACCTGGGTTCCAGTTCAACTTTGTAGTTTACTCACTGTGTGATCTTGGGTAACTTACGCATTTTCTTCATTTTTAAAATAGGAAAAATAGAGTTTTTTGTGAGAATTAAATTAGTTTATCTCATAGAGTTTGTGAGAATTAAATTAGTTGGCACATGTAATGCCCTTGGTACAATGCCCAGCGAATAGTAAGTGCTTAATAAATGTTGATATTTTTAGTCACCATTCTGGTAAGCTTTTTCTACTTCTTACCTTACAAACTGAAGTAAAACAAAAACATGTTAATACTTTTCAACTTCCTACTTTCTATGAATGGCATAATAAGTGTTTCATTATCATAATTTAAAATCCTGATATCATTTCTTTTTTTCCTTCAACCCTTTCCTCGATTTCAATGTCCAATCAGTTATCAAGTCTTCCACCCACCCCTTCCTCTAATTCTCAAGACCACGCATTTTGACAATTATAAAAATGTATACCTGGTTTTCTTGCTTCCAGCATTTCCAGGGCAGAATGGTGGGAAAAGCAGGCACTTTACTGGTAGCCTCACTTGGATTCAAATTCTGATTTCACCACACTCAGGAGTGAGTGGTCAAGTTATTTAACCATTTTGAGACTTAATTCCAGTACTGGCAAAACGGGAATCTGCATTTTTCAAAGTGTCTGTTGGATAATGAAGTAGGTTTATAAGATAATGTCTTTGGATGTCCAGGCACACCTGAGGCACAAATGCCAGTTACCTTCCCTCTTCATGTCCAGTACATTCTATGTTTATTTGAATTCCTGAAATCACTGTTCTAATTACATAACACCTTGCTTAAAAATCCTCTGTGACTCTCCATTTCCTGCTAAGGTGTGTCTAACATCTTTGGCACACGTGTTCTATGGAACAAAGGTTCTAGAGCCAAGTTGAGTGTGCTTGAATCCTGACTCCATGACTAACTAACAGCCTTGGGCAGTTCTATAAAATACTCTCCTCCTCATTTCTAGAATGGTAGTGTTCATAACATACCCACCTCATAAGCATCACAAAGATTGAATTAGCCCATGTGTCGGGCTTGAAAAAGTTCCTGACTGTAATTATCTCATGTCCTCCCTGATGTCACACCAACTTTCTTTCCTGGCACTTCTCTCATTACTCTTCTTTAGTACTTCTAGGATCCCATTGAGCCAGACTATTTGTTCTCCTAAATCTGTCCCTCACTTTTATCTCCCCTTGTGTAGGTTTCACTGCTTCGGTTAATAGGAACTTGCCCACCCATACCCAGGCTTCCCAACCAGTGTGGGCCAGGTACTGAAACCCAGCGCTGCCCCTCTGCAAACGGACGGTGTTGTCATTCATAGGTGGGCGTGTTGTATTTAGGGGTACAAAACCCATTAGCGGTCATCTGTGCGTGCCATTAACCTTCTTTATGGAGGTATCTATTGCTGGTCTCTTCCCAAATTATGGCCTCTGTTTGTTTACCTTGGTGATTGTGAGTTTAGAGTTTGCTCCCAAGAATCTTGACTGCTTCCATGATTCATGTCAGATTACAATCTCTTACCCCCTCATTCCAGCTTTCCTTGGGGAGGAGAAAGATAGAGGCATGTTTTACCCTACATGACTTTTATCAAATTGTTGGAATTGCTCACTGACCTTTCTTATCGCCTCATTGGACTATAAGCTCTGTGAGGGCAGGCAAAGTACCTGTCTTGTTCATCTCTGTCTCCTAATGTGTAGCAAAGTATCTGGCACATAATGGACATTCATTAGGTATTTATTGGATGGATGCATGCATGGATGGATGGAGCAGGACAGGAAAGTATAATGTCTCTTTTGGCATTTCCAAATTGTAAATAGCAGATGTACTTTCTTCTCTGCTTAGGGAGAAAACTACTCCTAGCAAGAATATAACTCTTGCTACTGAGGTTATTTTTTGGCTCTGCTGCTGATAAAGCCACGGGAGGTTATGTATTAACATTTATGAGTGATATCTTAATAATATCAACTTTTACAGGTACTTGGATTGGATTCAAATTTATTTCCCTAGTATAGTTTCAATTTTTAGTATGCATTATTTGCTTTGCATGTTATCTTCCATAGCACAATGGTTTTATAGAAATAGTGAAAGAGAAATGTTAATAAACCCAGAAGACCTCACATAAATCCTCTGTGAGATCTCCTGTGGAAAGTAAGAATACCAATATCCAATGCATATGTGGTGAAATGAATTTTGTCATTGAAAGACCAATTTATATTGGCAAAAAGAAAGGACAAATGTGAAAAAGCATATGTGATTATTTGGTCTTAATATCAGAATTTTTCTGAATTTTATTTATTTCCAGTTTCTTTTCTTTCCTTCTCTCTATAATGCTGCTGAGAAGGGAGAGTGCTGCCCACAAATTTTTTTGGCAGACTTGGGTATAAGTTAATTAGCATTTTGGCTTCCAGACTGGAGAGTCAACCCTGTTCTCTTTGTAATGGTTGCCATCAAGGAAGCTTTTCAAAGCAGAGGGGGAAAATGGCACCCACTCCGCTGTCAAGGATTTTTATGAGGGTCAAGTAGCTTTGGCAAGAAATAAAGCCAGAATGACTTGGCTGCAAGAAAGAATGCCGCCGCCCTTGTGACAGGTTCGATTTGCCATAAACCTGAATTCACTAAATTCTTAAGATGGTGAGAGATTGTTGCACTCTGGTCCGAGAATTTCTTTTACTGTATACTTTTTTCTTTCTTTCTTTCTTTCTTTCTTTCTTTCTTTCTTTCTTTCTTTCTTTCTTTCTTTCTTTCTTTCTTTCTTTCTTTCTTTCTTTCTTTCTTTTTTTTTTTGATGAGTGGAGGTTTGATAGTTTGACAGCTGTCCCCACTTCACTCACTCTTGCTCTCTCACCTGCTGTTTATGCCCCTTCTCAGAATCATCGTAAGCCTAATCACCCTAGTACTTGTTGGCCCTCCATCCATCAACACACGAAATATTCTTTGGCATCTGCAAAGTGTTCCAAAAATGTGTCTAAGTAACCGATGAGACATGGCTTATTTGTCCTGGGAAAGCCTGATTTAATGTTCAAATTCCACCCTGTGTGAGCTTTTATGCTAAGCCTCAAACAAATATTAGCATTACTCTTGATCTAAGTGTGCTGGTTTTATTATTTTTATTAGCAGCAGCAGAAGTGTTGGAGCATTATTTTCAAAGGCAGAGGATTCAAAGAGGTTAAGGTGATTTATGAACTCATTCAATCTTCCTAATAGCCTGATGAAGTAGTAATTATCGTCCACATTTTATAAATGAGGAACTGAGGCAAAGAGAAGTTAAGTAACTTGTCAAATATCTTTCTTGGGAGATCAGGACTAGACCTATTCTAAGGTCTCTTCCAACCCCAAGAGATTCAAATTCTTATTTGGGTGGAGATGGCACATGGAGTCAAAGATATAACTGAAGGTGTGTGTGTGTGTGTGTGTGTGTGTGTGTGTGTGTGTGAGAGAGAGAGAGAGAGAGAGAGAGAGAGAGAGAGAGAGAGAGAAGTGGGTAGGTGTGTGTGGAGTGTTAACACCCTGGGCTGCTTCACAGAGTCCAAGGCAGTGGATAGAGGAGCTAGATAGCTTCAAGCAAAGGAGACTTGGGATCTTCTTTCCAGATCAGAGATTGTAAACGAGTGACCCTCTAAGCTTTATGAGGCTGGAGATGTATTTATTGGACCCATACATTAAAAAAAAGTTAACGTATGGGCCAGCATTTAAAAATCAGATTTCCCATGAAAATTCTGGAAATATCATACCTGGACCCCTGAGTCATTGGGGGCCTCCTTCACACCCTCCCTCCCCAGACAGCTCAGCTTCCCCACTGCCTGAGTCATTCCTTTATTATCTGCCTGACCCTGCAGGCATTTGCCTTGCAGCTTTTTTTCTAGGGCAGGGATTGTCATCCTTGATATAATATTTTGGGCCAGGTAATTCTTTGTTGTGAGGGGCCGACCTGTGCTTTGGAGGATGTTTAGCAATGTCCCTGGTGTCTACCCACTCTCAGTTTAACATAAACCAAAAATGAATAGACACATTGCCAAATGTTCACTAGATAGTAAAATATCCCCATCCCATGAGAAACACTGGGATAGTGTAATGAGCCACCAAACAACTTAATCTCTAAGCTGTTATAAATTTCTGGGAATGCGAATCTGACTTGGGTGACTTGAGTCAGGGGTCTTCTCTGGCCAGATGGCAGGGTGGCATTGACCATCATGACTGCCACCTCCAGCAGGACAGGAAACCCAATAGTTATCCATCATAAGATATCAGAAAGAGGGATGCAAAAGATAGTAAAGTGTAAACAGAAGAGAGAGTCCAAGAACAACTCTCCATGGCAATCTTAACTTTCCGAAAGATGTCCTTTGTATCTGTTTCTTCATTTTTCCCTCCTGACCATTCTATGAGATAGTTAAGGCACATAGTTGCCTTTGTTATCCAATGGATGAGGTAACTCACAGAGAAAGGTTTACATTGCTGCCTGAGTACTCAAAGCCACCGGAGAGAGAAAGGACGAGAACCCAGGCTTTCTGGAGCCTACCCTGCCCCTATGGTTACCCCTGAAATGGGAGCCTTCTGTAACATGCCACAATGTGTATTGTGGGGAAATTGTGAGAGGAGAGCCAAGCCAGCCGTCATCAGACTCGCCCAGCCCTGAAAGCATGAATGACACAGTCACTCATGTTTGCCGTGCAGGTTTAGTTGGCAGGAGGCCTCCCTGTTTAACTCCTGCTCCAGTCGGTCTGGGTGTAACCCAGCCATTATGGTCTTTCTCGGGTTTCAAATGCACAGGAACAATTAAGTCATTCTCATAATTTTATGTGGTACAGAAAGTCCCAAGCCAAAAATACCACCCTTGGTTCCTACTTTTAGACTCCCAGGGAACTTCCCTCTGCTTCTCTTCCTACAATTCACTTTGATTTCTTCTACTTTTCTCTTGAGTGTGTTGATCAGAAGCGGAGCCCTGGTTGACTTCACCAGGAGCTGCAGTAGCAATTGTCAGATACAGAACTCAAATACAGAAACTTAAAATACAAAGAGTGTGCAGATCTTATCTCTGGCATATGGAAATATGAGAACTCACCACCAAATGATCACAGAGAGATGATGGGGTGACAAGGGAAGTAGTTGTGTCTCTACTCCTATTATTATTTCTGGGTCCTAGGTAACTATAGTTCAATCACTTTCTTTATCTTCAGTGTATAGAATTTCTTGTCCCATAAGACTGTGATATCAGAACTCTGTTGCTGCCTTAAATAATTAATTTTTCTAGCTTTTTCTCAACTGTGTATTAACACTTACTTCCTGGCAATCAGATGGCCAGTTTGGTCCATGTGCACACACACATATATGTGTACATGCTTGGCATATGTTGCTGGACCTCCGTTTAGGTTATAGCATGAACTAAATAAAATGAATTCTAATTAGAGATGATTTAAGTTTTTTTTTCTGTCAGAATAGACATTATAAGTTTATTTATAACATGTCTTCTCCCTAGAGCAGTGGTTCTTAAAAACTTTAGTCTGCATCAGAATCGCCTGGAAAATTTGTGTACAAATAAGAGTGCTGGGCCCCACCCTTATTCCACATCCCAGAGCTTCTTATTTAGTAGGTCTGGGGTGGGGCCAAGACTTTGCATTTCTGATAAGCTTCCAGATATTGCTGATGTTGCTGATGTTGGAGGGCCCTTTTGTGAACTAGACAAGAATGGTGCTTAAATATTAGTTTTCTCAGCGGTAGTGATGACTTGTCTTTGCTTCTATGCCTTCATTTGTGTTGTCCCTGGAAAGTCCTCCTCATCCTCCTGTTGACCAGCTAATTCCTCTGCATCTGCCAGGCCCAACCTAAGTTCCCATTACTCCTCTCCCCTTTCCTGACTATTCTGGCTCACACAGCTCGCTTTCCTTCTCTGAACTTTTCCAATTTTTAAATTAAGCCCTAGAGTTGAATCTGGTACTCTGTATCATGTGCACATTGTATATTAGTCTTTTCCCCCAACTAGACTGAACTAATTTGATTAGTGAACTCGACATGCTTCATATACTCTTCTGCGTGTCCCTGCACCTAGAAAAGGGCTAAGCACTTTGCAGATTGACTGATGAAGGTTCAAAGTGAATTCAGAGAGGAAATAGAATGCAGCATAAACCACTGACTGACATATCTACCAAATTTTGCTTCTGATAATGGTAAACACTTGTGATTTCTGTGCCCAGAGTTATAAATCTGCCTGCTCAGCATTGCCCAGACTTTGGTCTTCTAGGAAGGATGTTAAGGCTTGCTCACTCTCATGGTTGCCATCTTCATGCCTGTTGTCTACTGTGCATGAAAATTAGTCTCTAGACTCCAGGGCAGTGTGGTGGCTGAAGGTCAACATGTAAGGAGAGAAGTGGAGAGGAGGGAGAAGAATGGTGATTATACTGGAAAGGTAGGTTGGGACAGACTGTGAAGGCCTTACAGGGTATATTAGGGACTTGGACTTTGTCCTGTAAAAAATGGAGGTTTTTTTAAAAAGGGATTTTTAAAATTTGTTCTTTAGAACCATAATTCTGGAGGCCACTGGCTTCTTATGGAGTAGATGTGAAAATAATGGAGGCAAACTAGTAGAGTTTTGATTTAAGATCTTCTTTCTTGATGATCAACTCGTCCCAACTTTCTTTAGATACTATATTAGCTTCTTAGGACAGCCATAACAAATTTCCAAAAACTATGTGGCCGAAAACAACAGAAATTTATTCTCTTACTATTATGGAGGCTAGGATCCAAAATCAAGGTATTGATGAGGTCATGTTCTTTCTGAAGGCTCTAGGAGAGAATCTCTTGGCTTCGGGTTTTGCCAGCAATCTTTGGTATTTCTTGGTTGATAGACCCATCACTCCAATGTCTGCCTCCCTCATCATATGGCTTTCTTCCTGAGTGTCTGTCTCTGTCTCATCTTTTCTTATAAGGACATCAGTCATTTTGGATTAAGGCTAACCCTAATGACTTCATCTTAACTTGATTACCCTATTTCTAAAAAAGGTCACATTTATAAATACCGGAGGTTAGTTAGCACCTCAAAATACTTTTTTTTTTTGAAGGAGGACACAGTTCAACCCATTATAGACACTTTGCTGCACCTTATTATTTTAGGGCTCAGGGTAGCAGTGAGCTTATTATGCACCAGGTGGTCAACTCACCTGTGTGTTTTGCTCTTGGGGAGGGTTAGGAAGCTGCCTTCACCTCCAGTAATACTAGCAGCTCACTTATACAATTATGAAGGGAGAGTACATAGGACCAAGGCAGCAGGAGATGGGGAACTGACCAAAAAGGCTAGTTAAGGTGCTAGTACAGGTGAGAGCCCTTAAGTAAGGCAGTGGCATGAGAGGAGAGAGGAGGAGGTGGAGCTGAGGAAAAGGTCTGAGGTGAAACCAATAGGATTGGATATAGTGAGGGAGTAAGGATGCAGAATAACCTTAGCCTATTGAAAACTGTGTGGGGGGAGTGTGTATACACACACACACACACACACACACACACACGCACACACATATAGTGAAGGTAAACAGGGCCTTATAGACAAACTTCTCTTTGTGTCTTCCCAATTAACTTGAATTATGCTTTATTGTGTTGGAAAAGAGGGTAATAAGTGGAAATTATATGGAAGAAAGTGAGAAGCAACTTTGGGAATAAAGATATTTTAAAAGGGAAAATGGAAAAAAGACACAAATTTTGGCCCACAACCTTCTCAGAAGGTTCCTCTAAATGGAGTGTCTTTGTCTAGGGAATGACCACGAGAAACCTGCTCAGTGGACTTCTGATGCAGCCTTCCATGTCCTGTGTTCAAGTTAGCTCCAGGCCAACATCTGACCTGAGGCTAGGATACCGGTTGACCTCCAGGAAGACACAGACATTCCCAGTGAACATAAATTGTCAGGTCCTAGCATTGTCCTCATAATATTCTCTATCCTTCAGTAGCTTTTGCATCCATTATCTCACTTGGTTTTCACAGCCATGGAGCCATGGGAAATCCCTTGATGAGTCTGAAGAACCAAATTCAAGTCTTTTTTGTTCATTATGTTTGTTTGTTTTTTGGAGGGGGATGATTGGTGTTTGAATAAGACTCTTTACATCTCAATGCTCCATTTTGTCATCAGCATCCACTTTCTAACACCATTCTTATAGAATTATTGTGAGGATAAACATCAGTTAATGTATGTAAAGTGCCTGACTCAGGGCTAGTGCATAATACATATTTCTTTCCTTCCTGCCTCCTTTTCAGTTTTCTTTCTCTTCTTCCCAGTTCTCTGACTCTTAGGTCTCTCTCTGCCATTCTGTCTCTTTAAGAATAAAACATAAAGAAACAAATAAATAAATATGAATTGCTGGAGGATTTGTTTTAAACTCATTAGAATTGATCATAAATTGCATACTCACCCAAAGGGCTACATTAGGGATCTTGAAGTTTATGAAGCAAACCCTGAGTGAAAGTGAGAAGGAAATGTCAGAATTGGAATTGGGTTTAATTTAACATAGATCAGGTTTGAGAAACAGGCTCTGTTTCTCGATCTGTCCCTTTCCCACACTGGCTGGTCCCAACTCCTATTTACTGTCTTTTCAATAAAGAACAGTTCTGCAGAACCTAATTCTCTCAGGACCCAAGGTGCTGATGCAGCTGCTGGCTGATCTGGTCGTCTAACCCATGCTCAAGTGCTACCCAAGATGCTGGAGAGGGGCCACAACCCAGGTCATCCAGGCAGCTCCCTGGAGTGATATCCACTTGGACTTAGTTGCACTCCAAAGTTAGAAAGCAGTGGCCTACATTTCCAGCTAAATAAAACTGGGATGGTGATCTGGTCAGGGCTCCCCGTCCTCTGTGTTCTCCTTCGTTTCCCTGCCTGGAATGCCTTCCCAGGGCCCCCTCTACTTACTTACTTCCTGTCCTCAAATTTCTGACCAGAAGATTCACTTGGAGAGTCCATTCCCCTGAAATGTTAGCCTATGGGGCAAAGTAACAGGCATGAAAAGGCTTACTGCAGCATTTCTCAGAGCACAGAAACCAGGAAAATTAGCCCAAAGGGCCATTCACAATGTTGTTTTATTTCTTCCTTAGATAAATGGTACCATGAGCGGTGACTCATCATCTCAGGACTTCTAGCTCCCGTTTGTAACTCGTAAATTACTAATATCCATCCTGAATACAAAGACTATGAGATGATGAGTATGAAAGCACTTTAGTAAATTGCAAATGATTTTTTACAAATGTAAGGGGTATGATGAATCAACAGTGGAAAAAAAATCCTTTGAGGCCTTTTACAAATAAAGGCATTTTATATATTTAAACTCCTGGCACTCACAAATTTAACATTTGAGGTCTTGCCAACCTGTGGAGCAATCCAATGGTAATTTGCAATTTAGCTGAGGTATGTATTTTCATCCATCCATGAACATAAATATCTCACATGAGGATGAGAAGTGAATGGAAGAAGTAGTAGAGGTTAAAATGTGATTACATTATACAGTCTTTAAAGGCTCATTGAAACAGACGTGTGTTCAGCATCTTTTATGCTTCTTTCAGGGAGCTCTGGGTTACTGAGAAACAGTAAGACAGAAGGATAAAATTGAGAAGTATACTGTGTAATTAGATAAGCCATAAATAAATTCATAAAACAATGAGCCTAGTAGCAACATTATAAACAGATTCTTACCTGTACAGTGCGTTACTGAGAAGAGGGGAGGGCTAATGCAAACCAAAGGGATTCAAGTAGGGAAAGGTTTGTGTAAGCCTGGTGCTAAATTTAATCTGGGATTAAATTTAATTTTGCCCCGTTTAAATGGAAGAAATTTCCACTCGAAAATATGCAGCTGCAATTACAAGTGAGTTTTATTGAATGTTACTGCGGTGTGTTTATTTCTCTCCCACTTAACATTCTGGTTGTAGGCAGTGCAAGGCTGGTATAGAGCCCTACAGTTGCCTGGGGTGTAGGCTGCTTCCCATTTTCTTGCTCTGCCTTCCCCAGGGTGTGGCCCTGGTTCTTATGGGCCCACACAGAGCTCTGGCCACCAGCTGCCAATTTTGAACAAGGGGTGGGTAAGTGAGACCACACCCCCACCCTCCCTTTGTGACGTCCTAGAACTTGCACACACCCCTTCCACTTACATCACTCGGCCACACCTAGCTGCACAAGAATCCAGGAATGAATTCTTTATTCTGAATAGCTAGGTGCCCAACTAAAAGCCAGAAATCATATCACTTAAGCAAAGGAAGCACAAACATTGGGGAACAACTCACAGGTACTGCCACAGTTCAACCTACTGTCTGCCCATGACCTAGCCTATTGTTCAGAAGAGAGGAAATTGGAATGGAGGAAGAGACAAGTCCATGAGAGAAGATTGTGACTCAAAGGTTATCTCATTTGTTAGAGTTCTGGGACAGTTCGGCGCTGATTGTATTTCTGGTTTCACTAAGTAAAGGTTTTATTTTAGTTAAATTATAATGAATGATCTTGACCTTCTGTTAGATATGAAGGCTGCTCAGAGGCAGAGTTGTTGGAGAAAGGAAAATGCAAGCCCTGACATTTTTCTGGTCGTCCATAGCTAGGCCTTAGCATTGTTGGAAGCTGGCTTGGCCCAGCTTGGCCATGTTCTCCTGTTAGACACGAGCAGGCTCACCCAACACTAGCCTCATACATTGTCCCTCTGAAACCATGGTCAAGTGAGACCAAGCAAGTCCACTGTGTAATTTTCTCGAAGCACAAAGAATATCAAGGTTCCTGTACAACCCACATAAATACCTCCCAAACATCCCCTCACTCAGCTAATAGGAGTTACTACTGTTTATTTGCTATTTTACAGCTCTTTCTGTGCTTTAGTCAGCTCTCCTTATAGATAACATTTATTGAAATACCCCATTATACAATTGTCCACTTCCTGGCAGCCCCCAATCTAGAGCGAACTTCTCTTTCCTTAGACCTCCCCCAGATCCACCCAACCAAAGCCCCAATCCTGTAATAGGTTCATCTACCTTCTTAGTGAGGAGGTTCTCACTCATTGCAATGAATAATGAACCCAACTTGTGCACCTACAGGTGTATTGCTGGTGGTCTTTGGCTGGAAGTCATTGACATGTTGTTTATGTCCTATATTCAAGGGGTCATACTGTCCAATAAATTCAGAAAAGCTGGGTTCATTTGGAGAAGGTCTCACTATAATCATGGGCCAGTTTCTTAATCTCTAAAAGCTTCAGTTTCCTAATCTATAAATCAAGGATGGTAATATCAACTTCACGATGTTGGAAAGATTAAATGAAAGAATATATGTGAAAGTGCTTTTTAAAATTACAAAGAACTTTATAAATCCGAGTCTTTTAATTGATTATGACAGGGAAAATAATGACAAATTCTATATTTCTAAGATTGATTTGAGCTCAGGTCACTGAACAGATCAATTTATGGCTTCATTTACATCAGTAAGTAATTTTGTATTCTTAGTCACCACTTATCTGTACTTGGGAAGGAACTATGAACCAAGAGCCTAATCCCTGGGCATTTCTACCCAAACCTGGCTAGCTAACAACAGAGTCCTCTGGAAAAGAAAGTTCTCTAAGAATGAAGACACAACATTCAAATTAATGGAGAAAAAAGGGCAAAAGTCACATTATGATTTATTTGTGTCATACCTAAATAATAGCCCCTGTAAAATTTTCAGTGGGCTTCAGAAGCCTAAAGGGAAACTCCAGAACCAAGACAGATTTCAGCTCTAATTATTTCTCAGTGTCATCACCCCACTGTTTTGTGTAGAGATGAAAAAGAGGCCATATACCTGGAGCGGGATAAGAATCCCGCTCTGCCTTTCGGGGATAAGAATCCCGCTCTGCCTTTCGCTTTGTGCGACCTTGGCCAAGTAGTACCTGACCACCACTTTCTTCACTCTGAAAATGGAAATAGCGACGTCATCGCTCTAATGGGATAATGCATGTGAAAACTCTTAACTGTGAAGTGCCATGTATTCAGCAAAGAAACCATTATGTATCATTTTATTAGTAAAATAAGCAGCTTTTGAGCACTGACTCTGTGCCAATCACAAGCTGGGCATTGGAATTCAGAGAAAAAGAAACAGATTTCCCTGCCCACTTGGCACTCAGGGTCTAGTCAGAGAATCAGTTGTAATTACATCTAATTAATGTCAGGACAGTACATCAGACCCAATGATCGAGATGGGTCCCAGGTACAGCACGTTTCTTAATGGCCCTGTGAGTCGTATTGTGACATTTTTCATGGATGAAGAAAGTGAGACCAAGTTAGCCGTAAGTGGTGGTTGTGGTCACCCAGCTAGAGCGGTCTGACTTCTAAGCACTGGCCTTTTCCACCCCAGCATAGTGCCCATCACTTTTGCCTTGTTGGCATTCTTTCATAGCATGTTGCCATATCAAAATGACAGATTAATAATTTCTGTTGATTTATAGGAATTATATTTGGGATTGACTGTTCTCTCCAGACATTGGGGAAAGTGCGTTAGTTATTTGGAGATGTCCCCAAATATTACTTTAGTAGCTAACCGATCTATCTCCTCATTGCCATGGTGGTTTCTGTTAGCTTCAAGGTGTACCGTTTCTAACCTTTTCTTGCTTCACCTTTCTCAACCTCTGATGCTCATTCTGCCCGGGACTTTACTAGGGTTTTAGCCAGATCCCATCCTTTCTCATTACTTCCAACAAAGGCTTTACCTCTGCCTGATGGTGGACAAGTTCACCTTTATTTAGGTGTTCTTGCAATTTTTTGGAAACAGGTTTGAGGATAGAAGGTGAGTTCTGTGAAGTAAGTGTATCACAATTAGTGTGAGGGCATAAATTAACAGTATCCCAGATTCTCTCGTCATTATCAAAATAATTCATTTATATATGGTACCCTGAGGTTTACAAAGGACTTTCCTGTTCTTTATCTCATTGGTCCCTCACAACCCCCAAAGAGTTGGAAACAAGGATGTTTGAGTAAATAAATGGCAGAACAGGAAATTTGAGTCTGTTCTTCATGCTCCAATCTTGGGCCTTTGCTCTCTGCCAGGTCTTGGCAAAATAGGGACTTAATGATAATAAAGTTGGCTCAAGTACTAAGAGTGGTTGATGTTTATTTCTCTCAGTGTCCAAGAGAACCTTCTCTATGATAAATTATAGCCTCAGGCCTTAGCTCCTGAGACATTGCTGAGGGTACTGAATGCTTTCCCTGAACGCAGGACTCCAGCTGACAAGTCCTGAGGGGGGCGAGTGCATCACAAAAGGTGGCTAGCTTTCAGGACAGGAGCCCATTGTGATAAGAATTCCTAGGAATGAGGACGTTTCTGAAGAAAGAGAAGGTGAATTCTCGCGACTGCAAGTTGCCATAATATAAATGGGGAATTTATTTTAAAGTAATTAGATGTAATAAATATACATTTTAATTTGGAGTACACATTTTCTTCCAGAAAGGATGCTTCTTGGGCTTTGGGTACATTAATTAATGTAGGTCATTAACTAAGGAGACATTTTAAAGAAATCCGAGAATTCATAGGCTGTCACTGCTAAAATTTAAAAAGAAAAATAAGGTATAAAATAAGCCTGCTCGAAGAGTTTATTTATTTTACTCTTATTATGATTATGATTTTAACATTTGGCTATTCTCTTAGAGCTAGGCTCTGAGTCCTTCAAGAAAGTCTGCCAAAATTCTTCATAACCATACCTCTCACCAAAAAGGGTCGTTTTTGGAATGTCTTTTTAAATAAGAACCCTGAAAGATTTCTAGCTAGAAGGCATCACAAGTGTCTAGATCTCGTACCAGCTCTTTGTCTTCAACCAGCCATCAATTTCCTTTGAATCATGTGACCCACTTACAGATTTCAAAAACTGTGACAGCACCAGGGATAGATTCACTTCCTCCCAAGATTAAGTCTGTGAGTGATGGGGGTGGGTGGCTGAGAATGGTGGTGGAGACTATTAAGTGGTTCTAAGTTCTTGGTAGCTTCTTTTACCAAGAAATACATAGGAAAGGAAATGGCCTTCGGAATGAACTGGGTAGGCGGCGCCCTGGGAACAGGAAGACCCAGTTCACCCCCAACCTTTCTCCAAGGACTGGTCTTGCTAGACCTACTGGTTGGGAAGAGCTGCCCTAGATTTTCATCTAAAAGAGATTCAAGAGGACCCAAACCAAGACATTTAACACTTAGCACTTTACCTGATGATAAATTATAGAGCAGCTAACTGGTTTGTAGCAAACAGTTGCTCAAATGACCTTTCAGCTTCTCAGTGGCAACGAAGTCTATCTGACAAAGATCTTACATTACATTAAAGGTTTAGGGATTCCAGTTAGGCTATTTAAAACGTCCAAGGTGGGAGATGGTGTAACATACTTCACACGAAATTTCTGAGTCTCACACCTGGGCATTGAGATTTGGGTGAAGTCAGGTCTTCTCAGCTTACCTGGCAGCCAGAGGTAATATTTCACAATTAGGTGTGAAGGGTATTCAAATCTTTTTTTCCTAATAGTCACCAGCTCATTCAAGTATTTTTATAAATCATGAAAGAATTGAACCTATGTCAACAAAATTCATTCTTCACACTGGAACTACAACTGAGACTTACGTGATTAATTTGTAAACCATTGCATCTTTTAAAAAAAATCCTTATATCCCTGGGGCCTGGCATAGTATCTAGCACAGGTTTGTTGACTGGGTTAAATGACTGAACCAGGGAATGACTGAATATGTGAAACACATAGGATGTGGTTCAGGAAAAAGACCACAAGAGCACAGTTGTTATTAAAAGAATGCCATCCCTGAAATTACTATTATTGATGCCAACTTCTGTTTATGTTTATGAATCCTTGGGAATTTTGGAGTACACTACTTTACGCCTCATTACTCTAGCTAGAACAGGAAAAATGAAGCTTAAGTGTAAACTTTTTACTTAAAAAATGTAAAACCTTTATTTTTCCACTGTTGTTTTAGCAGTAGCTATTAAAAGCATTAACCTACACATATCTTTCAGGGATGGGCTCCAGTCTTGTAACACACATGGCTATAATATTGACAGGACAAGGAGAGTTTTCAGTCTTCATTTCTGTGATAGTTTGTTGTAGAGACAGTTTAGGCTTCTTTCCAAATTTTTGTCCCAGCCACTTTGTTTGTGGACATGGCCATTTACTGGTTCTTATCTAATAAAGTCCCCTGAGGTAATATTTCCACACAATACTTTTTAGCAAAAAGAAGATGTTCCAACTCTCCCCTGTTGTAACAAGAATAGCTGAGGTCTAAGGTTGGATGTAAAGGTCTCCCCTATCTGTGGCTCAAGAACAATTGTTAGGAAACTCTTTGAACTGACTAGTTGAACTTCATTCATCCTTTTCACTCCCAGTGTTTCTAACCCTAGCCCACTTGTCCCCATCTGGCTTAAGCTCTCTGGTCCAAAAACACTTCTACCTTGTCCACCTTGTAAGGAGATGCTCATTCAGTAGCACTGTAGCTAAAGAAGAGAGGCTGAATGGGATCAGGGTGGGGATGAGGCTCACAGGCACACTGCATATGGACAAACCTATTTCCATGTACATCTCTTTCCATAGTGCTCTCTGGGCCATTATGAACCAACTTGACTCATACTTCTGGTTTTCAGTTCAGCTTCTAGAAATGCATTATTTCACACCTTGTGGAGGTGGAAAAAGGTGTCATAGATGAGGGGTGCAGCTACCCAGCAAACTATCCGGAACCCAGAAGGTGTGAGGAAACCAGCAACCGTGTCTCCGAGAGGCCCACACAGATGATCCATAGCCCTTGTCTGTCTGAAACATTTGAAACTCTCAGCTTCTGAGAGTAATGCATTCTCCTCATATGCCAAATAACTGGGTTTTAAATTTTAATTCTATCAAATTTGGTTGTCTGAGTTTGATGTGGAAGAAGTATCTCCCCACAAAGTGCTTAGCACTTACAACAGGAAAAGAAATAGAAATTAGGTAGAAATGGAACAGTACTTAACCAAGTGACAAAAATGAATATCACCAACAAACATCAACAAACATTATGTATCTCTGGACATGATACCCTGAGAAGGACACAAATCACTTGACTAGAATTCTAGACAAGAAATGCAAAAGCTGAATCTAATTACTAGGAAACATTAGTCAAACCCAAAATGAGGGAAATTCTATGAAATAACTAGCTCAAATTCTTTAAAATGTCAACATTATAAAAGACAAAGGAAAGCTGGAGAAATGAAAAGAAACTAAAGAACTGTAAAAACTAAATGTAATACGTGATCCTGCACCAGAGGGAAAAATTTGCCAAAGAACATTATTGGGAGAATTGATGAACTCAGAATATTGACTTGAATAAAAAGTATTGTATCAATATTACATTTTCTGAGGTTGTTTACTCTGGTTGTATAAGGAAATTTCCTTCTTAGGAAATACACATCAGTGTTTTAAAAGGGCATGTGATATACAACATATTTTCAAATGGTTTACATAAAAGAAGTGTGTGTGTGTGTGTGTGTGTGTAGAGAGAGAGAGAGAAGCAAATGAGGCAAAATGTTACAAACTGATAATAAGTGTAAGAATCCTTTATATATTTTTTGTAACTTTTCTGAGATGTCAAAATTATTTCAAAGTGAAAGTTTAAAAAAAAATACGTTTATTCATTATCCTACCATCAAAGGCCTGGAAAAAGATTTCCATCCCCTATCTGTCTCACATCCTTAACCCTTAATCAAATCAATCCCTGGTGGATGTGGATGATTCCTACAGAGACACCAGCCAGCAGGTCCCAACGCTCTTTCAAGGGCAGTGAGCCCGGGAACTGCTAGGCGAGATTGCTGGTCTCTCCATCTTGGCCCCACAGAGCCAAGATTTCCCTCAGTAACAGTAATGGTACCCGCAAATTGAGGTCAGTAGGAAAACAGATCTATTTTGGGTTGTAATGTTGCACATAATGTGATGAGTGGACAGAAAAGAATGTACCCCAGTGAAGGGAGAGCTTGTGAACTCCGGGTCTGGTTCTGAATATCCTTACGATGCCCAGCATAGAAAACAGGAAACATCAGTTAAAATGGGAAATCGCTGTGGGCTGAATTACTGTAATTCCTCATCTTAGAAGTAGGACCTTCATCCACAGCTTGACGTCTCTGCTTTTATCTGCCTTGATAATTTTGCCCTTTCTTTAGGGTAGCGTATTACCAAGCTGAGAGGCTTTTAGGCTGGAATTGCTACCTTTAAGTATGCTTAGAAATTGTGTTTTTAAAGAGCTGTTTGTTTTTCCCGTCTCTAGGTTAAAAGCAGTCTAGCTCTGTCTCTGGTTCTGGTTCCCTCCTCCTGCCCCTTCTTTATTTCTAAGTAGGTAAGATCCAGCACACAGAGAGACTCACAACACAGTTTAATAATAACTCAGCAATAAGTGACATAGCCATTATTTTACTACACAGATAAACAGAGGGACATTCCCCAAAGCTGATGAGCCTAACTGGAAGTGTGCTTGCTCTTCAGTCCTCCCCCACCTCGACCACTCCTTTGGGGTCCTTTAAAGTATCAGAGAAATTTTACCAGCCTGTTCAAGCTATAAAATGGAGATAATTATTACCTACCTGCCTTGCTGAGTTGCTTGAGGACCCACATGGGATGATAAACAGCTAAACAACAAGACACTAGAAGCAATATACAAATAAGAGGTGGTGTTATTTCTCATGCTAGATGGGGATCTGATTAAAGTAGTTGGGCCTGTTCCCTTTGGAAACAAGACAGTCTCCCTCTGTGACCTGGGCTGCACTCCATTTTGGCTGCCTTTTTCCGGTCTCCACTGCTAGGTACTCAGCTGTGCCCTCCCAGCCTTCCCTTAACCTCCCATTTTTTCCTACCCATTCTATCTGTTTGTTTTCTCCCTCACCAATGAGAAAAGCTGGATGAAGGCAGGAGCCTTGTCTATGTGATTTGCATCTCTTACTCCCTGCCTGGAACAGTGCTTGGCTCCTGGTAGGGGCATAACTATTGGAATGAATGAATGAATGAAATACTTGCCATCCTTAGTTTTCTTACCTCCCATTTGCTCCCTGTTCTGCACAATCTTGCCCATGCCTATGGCAACAACTTCTTAGTAGCTGATGGAGGACTCTTGAATTGATGTTTCTGACCATTTCTGATTCCTAAGGTCCAGAGTTCCAGATCCTAATACCCAATGCCTATGTGGAAAAAAGCTCAGTAAAGATTCTGGAACCAGAATGTTTGCTTACTGGCTGTTGATCTGGGGCAAGTGATGCTACTTCTTTGTGCTAGGGCTTCTTCATCCTTAAAGTGGGGCTTAATAGCAATGCCAACCATGTTGGTTTGTTGAGACAATTAAATGAGTTAATATGTATACAGAGCTTAGAACGTCGTTTGGTACCTAGTGAGTGAGCCCTCAACAGAATTCATTGGATGGGGGTTTCATTCTAGCTTAGTGTGTTCTATCTAGTAAATCGGGATGATCACCTTCTGCCTTTTTTCATGGTGGAATAAAGGGGCGTTCCGCTCAATCTTGAACCGTTTTCTCCCAACAGAGTGCAGACTTATTCTTTGCTTGTCGCATTTGGACCATGGGTATCCACACCTCCCTGCTCAGCTCCAGAGAAGTGGCTTCACCAACCCAACCAATACGATGATTGAAATAATTCATGAGCCATGAGGCCCCTCCTTGTCCTGCGAACTCCCATTTGCCCAGCAACCCCAAGGCCTATGGGAGAGACCCTCCACCCCCACCCCAACACAATCACTGACTCTTATAACTTCATTCCCCTCTTTGGCTGTGTGAATGATGTAGGCAGCAGATAGTGGGTTATGTTCAGATAAGAAAAGGCTCCTGAATGCGTAGGCCCATGCTCATTTTGCAGTCTCGTTTGTAACTATAGTCATGTCACAATTTAGTTGAGATTTTCATCACCCTGGTCAGGAAATTCATAGTGAAGTTTACTACAGCAACCTTCACTCTGCTCTGGAAAGCATATCCCTTACAATGGGCCCTCTCAGAGGCTGGCCCAAGCAGGCGTGATTCAGTCTATTCAAAACAATGGGGCCAAACAGAACAGAAAGGAACTGCGCATTGTTTTTAGACCTCCCGTTGTCATCTGTAGCATTACGCATTGTTGTCCTTCCTTGGGCCCAATTCCATTTTTGTTTCTGCCGTAATACACTTTTAATTTTCCAGCTCATGTGCCTGCTAGTCGAAGTGCATTACATGGATGTTTAAATAGTAATGACAACTTTATAGTGGTGTACAGACTCACGGCCGGAAAGTGTTACAGAGACACCTTTGAAGAAAAGGTGGTGCAGACTTTTGATTTGGAGACAAGGTAAACACCAGTTGGGTGTGTTTTACAATATTCAAACCTCTCTTCAAAACTGATAAACGTGCTCTTGAGTCCTGTAAAACAAACACAGATTTTTTTTTTAAGGGAAAAAATAAAAAGACCCTTGTCTATATTCACAACCACTCAAACAAACCCACGCAGCAAACAGAATTTGCCCACCAATTGGAAACGATTGGGTCACTTACATTTTTTTAAACTAGAGAATGACAAGAAAAAAGAAGAGAGAGAGAAAGAATGTTACTAGGTTTTTCAAAGCTGAATTTAGCCATTTAGCATGTGAGCTGTAGTTATACCCAGCAAAAGAATTGTGGTTTTCTTAGAATGGAAGTTGGAAGGAAACTTTTTCCTTCTTTAATTTTTTTTTCTTTAGAGCATTTATGGTATTTTATTTATTCACACAGCTTGCCCCATGATCAAACAACTTTTTTTTTGTTGTATATTTAGATCTCTAGGGGTTGTTTTATTTACTTTCCTTCTTTAATGTTTTCTGCAAGTTTAATTTAAATCATTTGCCTTTTATCTTTCTTTGGATCTCCAGCTATTTCTTTTTTCTAACCTTTGTACTTTTCTTGTGCCACTGAATTAAAAAAATTAATTGATTAATTAAAATGAGTTTTTCTCATAAGTGCAAAGCTAGCAGCTACATCCGTATCTTAAATCCAAACCCAGCCAAACTCCACGAAACAAATGGTGAAAACGTTTGCTTTTGATTCCAATGAACCTTAATTGACATGTAGTCACTCCCACGTATCTTCGGGTGTTGGTTATTCGATCAGGAAGTTATACTGTGTTTTTGGCCCGACTCCCAGAAAGAGAAGGGGTCACAGCCAGGGAGAATATTGAGACTGCTGGTGCTACTTTTCCTCATATTTGGGTCTCGGGGCTCAGGTAGAAAGGGACTTTTGTGTATTTGGAAGCAGAATGTAGTACAAATCCTTTCACCATTTTTGCAGCCAGAAACCATGCAAATGCTTTTGCAGATTCACTTGTGGTCTTGCTGGCAGTTCTTGAACACAACCCTCTTTGGTAAGTAGTGATGTTGACATCTATTTTCTATTCACAGTCCTGCCTCAAATGGAGCACACTGTTTTCTGCATAACTGGGTGGGCACTCTCTCTCCTGCCTGACACAGAGAGCAGGCCACATTTTGTGTCAATTTCTTGCAGAAAGTGATTTCTGTTATCACTGCTTCGGGATCATTTGTGTGTCAGTTCCATCTCCTTTGACTCTCATTCTCTGTCCTGACTACAAGGAAGACCAGTCCTTACTACTGTTCTTGACTTTGCAGGGCTGAGATTGCCATGTGGTTTGACTTTGGAAGCTATGTAAAAAGTTCCTCCAACAGATCCCTAGCTGGGACTGTTTTTGGCAACTGATGTCTATGTTGCCCATTTTGTCTGAGAGAGAATTTCTGTGTTACTTTTTAATATATTTGAGTGTCTTTATTATGCTAAGAGGCATCTTTGCCACAAAGGGAAATCATTATCCATTCCCCCAAAGAATTTTGAATGAGATGCCTACACTTGGTGAAGACCAGAATGTGGGGCTCTGTCTTTGAAACTGGCTGTGAGTACTTTAAAGCAGCGGTCCCCAACCTTTTTGACCCCAGAGACCAGTGCTCATATGAGAATCTAATGCCTGATGATCTGAGGTGGAGCTGAGGTAGTGATGCCAGCACTGGGGAGCGGCTGCAAATACAGAGGAAGCTTTGCTTGCTCACTAGCCCGCTGCTCACCTCCTGCTGTGCAACCTGTTTCCTAACAGGCCACAGACTGTACTGATCCTTGGCCCACAGCCCAGGGGTTAGGGATTCCTGCTTTAAAGGAGACAGGCAGAGGCCAAATGTCACAAGGTGACTCCAATTCTCTGGTCTTTCAGTTTCACCAAGGCTTCTCAAAGTACCCATTATCTTTCTACTATTCATTCATATCAGTGTGCCTGAAATGCCCCTCTTCTTAGAGCGGCAGTCTCTGTTCTGGAGCCTAGGTAGTTCATCCAGCATGGGACCTAAAGGCAGCCTCGGGTGCTCAATTTGAAGTCTCACAATTACAGAGAATGTCTCCCTTGCGATATTTCAGAGTGGGAAATCTGTATCTTTTGTCTTCCACCTTAGCCTTGATGGAAGCTGCTGTGTGTTTCTAAATCCCCCAAACGCAAGTACATATCTGGACTCCATGACTCTCTCTGGCCAATTTGTTCCTCTGTTACATAGTACCTCCTTGGTTCTACAATCGTTTTAAGATCAAATAAAACAAAGCACATAGCACGGTGTTTGGCAAATAGTAGGTGCTCAAGAAAAACAGGGCCCAAGCCCTATTCTCTAAACGTTGTGGGGCACGCCTCTTCATGACATGGGTTGCCCTTTTGACACTGTAGTATTCATGGAACATAATGGAATATAATAAGCAATGGACAGCAATCACCAAAAACGTCTAGGATTTTCTGTGGACTTTGTGAGCTTGAAGCTGGTGTGACGCACCCGTGCCCCATAATCCCATCAGACATGGTTAGCTTGTGTTTTATTTTCAATTTTAGAGATTCCTGCAGGAGAAAGTTACTATTGGAAGGAGCACCATGGAATTCTCCAGCCAAGAGATCTATAGTTCGATTACAATTTTCTAATTTCTACTGGCATTTTCCTCTGTCTTCTGGAGATTGCATTTCTCCTTTACCTATTTGTTCCTGATTTTTAAGCCAATTGCATGACTCTCTCCCCACCCCCACTCCCCCACCTCCCATAAACAGAGAAGG
Source organism: Macroglossus sobrinus (assembly GCA_004027375.1). Lineage (NCBI taxonomy): Eukaryota > Metazoa > Chordata > Mammalia > Chiroptera > Pteropodidae > Macroglossus > Macroglossus sobrinus. Next base: position 665,653 of record PVKZ01000047.1, on the reverse strand, counting down.
CAAAAGGTTTTAGGAAAGTGGTCTCCAAATGGAGTCTCTGCCTTTTTGCATGCAAGATAACCTACTGGAAGACATTATTAAAACTCCCTTTTATATTTATCTTAATATTAAAAATGAGGAAGAAGTTAAGCTCTTCCAATATTTACTATTTGGATGGACACCAGTGCCCTTATGCAGTACAATTACATAGGGTCAAGGTTCACAAGTGATAATGTTGATTATTTGAGAAAATTAAACTATTTTAGTGCCTAGATCCATTTGATTGTTTTTCCCAGAACTTTTTATGGGTGACAGAATTCTTCACCAAAGGTTTGCTCAGGAGGAGTGGGCAGTAGATAGCCACACAGTGCTGGACTTGGAGCTAGAAGAGCCGAATTCTAGTCCTGGTTCTTCTATTAAGTAGCTGGCGCCATGGGCATGGGTCAAAACACCTCACTTCTTTTTTTTTTGCCTATAAAGCATCAATCTGTTATTCAAGATGGTCCTTGCTGTACTTCCTCATTACTAGCCTCTTAAATTCCCTACGTGCCTTTTCTGGCAGCAGCTGTCTTTCTCCTACTCTGCTATAGTAGATCCCTATTCTCAGAGAATCCTGGGTTCAAATGTCTCATGTAGCGTGTGATTATGCATCACTTGAGCATCATGAAACTTTAAAAGTTCCATATTTCTTTATTGACTCCTGTCTCTGCTATTATCTTATTGGCCAAATGAGATGACAGTTCTCTGAATCTTTCTTGAAATATCAGATATTCAATCAGGGTACTACTCCTGGCTACCAGCATTCTCAATTCATTCACGGTGGGCCAGTCAGTGTAGTATGAACATTCCACGCATTACCTAATTTAACAACCTCAGAAGCCCCAAAGGTAGATACTGTTATTTTCCCCATTTTACAGAAAACAAACAAACAAACAAAAACAACAACAACCCTGAGGCTTAGAGATTGGAATCCTTGCAATGCCGCCTTTACTAAATGTCCTTGAAACATTTTACTTCCTTAAAGGTCTTTTTAGTTGCAGGGGTACTAAGACCTTTGTTCAGTTAGTTGTGGGCAGTCATCTATCTCCTTCTGCATAACCTCTCTTTACCTTCCTTTTTAATTTCCATATTTCTAAAAATCTGTTATTTGCTTGCAGTTGAACCTTTAGTAAGCATTCAAGCTGATGGAAGGGAGACAAAGTCTACCTGTTGGTGGCCTCCCCCAAACTTGGAAGAACATGAGAACAAGGGTCCTGAGTAAGCCCACAGCGAAGCCCTGTTGATCTCTCAAATTGATTTTATTATAAATTCATCCCCATAACTTACTTACTGAATTGAGGGTCGGGAGGCGCGGGGGGGGGGGCGGTGCAGGGGGAGGTGGCGGTTCACAGCAAGCAGGTGGTTAGAGCCTTAAGAGCCTCTTGGACTTCCTGGAGGCAAAGGCATGTAAAAACAAGATAAGACTCTTGGGTCTGTGCTCCTCCTTGCTGCTCCCACATCAACCCCCATGACACTTGGGCCTCAGTGCTGGCCTTCTGGAGGCCAGGTGTGGCTGCTGACAGATTAGCTGATAAACAGGGGCATCAATAGGCAAAGTCCTCCTTAGGGCTGTCTGTTTTAAGGCTTGTAATTGAATTATCAAATATATACATGATTCTCCCTGCCTGCTTCCAAATTCCTTCAGCCCAGTCTCATTTTTGTTCCATTCTTGAAGTCAACAGTGTGTGTCCAAGTGAGAGGATGGACCAAGTATTTATTTTCACACATGGAGCCATCCTGAGCCTGTAGGACCCTTGATGACACTGAGCCACAGTGCTGATTAGTGGCTGTTTTGGTGGCTTTTCCCCCTGAGATGTGCCCGTAGAACCCTCCTCTCTGCCACGTTGTGTATTTTAAATTGTATGTCTTCATTTAAATTGTTAACACATCTTGATGAAATAAAGCTAACAGACCAAACTGGTGATTTTATGGAAATGATTGTTTGGAGTTTAGCCAAATTAAAAAGGACTGTTTATGGAAAAATTTGAAGCATAGGACTGGTTTATAAAGGTGGTTGATACAGGTAAGTTATAAAAGTTATACGAAAGTTATAAAAGTAATTGAAAATGACTAAGGTTTAGGAAACACTGGAGTATAGTATATGTAAATAAAGGTCAGAACTCATAATTTCCTAGGGTGGACATATCACGTCATGGGAGGTGGCCTCCTTTCATGCTTCAAAGGGCCTTAACTCTGACCTCTGAAGGAACTTTAGGTTGAATGTGCCTTTGCAAATCAAAGAGGAAATTACCTTGTGTGCTTTGCAAACTTGTGGTCTTGTGATGGGCAGCTATTATAAGCATCTTGTCAGTCTTGACACCCACCCTCATCCTGTTTAGGATTGGGGGTGGGAGGCACAGCCATAAAAATTTCTGCAGTAAAGCCTCTAGAACACGGCAGTCATCAACCTCACCAGAAAAAACTACAGTACAGTATCTGAAGTGATGTCAAGATAGGGTACAAGCAGAATAATTGAAATTTTTATATTTTATATTTTGGATAATGTTAAATATTGACTTAATATTTGTAAGGAGTATAGAACAGTGCCTGTTGTGTTACTCTCATGATTCATCAATCATAAGATGCTACTGGTTGTAAGAGGTATCATTGTTTTTCTGCTTTAAAAAAAAATGCTGATAGATAAGCTGTGTGACACAGCATTGATTATAAGGTACATTCTAATTTCAGAATATTAGAATATGAAAAAATGCATCTTTGAATTGATATTCATTGATACAGAAGATGATCCTCTTGGAAGAAACATTTCAGACATAGAAAGTAAAAGAAAGGCTGTATTTTTTCCTGCTTGGGTCCCATTGTTATTTAAAGAAGAGTTTACTCTAGCTGCAAGCTGAGATAAACAACAAGAATTGGAGGCCTGAGCTGACATGGAATAACAAAAAATAAAGAAAACAGTGTCATATATATTTTATTTCACTTTACTGGATACTTTCACATCCTTTATCTTACTCAATCTAATTCTTTCAATGAAAACAGCTATATATGTGTATGCACATTTTATAAATATATGCTCAGAAGAGAAATACAACTGTACAGAAAGTACACTTAGAGATAAAAAATCACAACAACTCTATTTTCATACAGAGATTTTATTTTATATAAATAGTATCTTGTATTCAATTAAAACCAAATTTGGGCACCTCACCATCTCTTGTTATTTTTTTGCAAACATTTTTTCCTTCCCCACTCAATTAGTTAAGCCAGTGTTGACAGCCTGGCAGGTACCATCAACCCTTTGCCTCTGCCTCCTCCCCACCCACCGCCCTAACCCTGCCCCGCCTCCCTCCACCCCTGCTTATATCATCTTATAAAACCAACTCTGTCCTAGAGGGATTGGGTACTGGTGTGAGTTTCAGTCTTATTTAATCTTAATAGTAGTCTGGGGGCAGTGTAATATTAGGAACCTCTTTCTATAGAGCAGGTGGCTGAGAGGCCCAGACAGGCAGAGTGATTTGTGGGAGACACTGTGGTCAAGGAACCCAGGATCTTGCCTCGGAGGGCTGGTCTTTGAAAGTTGCCCATGACTTTTCTGAGATTAAGTTGATCACAGATATGATCATATACCTGTGACACTCCTGGCTCATGCTTCCTCTTCCAGCTTTATTATTAACAACTTTCTTCTGCACTCACACAGTGTCCCATTTTGGATGATAAAATTATGTTTGCTCTAGTTGCTTCCAGGAAGTTTGGCTCTGGCCAATTCTGGCTTAGAGACTGACCAGTGGACTTTGTGATCCTAGACCCAACGACTACACCCAGCCTTGATGATGGTGTGGGAAATGAGATGTGGTGTAGCAGAATGAGCAAAGAAAATGAAGTCAGAAATTCTGATGACAATTCTTAGCTCTGGCCCTTCGTCTCAGGAATTAATTGAGACTTGTATATGGAAATGTCACACAAATATTGAGCTTTTGTTCCGGTCGCATATACTTACATGAATAAAGCTAATGAGCACATCTTCGATATTCATTAATTCTCCCCTCATTCTCCCCCACCCCGCCCCACTACTACCACACACACTTTGTGTTCCAACCCCACAATGTACTTTCCCATCCAGGCAGAGGCAACTTGGTAAATTATACTCCCAGACCTCAACTTTACCCATTTGTAAAGCAGTAATAGAGGGATTGTAATATCCATGTCTTGCAGGCAGTTTGTAAATTAAATAAGATCATGTAAAGCATTGGCACATATTTATGGGTCTATCAGTGTTAGTTTCAACTATCCCAAGGGTTGAGGGGAATGGCGGTATATTGTTGGCTACTGACTGCTCCGTTCCCACTCCCACCTCTTCCAGAAACCTTCCTTCCAGTCAAATAGCAGAACTACAAAAGGTAGAATTCCAAGGCTGTCAATTAAAAGATAAAAGTCTAAGAGATAGCTCTGTTCCTTTCCTGTTATAACTTACTAGGACAGAAAAAAAAAAAAAAGAGGAGCTCATTAAAATCCAAGCTCAGCATGATGACGAATCAGAATGTTATTCATAGTCTATTTTCACAGCAAGAATATGGTTTCTCTACTTCTCAGGGTGATATACTTATATAATATTGAGAGCATTCTAGTCCCAGGTTTTCTGGAAATCAGATCTGCTGTCCTGTTGTGCTTGTGGACCAGCTAATCGTCAAAGACATGATATCTTCTCATCCAGACAATGCCTCTCAATCCACCTTTCAAATCTTGAATCTTCATAGAACCCAAGCTTACAATGATGGTCCCAACTGAGAGTTAGTTGAATTACCACCCAACACCCACCTCAGAAAATGCACAATTGTATTAGTATCATTATCAATGTTTCTATTTATTTTTAAATTTTATTAAGACATGCATATCATTTTTTAAAAATGTAGATTGTGCAGAAACGTTTTAAATAGAAAGCAAAAGTCATTCTTCTCTCAAAATCCATTCCCCCCAATGGAATCTTGTACGTCTTTTAAGAAAACAATTCTGACACATGCCTTTAAAAAAAATTTAGGCAAATTCAGTCATTCGTTACTTAATCTACATATTGATTGCTATTTTCATGAAACTGTGTATCTTGAAGATCTTTCCATATCAGCACAAGCAGATTGCTTTCAATGACTACATAGAACTTCTATGTGGGAAGGGTGTGCCATATTCTAATCAGTTCATGAAACTTGTGTCCACTTTTCACCATTATACACTTTGCTATAGTAAACAGCCTTGTACATATATCTTGGTGTATCTAGAGGGTGTGAATTTCATTTTTATTTAGTTAACTGTATACATATTGGTCTGCATGACTAAAATTTCGATACCTGTTTCTACATTGCTCTCTAAAAAGACTGGGATATACTCTTACTAGAAGAGTGTAGGAATATGGATGATCACCCCCCACCCCCAGGCTCTGCCAGCACTGGGCCTATTGCATTTACATAGCACATTTAATGGCTTCCTTTTTCTGGGCTTCCAAAGGGCATGTTTGAAGACTGTAGTTACCCAGTACATGGCCTCCTCCTCTCTCCTGGATGAACCAAATAAGAAAAGTACTCACTGAGACACTGGTGAGAGTGTCTGCAAAGCCAGGCGGTGGCGGGCAGGCTACACTGGGGCCTTCTCCAGTGAAGGTAGGCTTTCAGGAGAGAACAATCCCCACCTCTGTGCTGACTCACCTTTGCTCTTCCTAGTCTCCACCCTGGTAAACACATACCCATGAGTGACACTCTGCCTTTTCAGATCAGTCGGAGAATCCATGAGCTGGGTTCTTCCTCCATGTAAGGGACTCCTGTGTCTTGGTGCCACCTCCTAAATGTGAGGAACAAACCAGGCCATTATGTGGATATAGGTGTACCCCACTTTCTAGAACTTGTGTGTGAATCCATTGCTTTTTATAAACTGAATCATCAGTAGAAACTAAATGTGGGCCCAGGCAAGTCTGCATTCAATCATATGATGGGAAATGTCTCCCTTGTAATTTGTAGTAATTGTCAGGGATAAGAGTAACTTTTCATCATCATTGGAATTATTATTATTTTCATTTTCATTTCTTAGCTGGCACATCAGCAGCTACCTTCCTTCCTTTGCGCTGCAATGCCATAGTTATCAAGGATTTTTGGGAATCAAGATACAGAGTACCCCTACTTGTTTAAAACATTACCATTTTTAGTGGGGAACCCCCCAAAAAAGAGTTTCCTACCCAGGAAGAAGCCAGCAGAAGAGAAAGGAAGCTGGCTCTTGCCAATGAGACAGCCTGATAAACTGAGGAAAATGGCCCTCCTCACACAGAAGGCGAAGTCCCCGTTGCTGCCCTTTCTCCTCCCAGGATGCATGGCAGCTCGTCCTGCCCCTACCCTCCCAGTCAGGGGTGCAAGGAAGAAGCATACCAGCCAGGGTTATTTGTTCCAGAAGCATAAATCATGTTCTCATAGCTCTAGGACAGAGGTTTGTGATCTGAAGACAACTTCCAGCCTCTGCTTCCGAGGACATTGTCTAGGACTGTAAAATGATAACCGGTTCCCACCCTATTCCCCACTTAACTGCCCTATTCAGCGTCTGTGTTCCAAGGAAGGCTTCTGGAAAAGTCTTGCTGTGATTAAACTCTGTTGTCCCCTATAGAAAGCCATAAAAGAGTTTTTCTGTTTCCCTGTGGGGAACTTAAGCTTCACTGGGCTGGGATGACAGGCTACGTTTCCATGTTTGGTTTACAACTTCCCTGATAAAGCTCTTACCCACTACTGGAATCTCCCGGCCTAGCCCCAGCCCAGCTTTCGTCTATTTGTGCAGTGGGTTCTGACTTTGTCTTCATAATCTGGGCAGGTCAGTCTCCTCCAAAAGGCCCTGTTTGCTCCCACCCTGCCCAGCTACCTTCCCTTCCTCGCTTTACTTTATCTGAATTATGGGGACTTCTTTTTGGGGTGGTGGTGGAGGGAGGAGAAAGGCATAGAAAAGGGCAGTCAGTGAAGAACAGAGAAGTTATGAACAGAACACCTGGGGCAGTTTACAGTTTTTTTTTCATCAGTAAAATAGAGATGATAATGCATAGTGTGGGGGTGATTGTGAAGGCTGAATGAGTTCACACATATAAACTATAATTTCCTGGGAGAAAGAGGAAGAGATGGAGGGAGAGAGCATGGGGGGAGGAGGGAGAGACAACTGGATATAGGAAATGTATCAAATAAAAATAACTCCAGCATTTTCATCCTTAATGTTAAAAGAAGGTGGTCATTAACAAAGAATATATGTATCTTTAATGATGTTTTGGAGACAGTCTATCATTCTGTCGCCATCTTAAACTTAACAGGTAGAAATACCCAATAAGTCATGAGAGAGAAAGTGGGAAGAAACCATGATGTTTGGATGAGTTCATAATCCTAGACAGGTTTACAACTTGCCATTGCTACTTATCTAGTGGGAAGTCGGCTTCCCTTTGTTGTACCACGAGAATGTTAACCCCTCTTTTATACGGTAGTTTGGGATAGTAAAGGGAGCACAACCACTGCAAAGCAAATTGCCTTGCTTATAGTGACTGTTCAGTCACACCATTAGTTCCTTATCCTCTAGTACATGGAGGGCTGGAGTCCCGGGGGGGGACTCTTTGTGTCAAAGGATATTCGGGACCAGGAGTCTCAGTGAACTCCACAAGGAGCCCGGTTTTACTGGGGAATAACTGCCATTAGGAGGAGGACACCACCTTTGAGACTGGACAGACAGTACTATCATGTCTACAGTGAGACAAAAACAGTCGGATTGGACCCCTAGACTACATAGTCTACCTCGAGAAGGCAGTTTCTGTGAATCGGTACAGCCCCTCCATTTCTTGTCCTTTGCAGAAGTTAGATAACAGCTTACTAATACCCCTTCTGTTTTGATCAACTGTGCTTACATTTTCCAAAAAGAAATGAACATTTTTGCCTCTTTTAAGTACGTGGATATTTACTGGGTTTAAAAACAAATAAACATACCTACTGGTTAGTTACTCCCGAACTTTAGTTTTCTATGCAGAGTAATTTTTGTGGGCGCCCAGAAAGAACAATCAAGCTGGAAAAGGAAGGAGGGCAGAGGAGGGCAGAGTCACTAGGAATCTGTATCTGGTTGGAAGAAAACCATGGACATTCGGTTGAGATCCAGTGAGTCATGCTGTGGCCAGTGTTTTTTCTCTTTCTGCTTTGCCACAAGAGGAAGAAGGAGTGGTGAGGTCTGAGTTAATTTTGTAGAACTGATGCTGCATGTGGTTCTAAGAAAGCCAAATATATCATATAAACAGTTTCCCTCTGCAAGGCAGCATGATGGCACGCCTTCCAGAACCCCTTTCTGGAGCTTGAGCCTGTGACACTAGTATGCTTTCCCCATGGTGGTCCCTTCTGGGCTGGTTTTTAAATATTGCTTTCCCCAGATTTGCTTAGAATTTGCTGTTATCAAAGGACCTGTGTCTCCTGCAGAGAAAACAACTTTTAAAAGTGAAATTTAAAACAGCGCCTGTTTTGTTTTCTTTCACCTCCCTCTTTTTTCCAAAAGCCTATTATTATTACCTTTTCTTATCCTAGTTTTGGTGTTTGATCAGGCGACCTTTCTAAATATCCTTATTCAGAATTTTTATCTCCTTTGTCTAAACTCCCTCCAAAAGTGAACTTCCAAGAAGGGGTCTGGAACTAAGTATCTCTCAGTTCAATGCCTACCACTCTTGTCCAGCGTGTGACGTCTAGTAGGATGTATGATGGGTTTGAAGGGAAAGGAGAATCTTCCAGTATCTTACCATGTGTTATTTGCCATTATTTCATATATATTAACTTTTTTGCCCCAGTGAGTGTAGATCATAATGACTACCCTTCCTCCTCTAGGCTTCGACAGCAAATTAAAATCATTTTAGATCTACTTCCATTGGTACCTTGTCCTGGGACTTATTTCTGTTTCCCTGAGGTTAACAAAATCTCCTCCTCCTGCTAAACACTCATTTTATATGTGTTTAATATTGACTGTTGCTAATGCATGAATCATATTCATCAATACCGAGGTGTCCTTCAGTGGACAGTGAACTCGCCAAGTGTAGCCACCATGGTGCTCCCATCCTCCCCTAACTCCAAAACTTGGCACGTAGCTGAACACATGGGGGATGCCGCTGTGGAAATTCTAAGTCTAAGGAAACCCTGCACGTCACAGGGTGTTCAGAAGCCACTCCTGGTGTTAAGTTGCAACTCCAGTAAACGGATAGGGGCCACAGCTTCATCTGTCCAAGGAGGCCATGGGGCCAGATGAGGCCCTCCCGCCTGTAGCATGTTTTGTGATCATGTTTATGCTGTCCTATCCATTTCCTCATTAATATCACAGTGATGAGTCTTCAAAATGTAGCTTATTTTTTGAATGAGGAAGGCCAATATCACATTGACAGTGATAAGTTTATGGAGGAAAAATGGTGACAATGTGACGTAGACATTCTATGATACATATTCTTTTCTCTTCTGAATTCTGTCATGTATCATATAATTTGCAAAGCTAGATTAGAAAGTTTCTGTTTCACTACTCATTTTCACTGAAATTCTACAAAGCAATAAGATTGAAGGAATTATCGGAAACTGTTGCTCACCTATTGTGCTATACTCTAGACACTATTCAATGCTTTACTTATGTCATTTTGTTTCATTCTTATAGCAACTCTATGAAGTGGGTCTCATTTCTCCCATTTTACAAATGCAAAAAGAGAAGCAGAAGTGACATAGCGAGCTTAGATAACTTTTCCCCACTTCACTTAGTCTGTAGGTGTCAAAACTGGAACTTGAATCCAGGTGTAAGAGAGCAAAACCTTCATTTGTTCTGTCTTTTCTGTTTTGTTTGATAAGAGGAATATTTGGGAAATTAGCACCTTTTTTTTTTTTAACCCAGGAGAAAATAAACTATCTTAATCATTGTGTGTTTTCCATTTTCAGGGAAGCAAAGGTGCCTACCGGTACCACTGGCAGAGCCACAATGTCAAGCACAGTGGTGTGGACGACATGGTCTTGCTCTCCAAGATCACAGAGAACGCCATTGTGGAGAATCTTAAGAAGAGATACATGGATGACTATATTTTTGTATCCTTTATTGATTTCTTTGGACATTTCTAATTGAGATGACCATGTGCATGGTAAAATGTGACTTTATCCCTAGTATAAGAAGATCCATCTGAAATTATGCTTCTGTCATTTTCACTGTTTCAGAATGTGGTTTTGTACTTTTTTGTCCCTTGGTTCAGACTGTGGGAAGGGCAAAGATGATGCTAAATTATTTTTCTGGTACTTCACAAAATCAGGATGCAGCCGGTATCCGTCTGTTTTAATCCACGGCATTGTAGCTTCGACATCCTCTAATATGTGATGTCTAAAACCCCTGCTCTTCCTAGAGGAAGTCCCAGTCTGCAGAGTTCTCTCAATGGCTCTCCTAATTGCAAAGCAGTTAAGCCCAAACTTAAAAGGTTTAAAAAAGACTGCCTCATGCAAAAAAAAAAAAAAAAAAAAAAATGCAGTTTTGTCTGTTTTTCTGCATTCTTAGGTTTCCTAAAGGAAGCAGGAGAAGCATTCTTTAATTGTTCTTTATGTTTCAATGTTAGCTTGCCAGATGCCATTTTTTATAGGGCTCTTCAAAATTCAGAATGGTAATTTGATTCAAATTTGCGTTGACTTCATTATAAACAGAGAATTGTGATTTTTCTGTTCCTACAGGATTCAGGAGTTTCATTTGGTGCAACTAGGTTAAGTTCTTTTAGTGGAATTATTATAGAATTGGTCATACTCATATAAAGATTTGTGTAAAATCCATATAGTAGTACCAGCAAGTTTAACTTTGACGCTGTTGGTGACTTCTGAAGGTATGGTGACTTCTTACAGGTGGAGTCTTTGCAACTCATGTAACCTGTATTTTAGGTTTTAACCCCTACAGCTTGGGAAGAATAGTTTTCACATCAGTAGCTTCTGTTTATTATGTACACTGCTCATTTGTCTATTTGTTAAAGACTTCCATACCTATGTGACAATACTTTATGGGGACTACCTATCCCATCATAGGAGAGGAGAATTCAACTCACCAGGTATTTATCTATCAATACTATTTAACATTATTCTGAGGCATTTGGACAGTTCTGACCCTTACTGTTCTGTTTCTTATTTATTGAAAGAGATTTTACCAAATAAATCCCTAAACCTCTGCTTTTAAGTTGTAACAGCTATTTTTGGATTTGTTAGCTGTGTTACAATAGCATCTTGATTAGGGGTGGCAGCCTTCCTCCTGCAGACGGAACCCTGCCTGCCATCCATTCTATAACAAAGATTTTATTGGAACACAGCCATGCTCATTTGTTTTATTATTGTCTAGGGCTGCTTTCATGTTACAGTGGCAGAATTTGAGCAGTTGCAGCAGACCATATGACCCACAAGGCCTAAAATAATTACTTTTCTGGCCCTTTACAGAAAAAAAATATTTGCCAACTCCTAGGTACCTGTGCAAAGCTTCTTTTAATTTAATTGTATGGCAGGAATTGTATTCATTTGTAAGATTTAATTTCATCTGGTTTAAAATTGAAATATACTCACTTTATCTGGGCTTATCAAATCATTTTAATCACTTTTAAGTGCAAGACCTTTGGTGTATGGAAATTGGCAGGTGATAGACTAGAAAAAGTTGGGTACAGGATGTGAATCTGGACTCCTTGGCTTCAAACCTTACTCTGTGTGTGCCTGGTGACCTTAGGAAGTTTTGTGATCTGTGTGCCTTGATTTCCTCACCTGTAAAATGGTAACAATAGTAAAATCTCCTGCATGAGGTTGTTGTAAGATTAAATGAAATAATGAATACAGTAAGTACATAATAAGCATAGTTATTAATATCATACACTAAGGCAGCTATATAAGTTTCTCCCATATTTCTGAATTATGTTCCAAAAATTTAATTGTAAAGTTGCTTATTGGAAATTCAAATGCATTTACCATAGAAATGTTTAAATGGAAGATTGGTTTATTGACAATACCATAAAAGGCTAACTTCCATAAGTTGAACAAATTATTTATTAGAATTTTCTTAGAATGTGGGTTCAGCTTATTACATTATTTACATAGAAACATGGTTTTTGATCAGCTAGGGAAGAAAAAAAATGATGTCAGTGGTTATCAGCTGCCAACCCAGGCAAACTCACTTTTCCCTACAAAGATCATTTACCCCTAAAACACCAGAAATTCCTCAAGGACAAGGACTATGTCTTACATGTCTTCTTTAAAAACATAAAGTTTTAAAAACCCTTTAAAGCAATACATGTTAATTTAACATGGTCTTTAAATGCAGTCAAGCAGAAAGGAGAACGTTAAAAGCATCTAGAGTCCCATCATGTAGGGTAATTGCCTGTTAACCTCTTGGTGTATATTTTTCAATTTATCCACATATAGACATGCATATAGATGTGCTTTCTTGTTGTTAATTTTAACAAAAATGACATCCTCTTGCATTGTGTATTTGAATTGCCTGCCTAATTCTTGGCATGGTGCACTGTATTAAGTGTTCATTGAAAATTTGTTGACTATCAAGACTTGCTTTTTATATTTAAACAGCATAATTTTTAAATGACTCACACAGAGGGGGCTGATTACCAGCCCTTGAATTAATGCCTTTGAATCAATGACTGACTAATCATGTGTTCTACTAAGGAAATGCGTTAGTTGACCACTAATGACTTCGTGTTTCAGAAATCTCTGCCCACTCAATAAATGAGAAACTCAGGATGAATGTGCTTTCCGTCAATAGCACAGAGCAGCTTTTAGCTTTGAGGAAGCTTGATAGGTTTGTTAGATGTCAGTGAAATAATACCAAGGGTCTAGGTGCAAATATTTTCCTCTGATAAGTGATAAAAGCCATCATCAGTTCAGTGCTAAAGAAATCTTATTATGATAGAGTAGCACTATTTTAAATAAGAATTGTTTTTTTTTCTTCAATCTCCTTAAGCTTAATAGTTAAGTCGAGAAGAGATTTGATTTCACATTAAGTTATAAAATTGCTCATGTCACCTTTTCTGCATCGAATACCAGCACATTGTCTTATATTGAAAGTCAGCATTTGGAACAATCAATTGTTAATGCAATTAGGCCAAAAGCACATTTCTTTGTTCTACATTAGAAAAATGTCTACTTAGAAAATGCTGACATTGTTTACCAATAAAAACCCATATTTTTCAGCTCTTTCTTGTAAGACAAGGAAGGTTTAATTTACCCACCGTTTTTCCTGAACATTGCCACACTCCTTTCAATTACACTCGAACGTATAGGAGGAAAACATTGCAATTTTGCTCTTGTGCCTGGCGAGACATCGTTTATAGCCACTTGGCTGATGAAACTAATTCCTGTGCAAAGCACTCCATGCTCATTTGGTCCAACCGTCTCTGAACTTGTTTTTACTTAAAGACCACACTCAAGTGTACTTGGCATTTTCAGTCCTTGAATTAGGAGTTGAGGCTTTTGTGCCAGAGCAACTGGAGCTCAAGGCAGTGTAGTTGTTCTGAGTGAGGTTTTGGTCCTTGGCAGTCAGTTCATGTTGGGGGGACAGCGAGCTGCAGTGAGATGAGCACTGGTCTGGAAGTTGGAGCCAGGGGCTCAAGTTCCAGCTTGACCGTTCTCCATATACGGGACAGGCAAGTCATTCACTTGCCTGCCCCACCTCAGTGATAAAAAACAGGAAAGTTGATTAGATCAGTGTGGGTGGTTTCAGAGAGAATGCACTGGCTATTAAAATATGTGGGATTTTTAAAGTTAAACTCTTTAACTTTGCCTAATAAGACCATTAAAAACAAACTTATAGAAGCTATACCACTATCACAGTTCATAAAAGAAAGACTACTTTAACATCCCAAAAGCAGAAAGGAGATAATCTAAGAATAAAAGACAATCTTTTTATTGAATACACAGAGCATTATGAAAAATTCAGGGCATCGTTTCTCTTTTTGTCATTTGTGCTGCGGATCAGTGAAAACTCACAGATCCACTACATGCATTCTGTTGGGTCCCTTCTGTCTCACAAATTCTATTACGGTGTTTATAATAATTTTTTTCTGGTTTTTGTTTTTGTTTTGTATCATAGCCTTGTAGCTCCACACATTTTTAAAATTAACTTTGGCCACACCTTCACAGCCAAAAATTATGTGGGTAGGGACAACGATTGGAGCAGCTTTTTCCAAAGGCACACCTGAATTATGCAGTAGGGAGTGAGAGTGAATACTTGAGTCCTGGAGAAGTGATCCAATTTAGGAGGCCAGTGTTCTCAAGAAATGGCCGGGGTCTGTGCTGGTCCAGCCAGGTGGAAAAAAAGGCCTGCAGTTAGATAAACAATTAGACCAAACTCTCACCTGAAATAACTAAAATATATTTGTTGCCTTTAAATCTGAATTAAATTCTCTTGTCTCAATTCTTCTGATGTAGGTAAGTTTGTAGCTACTTAGCAAAGATAACAGCTACATTATCCATTTCAAACCAAAAGTTGTTTTTCAGTAATCCTCCCAAATAATATGGCCCTTGAGAGCCCAACTGGGAAGCTTAGGGAACAGTTACAGTTTTCCCTCTTTCAACCTCAGTTATTGATTCAGGGTTGGCCTAGAGTAGACTGAAAGAGGTTTTTTCTTTGAGTGTCTCTTTACCAGGCCCTTATCAGAATTTATATGGACAATTAAGTGAAAATAAAAACTTTACAAGATATCATTTCACATAGCAGATTATTAATGGTAAAAAAAAAAAATGTTGACTCCTATAGGAGCTCTTATGCAATCCAATTCATATATATTCAATAACCAAGACTTGGTGGGTAGGAAGAGATTGCTAGGGAGGTGTTTCCTTTGGCTTATGTCCCTCAGACAGCTCTTTCTGCTTTGTATGCAGTGATCTGTTTGTCTCAGACAGATGGCATTCACAGAATTCCCTTTACAACTAAGGGAAGGAAGCATGGAAAGATCATGCTTACCCAAGTTTGTGGTTACCTAGAGATAAATGCAAACACTGACATCTTCTTCTTGTGAAATAAGGATGGTAAGAATAGTAAAAAATATCAACTAAGGGAGACAGAGTTTTGAGTACTCCAAGAATCACAGAACCTAAGGTACACTCCCTAATCAAACACCCCTCAATCCTTGTGCTACCAATTCAAGATTGCCATATAAAATACAGGACACCTGGTTATATTTGAATTTCAGCTAAACAACAAATAATTTTTTAGTACACTATTGCTTGGGACATATTTATGTGGAATATGTATACGTAAATTATTCATCATTTTTCTAAACTTCAAAATTAATTGAGTATTTTGTATTTTATTTGCTAAATCTAACAACTCTACTGATAATGATGACAACAATAATAATAACCTGCTAATCCTAGAAAAACAATATAGCTTGTTGAATAAGAGTATGGACAGTAGACCCAGACTGTCTGGATTCGAATCATAGCTCTGCCTTTTACTAGCTTGTGATTTTGAGTAAGATTTAAAATTTCTCTCTGCCTCAGTTTCCTCCTAGTAAAATAGGATTAAAATAGTAACAGAGTTGTGATTAGGAGCTTGGATTAGTACCATATAATGTGTTCAATCAGTGTTAGTTTTTATTATTAACACGTACTGAGTCTTGGCTAGAACATCATGGACATTTCTTAGCCACTTAATCATTTCAATCATCAATTTATTTGTTCTAAATTGTGCCTTGAAGGAAAACAAAAAAAAAGCAAGCACTAATCTGTAGGTGGCCTCACCTTATTTTAGCACATGGAACTACATTTTTTTCTGGGCTATTCTTCTATGACTCTTTAGTGATTTTTCAGTTACGATTCACCGTCCCATTTACATTTTTTCTTAATGCCATGGTCTGCCCTCAGACCAGCACAGGGTACATCTGGGTGTGCTCTAAAAATGCCCATTTTCTCTACTGACATTTCAGGTTCAACCTTTTAAAGTCTGAGATCTTTCTTGTGAAAAAGGAAGCAAAATTGCAACCAAATCCTTCCACATTCTCATCTTTGTGTATAAATATGAATTTTTAAATATTATATGATCCATTCCACACGTGGCTCATTTGTGTTCAGTAAAAATACCAACCCTGCACCTCAGAAGTGTTAACATGTGCCAAAACGTTTGTTTGTTTCTCCATGAAGAGTGTTGTCTATTCTGTCTGTTTTGTCCACTGCTGTATCCTCAGCATAGTGCCTGACATGTTGTAGACACCCAATTCAAACTAGTCGATTATTGAGCGAACACATGGAAATATTTTTTACATTATAATAACACTTCATTTATGTGAACACATTAAAATATATAAAATAGTTAAGACTCAGTATAAACAAGTTCTCTTCTGGATTCTCCATGCAGAAATAATGCCTTCTTTCCCTACACCTGATCTATGTGTGTTTGTAATTATCTGCTCTGAGTAATATCTTATGGATATAACATAGTTACACTAAGCTGCTGAAGAGTAAGACTATTAAATTTATCTTGTGTCCTATTTGTTAAGTGAATAAATGAATACATTCTTAGTATAACTAAGAGAGAAAAAAGTTTCAAGGAAAAAATAATATCACTTGAGAAATGGAAATTGCTCTTTTAATGCCTTGGTCATTTCTGTTTGTTTTCTTTTTTCTTTACTGTACATGTCACCAATGTTACAAGAATGTGCTTCAATTCATTTAAAATAATAATTTTTTGTGACACCTTGGTAATTAACTCATTATTCTTCCTGGAGAGGAACAGAATCTGAGTGAGTTGGTAATTACCTTTGTCTTTATTTGTAATCTTTTAGAAAACAAATACATGGATTTTTCATTTGATAATCATTATGAATTCTTGATAACATCTGGTTACTTAATTTGAAAACTGTGTAGCTATGAAGATTAATAATGAACCTTAACTGGATGTCAATTCAGACTTATATAGGATCTGTATTAATCTCAGTCAACCCTTTCAAGCAGATGCCATATTTTGGGGACAAGGAAATCGAAATGTACCAAGGAGCGGTAAGTTACATGCCACATAGGTTGCCGTCATGTTTTGGGCTTCTTTAAAGCACGTTTTTTCGATGTTGGCAATACATGTGCATTTCCTTGTTATGAATTATTGGGGAAGCTCGAGTAGTTGACATTGTTTGATTTTTTTAATGACGTGATGCTCTTTAGAATGCAGCTTAAAAAAGCAGAGGGCTGTCTAATATTGGAACATTATATACAAAATTAGTTAAATGGGATGTAGGACCTACAGCTTAGGGGATCTTCTTCTTCCACACATGCCACAAAATTCTAAGGACTAAAAAATCAGTAATGGATAAAAAGTAAATAGGGCAGTGGGAATTATTCTGTCTGAATCAGAACCTTCCTTAAGCTGTGGCAATAACTGGAACATGAAAAATGAATCTTTTAATACCTCATTTATTAATATGACTCTGGTCCCTATTCAGACACAGCTCCATAGCCATTTCAGTTGTGTGATAAAAGTAGAACCTCTAATCCTAATTAATGCATTTCATTACGTGGTTCATCACTTCCCCAGGCCTCCCTATCTCTGCATCTTTTTCCCTTCGCTCTTTCCTTTGCAGCAGAAGCACAAGAGCATTCATTAATCCTGACCCCTGGAAAACAAACAAAAGAGAGCCCACACAAATTCATCAGTTGAAGTGGAAGGCAATTTACCCAGAGCAAAAGCCCACCCCATTGTTGCCAGATGAATGGTGCTGGTCGCTAGAGCCGAAGGAGGCTGCCACGCGAAAGACCTTTGATAATGCTGCCTTTATGGGAGCCCAGCACAAGGGAACACTGTCAGCAGAGGCTAGGTCCTGCCCCGGCACCCTGATCAGCAGGGCCCAGGGCAGCAGGCTCGGAGCCGGCTTGGCATTCTCTGGGACAGCCAAGGCGGGGGTGGGTATAAGGGCTGTGCTTTCATGCTTCTTTCCAGTTCTCTGAAAAAGTGGTTGCTACATGGGTCCGTTTCGGAACGTTCAGTTTTTGAAGAGTTCTCCTTAAAGAAATGCCCCTAGAATTATAAAAATCTGTACTTATTTTTAACTGCTAATGATAACAGAGTGCTGTAAAACTCATATTTACTGAGTGCCAGGTTCTGTGCTACTCTTGCGATAACAGCTTGGATTATAATAAAGCAGCCCTGTGTGCTAGGTGTGCATTACTCTCCATGCCCATTTCACAGAGGAGGAAACCGAAGTTCAGAGAGGTGAAGTACTCGAATCTGTTGTGTGTTGGAGCTGAAGTCAGGTCCCAGTGACTTTCAGGGGTTTCAGGGAAGGGGAGAATCAGGTAGAAGAAATGCCTACCCTATAATTCTCAAGGGTAGCCCAGAGGTTCCATGAGACCATACATAGGGAACCAAATTGAAAAAGAGTCACGTGCAAGCATCAGATATAACGAGTTAATCAACTTTAAAGCCGTGTTGGGCAGTGGCTTGCCCACACCTTTCTCTCCACTGCCCACAGCTTCCTCTCTACTCCATTTCCTTCCATTTTCCATCCTCTTTTATTTCTTATAATCTATTTTCCTGTTTTCAAGCGGTATTAAATCTATCTGCATAAACAGTTTAGGCCAGAGGCCATTTTAAGACTATATCCTGAGATCCCATTTATGCATCCTCTTCTGACTGTAAGGTGAAGGCAGAGACATATTCTTGTTCCTATTTAAAGCTATTCAGGAATAGCCTCTGACCTTCACTGGGCAGTTCCCCTTGTGAGCCTTTTGCTCACAACACAGAGGGAACCATGGGCACTGGTTATACCAGCGCTTTACATATGTGCAAGCTTCCAAGCAACCTCTCCTCATCCTGTCTCGTCACTTGACTCTGATCTACCAGAGCTTGCAACAAATGGCCATTTCAGGGCCAGGCCCCTTTTTCTATAGTAAGTCATTATATAATAAATATCAAAGCTGGATTAGTAAATGATGCTGCACCTATGCATATTTCTCCACTTTTTCAGATTACTTTCTCATCCATCATCTCAGTTACCCTGTGACATTCATAGCATGGGCATTATTATCCAACTTTAGAGATGGGAACCAGTGAAGGGAGACAGAGTTTAAATGTCTTCTCCCTTTGGATCTGGTGTTCCTTTCACTTTTTTATGCTAGGTAACTTTAAATTTAAGGAGTTTTTCTTTCTCTAGCTTTACAACACATGAAGTATTTTTCTTTTTAGTCATTTTTGAGGGAGATGGGTGCCAAGAAATTGAAGAAAGCAAGTCTGAAGTCATCCTGATACAGTGAATTTATACTTATGCATAGCTAAGATAGCCCATGAGACCGAAACACAAACCCAGGAGAGTATCTTAGTGTGGTAGGATTTTTTTTCACCTACTGTGATGAAAGAAACTGGTCAAACCAGTTTATCACTTTAAAGATCCATAGGGCTTGCCCTCTTCTTATGGAAAATTTTTAGTTTTCCCCCTCATTCATAGATAGTCATCTCTGACTTGCCTCTTAGGGAAAAAAGGTGTAAAGAATTTAGAATTCTAGTAAAGTCAGATCAAGGTTTTTAGTAGCCGTCTCTTAAGACCTGTTGCCCAAGTATCTTTAGAAACATTTAACAATGGAATGTCATCTGCAGAGGCATGTTTGGGAGGAAGGGTGTGTGTGGAGTATCTGAAGACGTGGGTCATGTCTGAAGGCTGAATCACACATGTGCCTGTGGAAGAGTCCAAATTCCATCTTCGTTTTGTTAGGTGTAACTTCTCATGACCTAGGCAAATCTATGAATTCTTGTATTATGTAACCTTTAAGATGTAATTATAGGCATTGGAACTATATAGTTATTTAGGCCAAGGCCAAGAAAAGAAATGTAATGTTGCTCTATCTGACCATGCTTTTTTTTGTTTTCGTTTGTTTGTTTTTTTTCTTTTGTTTTGCTTTTCTAGGCACAGTATGAAAACCCACCTCATATCTATGCTCTCGCAGATAATATGTACAGAAACATGATCATTGACAGAGAAAACCAGTGCGTCATCATCAGGTATGGGAAAGAACCTTGTTAGGTATAGAGGATGTGAGATCATGCTATAATTAGAGATTCCATGGAGAAGCAGTGCTTTTGCAATAGCTGCTGATGTCAGAGGGTGATTAATGTACCTGAGTAACAATCACGCTGTCTGCGATGTCTTGGTTTATTTCATAATTCCAAATCATAAAAGCTTTGAGCTTCTGTGGGATTGCTGTTTGTACCCCTGTGGCTTAAGGCATTAAGGTTCGAGGGCACGTGGTGTTAGCCAGTTACTTCATTGATCATCATCGAGGCCCTGAACTAAAAATCGTAAAAACCCTCCCCTTCCATTTGATCATACTGTGGGTTTACTCTGAATTGGAGATCCTTTATGTCATAAGTTTCACTGTTTTGTCAGCTGAAGTCCTTATCTCTAGGTCCCTTGCTTTTCTTTCCCTAATAATTTAGTTCACGTTTGAGCTTTTTTGGTGTACTTTGTCATCTGCTTTTCATTTTCTATGGGTATTAGTGGTAAATACCAGCATTAGGTGTCTGTAGCTGCATTTCAAAATCCTTTTAGCCTGATCCACCTCCCAGTTTTTGCTGGGTTTAAGTGGTTTTACAATTTTGTTTACTGTTATGAACATTTTCAAATATAAAGAGAAAATATAAGCATCCATATTCCCATCACTGATAACTTGACAGTTAACATTTTGTCATGTTAATATTCATCTTTTTTAGTTCTTTTTGGAAATTTTTGAAAAATTTTTTATTAGGGATATTTACAAACATACACAAAATAAGAAAGAGTGTTATAATAAGCCCCAGTGTACCTATCATCCAACTTGTACATTTATTAATGTATGGCCAGTCTTGTTTTATCTAATCCTCCCATCCTGTATCCACTTGATCATTTAAAGCAGATCTCAGGTAGCAACTCATTTCATTTGTCAATAATTTATTGTATAACTCTCAAAGTTCATTCATTTAACACCTGGAAAATGAATAATTCTTTTAACATCATCTTATATTATCAGTTCTATTCCATGATTGTTTTATGAATCCTGGTTTTTTTTTTTATAGTTGGTTTGTTTTTATTCAGATTCCAGTTAAGGCTCAAACATGGCCCTTAGTTGCTCGTCTTAGTCTTTCAGTCATTAACAATTCTCTCCTGCAGAATTTCCTGTAGTCTGAGATTAGCTAATTATAAATTGGTATTTATATCTAAAAGTTTAATCAGGTTCAGATACAATTCTTTGGAAAAAATGCTTCATCAGCGATGCTTTGCATTTAATTAATGCCTGTTGGTCTCTTTGTGTGGTGTTCAAATTACCAGTGAGTGGGTCATCGATTATAAATTCTCATTTCACAATTGTTGTTTAATCAATGGTTGAAAAATAGTTATTTTCTAATTTTATTACTTCTATGTTTATTAGATGGAATTCTTTTATTTGGTTACCTTAAAATACTATATGGGAAAACTAGATAAAAAGTTTGGTTTGTTGTCTTTACCAGTTTTCAAAGCAATGCCTTTAGCAACCTACCAACATAATGTTTTTATTTTCAGTATCATTCCAAACTAAAGTATTTAAAATATATTATCTGTTTAACTGCATTGCAGTTTTGATTTGGGGCTCAAAAGGTCTTTGACCACTGGACCCTTTATATTGACTTCTGTGTCTCTTTAATATGAACTCAGTATTCTTTGATATTTTTTTTATTTGAGATGTTCCAGACTCATCTTGTACATTTCCTGCTAAACTCTGGAATCAGTTATTTCACCAAAAAGCCTTATTTTATTTTAATGGGAAATGGTATTTAGAAACTACCAATCTAGTCACTGAGTGCTCACTGTCATATGTTGTAGTGCTACCAGTTTTTGTTAGAAGATAAAGGAATATAAATTTTTAAAGAAAAAAATGGGACATAAGTTTATATTGATAATGTTCAGTTCATTTTTAAGATTATATGATTTTTACTTATTTTATTTTTATATTTGTATCCCATTTCTCTTAATGTTAAAAATCATGGTTTCTGATGACATTATCACAATTATTTGCTTTATACTGTGTGTGTATAAATGTAAATATAAATATAGAAATAAAAATATATGTACCTATACTTCTATATACTTAAAAGTAAACATATATAAAAATATATATGTATTGGAATAAAGCAAATAAGTAATTTCGTTGATGCTTTAAAATAAAAATACCAATGTTATTAGTAGAAATACTGAATTCACTCTATAATTCAGTCAAAATATTGAGTTTAAAAGTCACATAAAATAATTCTTTCTGTGCCATTACATTCCAACTTGACCTACAGTTAGGTTCATGTATTTGGACATGAGTCTTTTATTTATTTTTTCTTACCGTAGTTTCCCTAGTGCCACCATGTTTGTTTGTTTGTTTGTTTGACATTGACTTGGTGAAGACACCAACCAAGTTTTCCTATAGACACCTTTTAGATTTCTCTAACTGCTTCCTCGTGCTATCATTACACTAATTTCTTCAACTAGATTTTCT
The DNA here is from genome assembly GCA_004027375.1 of Macroglossus sobrinus. NCBI lineage: Eukaryota > Metazoa > Chordata > Mammalia > Chiroptera > Pteropodidae > Macroglossus > Macroglossus sobrinus. Next base: position 643,184 of record PVKZ01000047.1, on the reverse strand, counting down.
GTAAGTTGGAATTAGATCTAAATACCTAATTAGACATAGGTTAAGCCTCTTTGGAAGGAACACTTGGGTAATGATGAGTTGGGTTGTTCAAGAGGAAATGCTTCTGTTTGACCCCAAGTGGAGGTTATTGGTCAGTAGAGAGGTGAGGGGGGGACATTTTCTTAAATGAGAGAATACAGGATGAGTTTTCAAATTCAGTCCCTTGCTTTTTCTCCTTCCTGGTGAGCCACCAATGAGATAAGAAAGAAGGGAATGACCTTACTGCATGAGCTTCGTAACTCTGAAAGCTGCCTCAGTTTTGCCCAGCCCACATCCAGCTTACATCAGTCTGTTCCTGCAGGATGCACATGCACTGAGGTTGGATCTTTCCAACTGTTCAGGTAGCAAAGACCTGAAGGCCTTGCTCCAAGGACTTCTGTTGTGGTGGCTGTGCTTTAAGTTAGGAGATAATAGAACAGGAAGCTGCTTTGACTTTTGACACTGAATACTCAAAGTTAGGCCAGAGGTTGCAAGGCCATAGTCCTCCTTAAAACTGCTCTCACTTTGGACACCAGGGGGTCCCCAGGCTACCCTCAACCAGCTACAAATTCAGGGGTTCCCACTATCCCATCAGTTTTAGTGATGTACTAGAATGACCCCCAAGACTCATGAAAGTGCTGTATACATATGATTACAATTGTATTAAAGCAAAAGGACTCAAACCAGAGGCAGAACAGAGGTGTATAGAGCAATGTCTGGGAGGGCTCCAAATGTGAAGTTTCTGGTTGTCCTCTTCCCCATGAAGTCTTGAATGGTGTTTTTTCCTTTCAGTTACAACGTGTGTGTTGGCAATAGTATTGCCAACCAAGAGTGCTGTCAACCACAGAGATTCTCTCTAGCCTTTGGTGTCCAGTTTTCATTTGGGCTCACTTACATACAGCCTGCATGGCTAACCTTTAGTCTCCAGTTCCTCTTGGGGTGGGGAGTGGGGTCAGAACTTATATGGTGCTCTCCAAAGCCTCCATCATAAATCATAATGTTAGACTATCTCAAAGTCCCCAGGCATAGAGAGACTCCTATCAGGCAGGACATTCCGGGACTCTAGAGATTACCTCCCAGTAGCCGAGGGCAAGGCCTGACCTCTCTTTGTGTTAATTCTTTATTACCCAAGAGCAGTGTTCGTCTCCTTTAAGAAAGTAGGTTTGCTACCTCTCGCATGCTATGGTTCACTGTCAGCAGCTCTGTGATCCCAGGCAGCAAACCTAACACTTGTCTAGGCCTTGGTTTCTTCATTTGTGAGTGAACTGATTGACCGGATGAGCTCTGAGGTCTCTCCTGGTTTGGTGATCTTTCTTCCAAATACCAGAGGAAAAGGAAGGCAGGGAAATGCCGTGGGTAGTCAGGCCCTAGTTTGCAGCTAGTGACACTGAGAGAGCTGGGTGCCTGTTCAACTATGGGATGAGTCAAATGCTCCTTGCCTGCATTCATTTGTGAACAGAAAGCAAACCACCCATTCTCCTGGGGCTGGGAGAGAAGCTAGCTTCTTGTGCTAAGGGCTTCTTCCATAGCTGGAAAGACTAGTAACTCTTAGTATCATTTAATTGGAAAATAAAAAAAATTAATGATGACCTAATCTCTCTGGTGTTCTTGTTAGACCTTCACCTCCCAATTTTTCTAGTATGACCTTGTCTAAGTGACGAAATGCGTGGGATAATATAGTACATAGAGGCAGTATTACCAGTTTCCTCCCAATCTTACTCTTATTTTTCAAAGAGATGGATATGCTGATAGGATGGAATGGCAGCTGACTATTTCTGGATTAGAAGTCAGTGTAACAAACTGAATTTAGAAAGAAAGGAATCAAGGAAGAAGACCGGCTGCTTTCTCAAGCACAGACTTCCATCAAAGCCTCGGTCCTGAATTCTGCACGTCTACAGACTTGTTTTGTCAAAATCGCTAGTTGAGCAGCTTCAGGTAGACTGACTCTGGCCACACAAACTCAGAAATGACTGTGAATTAGATCCCAGTTAATGAATTTATAAGAAGAATTCTGCCTGTGGACAGCTCAGCCAATTATTTTCCTGGAATATTGCCCATGAGGGAAACCAGAACAGAAGGATGATCATATTGGCTAATGACATCAGATGATGGTCCCCACCTCTATCTGGAGACAATGAACTCAGGGTGTTGCTCGATTCCTCAGAGTAGTTTATCTACTTGGGAGAAATCCATCATTTCTGGTGTTTATTTTCCTGTAACCCTAAGTAGGTCAACCCCTTTTTATTAACCTACACTTTCTCCTGCCAACCCCAGCCATCCGTTAGGTTAAGTTCTAGTCAGGAATGAACACCCAGGATTTGCCTTGGATATTTCCCAAGTCTTCCCCAACTGGCAGAGAGGGCAGGGAGAGTGGCTGCAATAGATGCTAATTTCATCTACCATGCCTTGTATTCAGCAATTAACTTTCCAGGATAAATGTTTCCAATTCCTGAATTGCCTTATTAACTCAGTGGCTGTACAGGTACCTGAGTTCTACATCTAGAGATTTTGTTTCAACTAATTTATGGTGAGTGCAGAGCATCAAGATCTTTTTTTAAGCTCCTCAATTTATTCTAGTTGATAAGCAAGAGTAAGGCTCCTGAAACCCTAATCCCAGTCATCTCTTGTCTTTAGAACCATTAACTAATCCAGGCAAGATGTACTTCCTGAGAGCTGGCCCTCATATAGGTCACCTCTTTTCATCCTCACAACCACCCTGGGTGCCAAAATTGCTATTTCTCTAGATTTTGTCCAGAAAATGAGATTGAAGAGACTTCTAGGAGGCTCAAACTATTAAATAACAGAGCCTCTATTTTAACTTAGCCATGTCTAACTTCCAACCTCATTCACTTTTTCAACACCCTACTGGTAAGTGACTCTGTGTCTCTCATGTCACACATTTCAATGGAGTTGTTGATAGCTACCGTATACTATGAGACAAGGTCAGGACATTCAGCAAGATTAGTTATCTTGGACATAAGCTATTAGGGTAAAAATCTTCCACTAAAACACAGATTTTTTCTTAAAATGTAATCTCTTATATGTTGTTGGCTATCATACTCTGCAACTAAGAAGGCTGATGATTGTCCCTGTCATCAGTTGGAGGACAATTGACACATAGTTGGACTTAATGAAAGAACATGACTTGTTGATACATTAATCTTGATTTCTTACCTAAAGGTAAAGATGCATTTCTACACTAGATGTTCATATCTGGGCCATTTCTTTATCTTGCTTTACTCATTATTCCTTGATATGTGTGAAAGGATTATGGATGTGTTTTGACCCATTCATTTGGTGCATTCTGTCACTAAAGCCCTCATCAACTGAGGAAGCCAACAGATTTATAGATATTCCTGCTTTTCACCCCCCAGCATGTTCCTTGAAAGCCATGTAATTATAAATTTGTGCATTTATCAAAGAGATCCTCATGTGGTATATAAAATTATGCATATTTGGCACATAAAACAAAGTATCAGTGTATTATAAAGTTGAACTATATGAAATAATAAAATTCTGATTAAATAAGCTTTTAGGAGATATTTTATCTTTTCCAAATTTAGAAAAGCTCTTGATAGTAAAGATTAATATCTGTTTAAAAAACTATCTCGAAAAGTTTAAATATATATATATTCTTTTGGCAAATTTATAAGGAGGTATGTTTAAATTATTTGAGTTCTTCTCAACAAAAGTTGAGAATATTCTTTATCAAATGGGCATTACACTATCTTATTACATGAAAAATCAGAAAAGTCCACTGGTGAGGATTGAGAAAGCCTATACTCCAGCATAGGCCTTTCCTCTAAACTGGGGTCGGGGAGGCAGGGGCGGGGGACGAAGTCACAAACTATGGCCCAGTGCCTGTTTTGGTCAGTAAAGTTTTATTGGAACATAGCTTCACCATTTGTTTCCACATTATCTTTGACTGTGCTACATTTGCATAGTTGAGTTGTAGTGACAGACCACATCTGGGCCTATACAGGAAGTTTGCCACCTCTTACTTTAGCACCAGTTATCACTGTGATAACTCCATTTAGGTGACATGCCAGCATCTCACATTTCACAAGTTCATAATAGTTCTTTTTATGTTAACCTAAAATTTATTCCTCCACCAACTTTCTCATTCAAACACAGTTGTCAAATGAATATTTCTTAACTATTATATCGTTGTCTTGCTTAGCTAAAATATCTCAGTGGCTCTCCATTGCCCAGTAACATCCAAAGTCCCTAACTTAGGACACCTTCAACTTTATTTTCTGCTACTCTAACCAAATTGATCTACTCTTTTTCCTCAAATGAGTCATGTTCATTTCTATCTCCAGATTTTTGCCCAGGTTGGTCTCCCTGGCTGGAGTTATTCCCCCTACCCAAGCCTTTCTCATCTACCTCAACCCAGTGGTCTCCATCTTCTGAATTTCAATAGCTCCTCATTTTCACCACCTGCCTCATATGTATATATATGTGTACATACATACATACATAACATATATACACATACATACATATTTATACATACACACATAAATTTAATTTACATGTACTCATTCTAAGTAGTTTTTTGATCTTTGATGACTGGAAATTGGTGTTAGGCTTCTTGGTTTCTGTTATACACCATAAGTGTTTAATGACAATTTTAAAACTGAAATTCTTGAAATAAGCTCTAAGTGCTATTTGCATTTAGAAAAAGGGGAGATCAGTTGGGACTGAAATAGTCAACAAAGGTATCATGGAGGTGTTGAGACTTGATCTAGGTCTTCCCTGTAAGATGTATGAGATGAAGAAAGCGTGAATGGCAGGATAGCCTCTGTAACCCACACTGTGTGACTGGGAAAATGAGGATATCAGTGTGGTTGCTAAAGCAGCTTTCCATTGATAAATGGTCCTTGTCAATTACTCAAGAACCTAAACTGAGTCTTTCACTTCTGTTTCTATATTATAGCCACGTAGCATTTGTGCACTAGTGCAGGATAATTGATTTGGGGAAATAAGGTTGATTGGGTTACAGGTGCCTCCTTGAATCACAGGCTAGGTGATGTACAGGTAAGTGTGCAGGCCTTCATGAGGACTTGCAGGGTCTCTGAGAGGGACATGATACTACAAAAAATGTTGTTTCACAAAGATAAGTCTATAGATGGGAAAGAGATGAGATCTTGAGGAAATACAGAAATCGAGTGAGGTGATGAGGGCCTGATTGAGATGGAAAGGCAATGAGGAAACGGATGTGTGACATTCAATAAACGTGTGAAGGAATAAAGGAGTAGGAAGTGAATGTAGACGCTAGGCAGTGCCAACAGAGAAATACAACAGCTATAGCTGCATTTGTATAATTGATAATGATGAGAACTGGAAGACACAGGTAGACAGACATCTGTGAACCCAGTAAATGAGCAACCTATACTTCTGTGCTCTCAAATCCAGAGTTTGGATTTGTGTTTTAAAATTACATATTTGATATCATTGGATTTATCAGAGATATCTATGCAAGTTTATTTAATAAAGTAATCATGGTATAGTAGAGGGGAATCAGAACTAGAAAGTTTTTCTCAAATTCTCTACCATGTCTGTAGAGATCACCAGACAAGATCTTGGAAGTGTGGCCAAAGGCAATTTTGAAGCCCTTGCCAACTAACCTCTATGGAGACTTATGGGGCCTTGGAGAATATTTACATGACAATTTTATTGCTACCATCGAATGAGAATTGCTATTGCTTTTGTCCTGCATCAGTGCCTGCTGTCCTAGCCTATTAAAAAAATGTAACATCAATATGAAAATATCACGTTTAATGCGGTTTCTAATTTTTTTTTTTGCTTGAAATATTCTGAAGCAATTGTTTTCTGCAGTGTAGGGCATTCTGTCTTTAATGTGTCCAACACCAGTTTGCAAAGTCTTATAGGTTGTATCCGTGCTGAATATGTGCTGAATAAATATTACTTAAAGAATAAATAAAGACTTGAGATATTTTGAAGGTACATCAAAAAGATTTGGTGACTCACTGAATATGGGAATTTGGGTAGAGGAAAAGAGATAATTTACTATTGGGTCTAAGATTTGTGACCTATCTGCTTCAAAAGAGATTTTGGATTTGGAATCTCTAATATTTACAGTAGTAAAAGTTAAAACTAAAAGATTTTAAAAGTCAGAATACCTCTAATATTGGCTTATGTTTCGTCTCTACCTAGGCACCAAGTGTCTCACGGATTCTCAAGCTGTCTTCCTGTCTTTGATGTATTTCAGGAACCTTCTATTATTAGTATCGGAACTCTTCTGTTTCTGTTGGTCCACCCAATTTCTTGTTTATCCCATGAGCATTGGCCTTTGAGCCTCCCTGTCCCTCTAGCCTTGCTCTGGGAGGCCCTGTCATTTCATACTCCTGACTCTTGGGTCTGGCTCTGGGTTTGTACAGCAGGGGCTCAAATCTACTCTTTCCCACCACGCTCACTACAAGTCTTACCTTTTAGCCTGTGTGATTGCTGCAGGGTTTTTTTTTGTTTTGTTTTGTTTTAATCAGTCAGAGCGTTACTCAGGAGGGTTGACTCATTAGCTAATTAATATATTATCCATAATTGTAATAATTGACCTTTTGGGGTGGTTGCTTTGTGTCTCAGCATCTTTTACGTATAGCTCATTAACAACCTGGCATCTAGGTATTACTGCCCCCCACCCCACTTTGCAGATCATGAAACTGAGTCTTCAATATGAAATATTAAACATCTTGCATTTGAAATATGGCAAAGCCATGCTCCAAGCTAGGATTTCCTGGCTCCACTATTAAACTCTTTCCACTTTTCTCGGCTGCTTTGAGCCATCAGGTGTCAGGTTATCTGGTTAACAATTGTTACCACCCATAGTCATGTTGTGTTGTGGGAAGATCTCTGGGGTCGATTCACAGGGTGGATTCTTTATTCTGTTCTGTCTAAAGTGTGTGACTTCTGTAAGCCTCAGATACTTCATCTACAAAATGAGGATTAATACCTTAAAGGAAAATAAGGAAAGCTGTATAATGATATATACATACAATCTTTTAAAATTGTCAAGGAGCGATGTAAAATATCTGCTAGTAACATTAAAATAAATTCTAGAGCTAATAAGTAGCTAAGCTAGGGCTCAAACTTGGCCTCTAGAGTAAACACCAGGTTCCTCCTACTGCGTCAGCCTGGGCCAAGATGAGTGGTGCTATAGGGCCATTTTCTTGGCAGTTTATAGAAGAAAAGTTTGTTTGCTGGACAATACTAATTGGGAAGAAATAACAACTCTTGGGTGTATTCACACTTTCCTTTTATGTTAAAGACTGAAGTTTTATCATTTGCTTAGTAGTTTGGCATGACTCTTTGATTTTGTATTTTGTACATTTAGCCAATGCATGCACTTGAGGATTTGTTTTTCAGTATCATTCCGAGGTCTTGAAAGATCACCCCTTTCTCTCAGGCAACAGAGATGTTTTCACCTCAGACTTATTTCTTTCCCAGATCCAGTAAGCCTGCCAGGAAGGGAGTGTGTGAATTGAGTCTTTGGAGAAGGCTGTCCAGAACCTTCTTTGCTGTGTTTCTCATTCTCGATCACATCTTGTCTTGTGATCACCATAGTGCAAGCTATTATTTGTTTGCCCCAACTGTGTGTGAGGTTATAAATGTTTTTGTCAGGAGCCTTACTTAAAGGGCTGTGTATCAGTGAAAATTCAGGAGTAGTTATGAGTTCGATTATACTAGAAACTGTGCTATTTATAGAGTTACTTTGGGAAATATTGTTGATTTTAATTAACTATCTAACCCATATGCAGATTTTAAATATATTCCGTCATCTGAAGCAGTACAGTCAGGCTCCTGAGTCAGACTCTCTCAGATCCTTTCTTAGCAATACCACTCACTAGCTATGTGTCCTTGAGCAACTTGCTTAGCATTTCTCATCCAAGAATGGGGATAAGAATAGTACCTACCTCACAGGACTATTATTTAGACCAAATGACTGATATATGTAAAGCCCTTACAACAGTCTAAGACATGCATTCAACACTCAGTGGATACATGCTATAATTATTACATCCAGAATATGTTAGCACACTCATTTCTTTTTATTGAGGTATAATTGACATTAGTTTCGGGTGTACAAGGTGATTTGGTATTTGCATAGATTATGAAGTAATCACCTCAGTAAGCCTAGTTAACATCCATCACCAGACAAAGTTATAAAAATCTTTTTTCTTGTGATGAGAATTTATGAGATCTATTCTCTTAGCAACTTCCTAATCTGCAATACAGTATTATTAACTATAGTCACATATATTACATCCCTGTGACATATTTATCTTAGAACTGGAAATATGTATCTTTTGACCTCTTTTATCCACTTTCTCTCACACACTCTCTCATCTATAGCAACCACCAATCTGTGGTGGACTACCACCAATCTCCTTTGGAACTGATGTTATTTTTTATCTTCTGGACTATTTTCTAGTCACTAGTATGTTCATCTTATAACTCTAAAATTAGAAAAGGTTATTTTGTTAAAACTATCCTTGTATTTTTTATTCTTGTGTTATTCCTTTTGAAAAAAGGGTCAAGTTCAATCTTACTATGTCCCTGAATCAAAAAGTAGTATCTAAGAGGAAAGGTCCCAGTGGGACTTCTCAGAATGTCACTGCCTTCTTGATCTCTCCACCATGTTGACACAACTGACCCCAACTCCCTTGGCTTCGTGATGCCACCTCTGTACTCCTTCTTGTGTCTCTCTAACCTTTTCATTATGTTCTCTGTGGGAAACTTTTTCTTCAGCATGCTCCTGAAATGTCAGTGGTCTCCATTTCATTAACATGTTTTGAGCTGCCAGTAACTGTAAATCTAATTCAAATTGGCTGTTTGAATTAGAAAATAAGAAACATACAGAGATTGTGCAGACCCCAGGAGCCATTGACTCAGTGGTCTCATGATGTTATCGGGGACCCTGGTTCTTTCTACTTCTCTGCTTCACCATTGGTTTCCCTTGGCAGTTCCAGATGGCTACCAGTGGCAATCAGAAAGTAATGTTCTTCCTTACTTGCTTCCCAGAGGAGAGAGAAACCTCTCCCATTAGTCCTTTCCTTTCAGTCTAATTGGGCAAGTTTATCAATGAGGGTGTCAGATGCAGATGATCTTCAGTGAAGATGGGGCCAACTTCTCTTATGTCTCATGTGCCATGACAGGTACCTGAATGAAATCAAGATTTTGTCAGCAAGGAGGAAGGTGGGGAATAGTGCTGGAGTGGGAACAAACAGTGAGCACTACAGTCCCCAAGGTCCCAGCTCAGCTGTGCTCAATCACACTTTTCCTTGGTAATCTCACTCACTCTCACTATTTCAACTCTCTTTTACAAGTTAATCACTCACATTGCTTTACTTTTATCCTGGACCTTTTCCTGGGCTTTCGACTCACATTTTCAACTGTATACTGACCATCTCTTCCAATCCAACCTGTAGACCCCATTTACATTTTGCCAATTCTCAAAATGTCTCTTTTCTTTTTGCTCTAGGATCCTATCCAGGAATACATATTAGTTATCATGTCTCCTCAGACTTCTTCATTGTGGAACAGTTCCTCAGACTTTTGCTGTGTTTTCTGCCCTTTACAGTTTTAAAGAGTTCAGGCATTAAATTCTGTACCTTGAGTCTGCCTGATGATTTCTCATCACCAGACTCTCTCTGTCTCTCTCTCTTTCTCTCTCTCTCTCTCTCTGTCTCTCTCTCTCTCTCTCTTTTTCTCTCCACTCCCCCACCTAACTATCTGTCTCATTGGGTATTGATTCTCAGCTAGTATGACTTGACTTAACTAGTGTGACTTCTTTTAGGAATCGTTTCCTAATACACACTCCAAACAGGAATAGATGCCCCACGGGAGTCCCTACAATGGTACCCCATTTCCACATTGTTCTTTGTGTAGTGTTTGTGCACTCACCTTGCCAGGAGGCAGTGAGCTCCTCCAGGGAGGGGCCACCTCTCATTCCAGTCTCCAACCTAGAACTTGTCACCTAGAGGGGCTTAGACGATGCATGTTGAATAAATGAATGCACATAAAATTTTTGTTTTAAATTTTTATCCTTTCTAACATGCAAACAAATATAAAGCTGAAAAACAACATTTCAATCACATTAACTTAATCATTTATAAGGGAACAACAGCTACTGTGATTAAGACCATTAGACATATTTTGAGACTGTAAAAGGGGAGACAGGAATCTTCCAGCAGTAGAAATGGCTGACTTTACTCATTCTATGGGATATGCCTGAAATAGCATGACCCAAATATTTTTACATTTGCCAGAATAAGTTGAAGTCAATTGAATATACCATTGATTTTTAGGTGAGGAATAACCTTCAGGCTAAGAAAAATGATTATGGTCCTTGAGTTCAATTATTATATACCACTGTAAATAGCTTCCCCTCCCCCTCAACATTCTTTTTATTTCCTTGAAATTTTAGCATATGTTTCCATTTCTATGGCTAACGCACACAGAAACATACATTGTTTTCTATTTGAATTCATATTTCCCATGGAGTCTGTCTTGACTTTGTTTTAAATTTTTTTTGGCTAGTTCTCAGCCAGCTATATAAGATCATGTGAGTTTGTTTAAAAACCTTGTTTGTAGGCCCTGTCCTTAGAGTCTGAGACTCAGCAGCTCAGAAGAGGGGCCCAAACATGGGTGTTTTTTAAGTACTTCGAAGATTCTAATAAGCTGATAGATTTAGGGACCAATGGTGAGGGTATTTTTCTAATTTAAGGTGCATACACTTATAGGGTTGTTTTTATTTTGGTCCAGTTTAGAAGTCAAGTGAGGCAATTAAAATAAGAAAGACTGTCTAAACCATAAGCTAAGCAAATTACCCTAACTGCTGTGAAATGCACAGCAAATAATTTTGGGTGTTATATAATTTATCTGATACTTTCATGTTCTTTTAACTTGGGTTTTAGGCTAGAGGAAGAAACAATATTTTTTCATCCTGAAAAAGCCAGTATAATTATGTTTGTATACACTGTAAGCTTCAAGTAATTATATAACATTCTATTATTGTACCATATTCTGGGCAAATTACCAGTCTCTGATCAATAAAACTTACTTTTAAAGTGTCTGTAAATTGAAACCAAGAAATGAAAATTCCGTTCACTGTTCAGCGAGAACTAATTATCTTAAATCTTCTGATAAGTACCGTAATTACTGAGATTATAGATGTCCTATTATTAGATAGGACATACTTATACAGCATACTTATTTTAATATATGAAATGAGTTATTTTCCATTATTATTATTTTCTTTTGCTTTCAACAAAGAGACAGAATCTTTCATGTTTGACTACACCATTAGCCAAAGACACAGTGGGGGAATCACTATACTTTTATTTCATAATTCTGATAGAATTTGTTACTTTTTCCTTCTCTCTTTCATACCCGCACACATACACACTCAGTGTGCTATAGGGAATTCTAAATATGAAAATATGTTTATCCATCATGGTATAGGAAGTTGAATAATTAAAGAAATTGATCCTTGTTGATTATCGTTGTGATGTGATCCCACTTTTTCAAGAAGTACTGTTTTTAAAAATACAAAATATATAAGAATTTGCCCATCGCAAAAATATAAGCATTAAGAGAAATCACATCAAAAGAGTCATCCACATACCAGCCCCAACAAGTCAGAATTTTTTTTGCCTTCTTTCATTGTCATTCTTGTGTGCACATTGTTTTTACATAGTTGTAATTATGTTATAGACATATTGTCTTCTTCCTATGTTGTCACATAGTTTTCTAGTTATTTTAAATATCTGTGTAATATTATGTTAGATGGTTGTACTATTCTACTCTTAGACTTTCCAATATTCTTGAGTGTTCACATTATTTATCAAATTAAAGAATGAATTTTCATTGTTGGGCAAAACCTATGCTTCAAAGGAGCAAGAGTACACATTTTGATCCTGGATCTAGCATATAAATCATCTGATTTTATGGACCATTTGAAGAGTTAATTTCCTCATGGAGCTGAAATATTTACTTTGTAAATGGTGTGAAATATTCCAGACTCACTGATTTTCTACTTGCCACCATATTTTTCTTATGAAATTTCAGTTTGGTTTCCTTATTCATATGACCCAGAAGCCTGGAGTTGAGTCCTAAGATAGTGAATGTGCTGCATAGATGAATTCAGATTTTTGAGGTCCTTAGAGAGAGTGGTTTCCCCATTCTTCCCCATAATGTCTCTAATTAAACATATAATATCATAGTTCAGGGTGAAGTTAAACAAAGTTCTGAGTTTTGCTATAATAGCTACTTTCCCCTTTATTTGTTTTGCTTTGAAATATTAAAATTTTCCAAAGTATATTTCAGTTTCCTGTTGGAGGTGAGGTCATCTGATTAGGCTGTACCCCAAACAAATATTTCCACTTGTCTTGAGTAACTAAGCAATTGATAACAGTTCATTAGGTTTAGTGTTAATAGAAGAACACTTGCTCTGCACCCTAAAATTCTTGATCACCAAACACAAACAAAAATAGTCTGATAATAAATTCCACCATTATTTTACATGATATGAATTCCATTAATTAATCCTACCACGGTAACACAAGGTGACTAGTAAAGAGATGAGAAATCTGACTGAGTTCAGCAAGTTTTGAATTGAGGTCATCATCAATTCACGGGGATTTTGAGGGAAGTGTGGGTATTTTGAAGAGCAGACTATGTTAACAAAAGGGTTTCCCCCTGTGGTAAGGCCACCAGATGGAAGGTAGTCTTTGTTATTTCAGGATATGATTAATATTACCTCATCATTAATTTTAGAGCTTTAATTTTAAAGTTGTTTTCATCAGATTAAGGCACATGGATTGAAACTTGAGAGTGCCTACTTTTTCTTCTTTTTTTTAATTGCAGAAGTCAAGTGTGTGTTACTAAATATTTGGTAAACAGTGAACTGAGAGAAATCTCTCATGGTATCTCTTTGTTTACCGAAACCTGTGCTAGTTTGTGTTAGTTATAGTTTTCTTTTCTTATGTACTTTTTTCCTTTACATTTTTGCAACCATGTTTTATATATAAGTTGATTAGATTTATTTCATTTAACATTACTTCATATGCTTTTTTTCTTTGTTTACAATCTGCATGTCAACTGCAATTTTTGTACAATATTCCATTCTTCTGATATTCCATAATGTCCCTCAGTATGTCTGCTGCTCTCAGGCACGTAGAATGCTTAGGCGTCTATCCCGAACACGATGATGATTATCAAGACACTAGATCACACCCCATGTCAGTATTACTCATGCAAGTCACGGAGGTGACCTGATCCTGCCATGGTTTGCTTTTCTCAACTAGTGCTGTGCATTTTTTACTAAATTCCTTTCTGCTTGTTTTCTTTTCCTTTTGGTTTTTGTTTGTTTGTTTGTTTTGTTTTGTTTGTTTTGTTTTGTTTTGTTTCAGAGGAAGGAGCTGGTTGTAATCTACTTCATGGGTGGATATTTTTATCTTTCTTTCCATAGTGGTGAAAGTGGTGCTGGAAAGACAGTGGCTGCCAAATATATTATGAGTTACGTCTCCAGAGTGTCTGGAGGAGGCCCCAAAGTCCAGGTGAGTTTGTGATATGGCCCATTTGGAACCCTGTGCTATGTGAAATATAAGAGGCTTTATTTGCTGTTTCAGAAAGAATTTTTCTTCTGCAGAAAAGGTACTGGTTCTATAACCAAGAAACTTGAAACCTGCAAAGAAATAGCATGTTATGAGAGGGAGATACCTAGTATAGAATGAGCTCCTACAAATCAATAAAAGATTAAAAATCTAAAAGGAAAATAAACATGAAGAACATGAAAGACAACACATAGAAAAGGAAATGTAAATGGCTCATAAAACATGAAATTTTGCTCACCTTCATGATAATAAGAGAAGTATAAATCAAAACTACATTGAAAAACTATTTCCTAACTATCAGAATGACAAAAGTCTTGCAGTGTTTTTTTACAACATTCTGTTGGTAAAAAATAGGGACACAGTCTTCATATGTTCCTGAAAGAAGTATGAACTAGTATACTTTTCTGGAGGGCATTTCAGCAAAATGTATCGACTCTGCATGCATAGACTCGTCAGTTCTGCTTAAGAGAACGTATTCTTTAAATGTGCTGAAATGTATGCAGAATGATACTTGTATAAAGTTATTTGATGTGACACTTTTTGCTAATGTAAAAGACTGGAAACATTTTTATTAACCGGCAGCTGGTGAAATAATTTATGATTAATAGAATTGAATATTAGACAGCCATAAAAAAATGAAGCTTCATGTGCTAATAGGGAATGATCTCCAAGATATATCACGAATTGCAAAAAGCAAGGTTCAGAATGTTTTGTATAATGTGCTGCCATTTGAGGTGAAAAAGAACATATATCGATATTTTTGGGGTATGTATAACATTTCTCTAGAAAGATATATGAAGAACTGATAATGATTCTTTTCAGGGAGAGAAAGTGGGAGACTGGGGGAAGGGTATAATCTCCCTGTATACACGTCCGAATCTTTTTATGTTTGAATTATGTGAATAAATTTCTGATTCAAGACATCTACAAAAATTTTTAAATGTAAGAGAGAGAAAGAAGAGAGAGGAAGAAAGAAAGGTTAGAGAATAAACATTAGGAAAGGGAGAAGGTCCAGAGAATGCCGGAGAGATGAAATGAAAAGGAAGTGAATACAATATGCACAGAGGAGCGCCATATTCAAGAGCACGATGTGAAAAGTGGGGTAGACACAGCTTTATCTGACTTTACAATCATGCGCTGCTTAACAACTAGGATGCTTTCTGAGAAATGTGCCATTAGGCCTATTGCTCCTAGGCTACAAGCCTGTACAGCATGTTATTGTACAAAACATTAGATTAAATCAAGCATCAGAAAAAACAATGCAATCGAGATGCAGTAAACACAAGCAGTATGAGGCTGCTGCCAGTGAAACACACGGCACACTTTACAGTAAACTATTTTATGTAAAAGTATAAAGTGTACACTAAAATAGCGACAAAAAGTATAGTATGGTAAATAGTAAACCAACAATATAGTCACTTATTATCATTATCAAATAGTATGTACTGTACATAACTATATATGCTGAACAAAAGGATGATCTAGAGCAGCACTGTCCAATAGAAAGAAAGATGTACATGTCACATAACATAATTAAAAATTTGCAAGTAGCCACATTAAAAAAATAAGAGGTCCATGAAGTTAATTTAAAAAATACATTTTATTTACCCCAACATATCCAGAACATTATCATTTCAGGATATAAGCAATATAAAAAAAATTAATGAGATATTTTCCATTCTTTCTAGTAGTAAACCTTTGAAATCCAATGTGTATTTTACCCTTACAACACATCTCAATTAGGACTAGTCATGTTGTAACTCAAAATCACAAGTGGCTCAAGGCTTCCATATTGGACAGTGAGTACAGCTCAAGATCCTTGTCTGGTGTGGTGCAACCCACCTAATTCATGTAATCAACATCCTATCCCTAGAAGACGGATAAGGAGACAGGGATCCAGGATGCTTTTTGTGGGTGGGCTGTTCCTTTACCTTAGTCTGTTGGACATCTTGATAGTGAATGGATGAATGGCTAGATAGATGAATGGAGAGACACATACAGAAAGATTCTCAGTTAACAAGTTAGTAATTAAAGGAGGCAAGAAACAAGGAAGAGCCTTTCTTTTATTCTATTCCTGTGAGAAGCTGAGTGGTGTGGGCATGTCTGACCAGCAAACAACAGATTAAAGGATTAGTGAAGATCCACAAAGTCAAAATTTATTTTACAAAAACAAAATTTATATAAACCCATGAGTTTTTAAAGGAGACTAGATGGTTTGGAAGTAATGTTTCTAAGCTTTAAAATAACCCCATGGAGGGAGCACCCAGAATTTATTTGCCTTTGGTGCCATCGCTAACAGCGTTGTCCCCAGTCAATGGAGTTCCAGTTCTTCTGAATGTTCAAAAGGGTACCAAAGGAACACTTTGGCTGTTACATAGGCAATTAGTTGTTAGCGCTTTAATCTAGTCTTATTTGCTACAGACCATGACTTAGTGGCCAGACTGTAGATGTTTAATGTTGATTTTTCTCTTCCTGTTTTCCTATGAGGACAACGATACAGAGCTTTTGGCTTGAAATTAGTCAGTAGCTACAGAGCACAAACCAAAGACTTGTTATTTCTGGAACATGTTTAACCATAGCATGTGAATAATTAGAAGTACAAGGAATGACTCACTTTTTGAAAGACCTCTCCAAAATCAACTCCTATCTATTGAGCTATCTTGCCCATGGGGTGTTTTCTACACTTTTCAATCTGGCACAGAACTAAGGTGTTTGAAAACCAAATTCCTCCCCTCCAGTAAGCCAGGAATTGTTCCATACAATCCAGTATTGGCCCTTGCTGCTCCAAATGTGGCTCCTTGCTGGCAAAACCAGCAGCACCAGGGAGCTGGTTAGGCATGCAGACTCTCAGGCCTTGCTGCACACCTACTGAATCCTCGTCTGCATTTTAACAAGATCCCGAGGCGATTCATGCACATTAACATTTGGGAAGCACAAGCTTCTGTGTCCACAACCTTGTTTGAGGATTAGAAACTGTTTAATTTCCCTTAAGGTACCTGTCATTTGCATTTAAGAGGGTGGAGGTGAGGATGGTAGAGAAGCGGTAGTGATAGTGAACATTCTGATCAGGACGTCAAGATGTCCCTTTGTGCCCCTTTATGCTTCACCTTCCTTCTCGCTGTGATTCTTGGCACACCAGGGAAAGCAGTCTAAAGCTGCAGCATCTAGTATGGATACCCAGTCCAAAAATGGTTGTAGATCCTTGATTTTCTGGTGATGCCCTGGCTCTAGGGAATTCTGGATTAAGTCAAGGGAGTTGGAAGACACACACTCACAAACAGGTTAAGGTCCTCTGAGAACAGAGAACAAATCCTCCAGATAACCCAGGGACATATGGATTCGAGGCCTTTCACCATTCTGAATTCAGAAACTAGATCCTTAGGAAAAGTTTGGCTTTCCATTCTGTGGTAGGTCTTTGCACCTTCCTAACCTCTGGTCTGTTTGCTGTGACAGCACGTCAAGGAAATTATCCTGCAGTCCAACCCGCTGCTGGAGGCCTTCGGGAACGCCAAGACTGTCCGTAACAATAATTCCAGCCGATTTGTAAGTCTCGTCCCCTTTTCAGAAAATGTCACCTGATTTATGATGTTGATATTCCTGATTTAAATCTGGTATCCCCAAGGAAATGAGAGATTTTCGCATACCATCAGGAGGCAGCCTTTTCAGTCTTTTCTTCATTTTCCCTAGCGGTGTGCTGTCAGGCTTCCATTTGCCCTTTCATTAAAGTTCTTCTTGAGCTCCGGGATATATACATATGATAATTTTTTAAAACAGTTCTCAACTTGAATTTCCTTGCTAAGGAAAATAAAAATGGATAAAAGTGTCAGCCTTGGTGCAGGAGGAGTTTGTTTTGTGCCCTGGAGAAAAGACCTTCTTTCCCAGACAAGAAATGAGAAGACTAGATCGCAGGTGTTCTTGCTTTGCTTTTGCTTCACAGCACTGGATCTGTGGACACTGAAGGAACAGGCACTTTGATCTGGCACCTTGGAGAGAGCCTTCCTCCTCTCTATCAGCCACAGTGAACCGGCTGCCTCCCCACCCCTCGCTGTATTTGCCTTATGTATATTCATGTCACATAATAACACCCAAAAGTGATTGGATTAAACCTGACAGATGGTCTCCTGATCCAAGGTAATGAAAATGTCCACCAGATGCATTACCATGAATGCCCATGAAAACATTCTTCTGTCTGAGTGTCTCCTGAGAATGAGAAGCCTGGCAAAGATGAAAATGAATATAGTCCCATTGATAAAAAGTCACATTTACAAAGAAGTGAATATTTGCCCAGTAGCTTTGATTTATATAGATTTTGTATCTTATCTCATAGATTATGTCTGGCAGTAAAGCATTCAAGGAGCCATCTGTGAGGCTGATTCTGGACCATTTTAAAATAAATAAGTGGGAATTCTGGAGGAAAACGATTTCTTTTTCACCCTTCTATTTTTGAAGGAAGCTTCTATTTCCAAAATAATTCTTACTAAGTTCTCATGCAGTAACTGTTAAGTTCCCTGGTGAGCTATATCTGTCAGAATTGCCCTTACTTTCCTGGCTGTTCAGTAGTATTAAAACTATTTACTCATTTGTCGATCTCTCATACTTTCCTGCTCAATGCCTGGGGTGTGATATCTTAAAGAAGTTTCTAGGTAATAAAATAGGAAGGAAGATGTGAATGAATTTTCCACTTGACCTTTTTTCCACCGATTGTCATCTCAATCTGCCTTGCAAAAATGAACTTGACCAATTGTAATGCCTTCCTTAGCAGAAAAATAATTAAATCATTATTTCTCTTCTTTTTTTCAATACAAGTTATTCTTTATTCCTGAACAAGGAAGATAGATTGGTCAAGTTTGCAAAACAAAGCAAAAATACCCAGCAATTATTATTTTTCTGAATACAAAATGTCATACAACCCTGATGAGAAGATGGGAAAGAGTATGAGAGGGGGTAATTCACACTCACAGAATAACATGTGATGGGCATCAAAAGATGTTCTCATTAATAATGAGAGAAATGTAAATTAAAACTGTATATCATTTTCTCCCTCTCAGGTGGGCAAACATTAAGGTTGATAATACCAGAGAAGAAACACTATTGGTTGAAGACAGACACATTTCCCCAAGAGAGTAATTTGTCCATCTTTATCAAAATTTATAATGCTCATTGTCTTTGAGCCAATATTAATTTTAGGGTATAATATCTAAGTTTACTATTAATGACTTTTTTTAAAAGATACCTATATTATTAAATTTTAAAAAATCCAGATCACAGAATAATATATGTAATATGGTCCTATTTTTATTTTAAAATACACATTATGTAAAACATAAAGTATCTGTAAATCAAAGTTTGACTTTCATTATAGTGATTAGTAAGGAAGTAGAAGTGACATCAGGGTGGGATTATAGGTAATTTTACTTTTAAAAATGGACATAGAGTATGAATCATAAAAATTCATGTTTCTACTTATCAATCTTTTCAAGTTTTAAGAAATATATAATAAAACATTTCAAACATGATTTAAAAATAATACAGTGAACACCATTCTACCCAGAACCCAGCTTAAGAATTAAATTTCACTAAGAGTCAAAGTTTCTTTCTTTTTCTATTTATTATAAAAATGCAACATCCTCTCCTTAATTTCTTTTTTCTCCTCGGGCTGCTCTACAACAAAACTATACTTTTTGATCTCTTGTTGGGAGTTTTAACTTTTATATAACAATTTTGAATTGTGTGTAAGCATTTCTGTCATATTAGAGCAGTGGTTCTCAACCTTGACCACATATAAAAACCACCCAGACTTTTTAAAGCTGCTCAGGTGTGGTCACCAGTGCCCAGAGACTCTGATCTACTTGTCCAGAGTGGCACCGGGTGTCTGCATTTCTTTAAGGCTCCTCGGGTCTTTTCTAACAGGCGGCCAAGTTTTCAAACCGTCTAGAAGGACTTGAGAGTTTACCATTTTACAACATCTGCTCTAACTGGATGTAATGTCCTGTTTGGTTTTATCCACACCCTCACTTGATGGTGGCAGGTGGGTACATGGGCAGACACTGAACTATTCTCTCCAGAACATGCTAAAAGAAAAATATGGTGAAGGATGGCCATAGTAGGAAGCACAGTGTTATCTGGCTCAGCAAGCTTTTCTCAAGAAACACTTTAATTCGGGATAGCAGTGATTTGTGGTCCTTCTTTATGTCTGGTGCTTCTGGGTGTTTATTTGGGGGAGGGGGAGGAGTCATCAGATCAAGACAAATAGGTCTTTCTTCTGTAGCCTCTCTTTGATAGCCTTTCTGATACCTGGAATTGGCAAGTAACCTAACAGGAACACAGCAGGTTCTGGGTACTATAGACAATAGGAAAAACATGCAATGTACTTTACTTGTCCTTAAGGAGTTTATGGATCTAGTCACAACCTGCAGCCTTGCTGGATTCAGCCCTGAGATGGGTGGAATTCATTAATATACACATTTAAAAATATTACATGTGAGTGCAGTTCGGCGTGGCATGCTCCCCAGTTTGATCCTACGTTACATCATTCCCTAATGCCTACATTCTCATCTTTGCCTTCAAGTTTACCACTCTGGACCTTTCTGAGGACTGGAGGGAAGCTAGCTTCAAATTGGAGGGGAAAATGTCACTTATTTAACAATCTGGGCACCTTTTCCAGATGAAGTCCAAGGTTTTATTCTCCTTTTGTTCCCTATCAGCAGTAATTTAAAAGGAACTATTAACATCAATAGTAACAAAAATCCTAGCACCCACAACTAACTGGAACAAACTTTATTTATAATCCAGTGTTTTAATTTTGTATAAGAGTTTTATGCTCCAAAGGTAAAAAGGGTTGCTTTTGCTCGAAACTGATAAAATAAGTCTTCCAGAGGGAAATTTTGCTTCCTCTAAAAGAGATCTTAGATCAAAGGGTCTATGTAATTTTCTATTCCATTCTTTTTAGCTTCCGGCTTAGCAGGGAAGAACCTACTAGAGAAAAATAGTCAAAGACTATAACATGTCCTTACTTGGGCTAGAATGATAGACTCTCTTTCTCAATAAAGAATTGTGTGATTACCTGATAGGAAAAAGTAGGAAGTCTAAACCAGAACTGGGGATAATTCAGAATGTGTCTGTCATTAATGAAATTCCTTGAATTATATACTGTATTTAAAGTCTGTTTGGAACATCATTTTTTTTGTTTATTAACCATCAAAGAAAATCCCTAACTTTCTTGCAGGGAAAATACTTTGAAATCCAATTCAGTCCAGGTGGGGAACCAGATGGTGGAAAGATCTCCAACTTCCTTCTGGAAAAATCTAGGGTGGTGATGAGAAACCCTGGAGAGAGGAGTTTTCACATATTTTACCAGGTTTTCCTTTATATTTTTTTCTTCACTACTACTATAGTCCTTCTTCACATTTATTTATTTATTTATCTATCTATCTATTTCTTTCTTTCTTTCTTTCTTTCTTTCTTTCTTTCTTTCTTTATTTTAGGCCCTCAGGTTTAGACAGTCTAGTCTGGCAAGCCAAGAAGTATTTATTACTATAGTATGTATAAGTCAGTGCAAAAAAAATTGTGAGAACGCACTGTGTGCAAAAGAGAATAAGTTCTAGTTGAGGTGAGAAGACAAACATTTCCCAAAAGTTAAATAATCAAGAAAGTGTTGACATAACTTCAAAACAAAAGTTTGATTCTTTGCCAAAAATAGAAATTCACACGGGGAGAGCTGGCCCGGATGGTAAGAAGAGATATTAAGAAGATAGAGGATTACATTACGTGGAGGGGAAGACTGCTCAGGACGGGTAGGTGGCCTAGACAAAGCAGAGGAGGCGAGAGCCAGGCCTCCATCACTTTGCAAGGGCAGACATCTCCAGAAGGCCAACTATTGGATGAAAGACTCGAAATAGGCTATAGATCTTTAATGCCAGGTCAGAAAGTTTTAGATGCTCAGAAGCCATGAAGAGTTTGGGGCTAGAAATTGAATTCCAGACTTCAGTAATCATGAGACTCAACTATTTTTTAAAAGGTTTTTAAGTATTTTTAAAAAATAATGATATCATAAATAATTTAGGTATGAGTTTATATATTAATATTTCTTATATTGTGGATCCACATTAGATTTTCTTTGAAGAAAGGCCTGCAGTTATTTTTGTTTTATTTATTTTTTTGTTACAATTTGAAGGTCACTGGGTTAGAAAGAAGTTAAACGGTGTTTGGTAGCTCCCATATAGTATTTTCAGTTACATCGGTGTGTTAGATGATGGCAAATAATTCTTCTGGTTGGTATCTGTTGGTTTAAGGAATACATAAATGACCAACAGCTTTTGTGAATTTGGTAATGCTTTTAATTGTATTAATCAAAGCCACATGTACAGATGATTGAAAAATAATTTTGTGTATCACGCAGATAGTATATTATTGACTGAGTACTAGAGAGAAGCCCATAATTGTTTCTAGGACCCCTTTCAACAGATGCCAACCCCCAAATCCCCCCATCCCCACCCCCAGATGTCCTCTGCTCACAGGTGGAAACCACCAGACTAGGGGCTGCAGAAGTGATGAGTTTAGGAGAAGATGGATTTAAAGATTCTACCATAAAAGTAATAATAGTCGAAGCTGTGACATAGATGAGACTTCTATGGGAGTGAGCGTGGCGAGAAAAATCATGTCTCTACAGGACTGGGGATCTAGGGGGTGTCTGCAGATTGAGGAGGCATTGAGGAACCAGGGCGTTAGTCAGGGCAGGAGAGCCAGGATCCTGCAGTGTCACCAAAGCCAGGGGAAGCTCAGGGAGATGAGTGGCAAGATCAGATGCTCAGAGCTCTTGGGGGTAAGGGGTGGGGCAGGAGTCTGGGGACCAAGAAAGGGTTGTTGGATTTAGCCACTGGAAAGTAGCTGTGAGAGTCATTTCATCCAGATGGTGTGGGAAGAAGCCAGTGTGCAGGTGGTTATATCATAAATGAGAAAGTAGGTTCTGCAACTTGAAGTTCACTAAATCAGGGAAGAGCTTCAAAAGGCAAAGAGTGCCATGTGTTTGTAGATAGAAGAGAGTTAGGAAAAGAGAGTGGTTAAAGATGCAAGTGAAGGGGCTATGCAATGTGAGGATGAGAAGACTGAGAAAGAGGTGAGGAAAGTTCTTTCTCAGACCAAACAAACAAACAGAAAACAGAGAGAAAAAATAGGAAGAGGGTGGTACACAAAGATTTGGAAGAGACCAGGAAGAAAACTAAGGGATCCTGATGTCATGGGATGACTTATAGCTTCTCAGTAATGGAGATGAGGTTCCCTGTTTGGGGAATGTGGAGCTGAGATGACATGAGAAAGCTGACCACAATGGAGAAGTGTGGATGGGAGCTGCCGCTATTTCCTAAATCAGGTTGGGTTGGAGCCAGCAGTGTGGTTAGAGCTGGCTTGCCTGGGCTGTGTGCATCAATTCCCATCTCTTGCTTCAGTGACATTTTCTTGGTAGTTTGCAATCAGTCAGAGAAGGAGTATTAACACCATGAAAATCAGTAAACACTACAAATCCATTTTCTCTCCAAGAGTTGATTGTTAACCATTTTGTATCTTAAAGGGTAGAAGCCCTTTAAGATAATCTTGCTTGGACTTTAGGCAAATATTAGAGATGGAACAAAAAGCCAGAAGCTATCATTTGTAATATTAGGAGGTTTCAGAATGCCAGAGTGTGGGACCTGAGGCAGTTTTTACATGCACCCTGCAGTAATGTAAAATGTAAGATGTCTCAAGGGGCCAGCTGCACTTTAAAAAGCTATAAGCAAGTCAGCAGGAATGAAGTATTATAATCTGGCTTGCTTTCCACCCTCCTGAGGGATTTCACCACTGAAGTACGCCCTTCCCTTTACTGGACAAGGGAAACTGTTCAGCTCTAGCAGGTCTGATCAGAGTGAAGAATCGGAACTTGCAGAGATGACTTGGGGCTACTGTAATTAGAACAGAAATTCTGAAGCCCCTTCATATTTTGGACATGAGGACCACCAATCATTATAGAACGCAGGGATGGAAAGTCACGTTGCCTGTGCTTGGGGTTGGTGGCAGCAGCATCTTTGAGGTCCTTTGAATAGTTTGAGGGTCGCATCACACAAACCCAACTTTCTCTTGCTCCAGCTCATCGAGGGAGCCTCTGCAGAGCAGAAGCACAGCCTCGGCATCACCAGCATAGACTACTATTACTACCTGAGCCTCTCTGGGTCTTACAAAGTGGATGACATTGATGACAAGCGGGAATTTCAGGAAACGCTGGTAAGTGCTGGCGCAGGGCCAGGCAGGATCTGCTCTCCAGACGGGGTATTGCCTCTGGTAGAAAGAGCAGTGAAGGTTAGCAAAGCCAAGAGCTACATAAAATTTCCACCTCCTTCTGCTGTAAGCACTCCATTTCCTAAAACATGTTGGAGCACCCTTAAATAGTCACCTGTCCTCTTGCCTGAGGACCACTTAATGATTTGAGAAAAAAGTGAGTTCATCATTATCCCCTGCAGGAGCTCTGATTAACAAGTAAAAACTATTCTGGGTAATATATTTACCATACCACTTTGCTGACAACTTACACAATTATTCAACTCTTTCCTTAGAAAGGCAAAGCAAAGAGCACTCTTATGATGTAAATCAGATTTAGAAATGTTAGAACACCTTTTAGTCTTTTCTCCCACCCACTTTCTTTTCTCCTGTGTACTATACAGGTCAAAGTGTGATTAGTCCTCTCTCCATGCCCTTCACGTTGTGTGTGTGTTATAATACAGTGTATGAACCCGGGTAGATTACTAAGGAGTCTCATCCTCAGGGAAACAATAGATCAATCAAGAACTTCCTGGAGGTAGGCTGCCAAGCCATATAGCCTCAAAGAAATGCATCACCACTGCCCTTTGAGTCAGCTATGGGTCAGGTACATCTTTAGCCCAGATCCAGAACCAGGTGAGAGACCTGGGTTGGGCATTTGGAGGTACAGTTTGAAGGAAGCTGACATTTGTTCTTGAAAGGGGCAGGAAGTTCAGATAGACTGTATCCTGGGTGCCAGGAAAAAAAGAGCATCAAGAGGCTATCTGGCTCCAAAGAGTTGGGTGAAACAATGCAGATAAGGGGCCTGCAATTGGTCTTATAGTGTTTTTTTAAGATACAGATATCATAGACTCAAGCCTTTCAACTACTTTTATTGAATTTAATGGACCTCAGAAAGAGAACTTTTCTAATGATGCTTTTATTTGATTTCCTGCAGACTTTTAATAAGATTTTTTTCACAAATGCAAGCTATTCTCAGTCCTCCCGATGAAGGGAAAGACTTCTGAGTCTATTTGGAGTAGCTGGACACAGGCAGCATCACCCTTGGAGGGAGAGGGGTGGCACCAAGAGCACACCAAAGGACCAGGACAGACTTGTTGACTTTGTGTACAGCTGCTGCTCCTTCTGAGTATCTTTCCTCCTGGAGCTCTCTTGCCCTTATTCCTGGAGGACTACATGCTCTATTTAAGGACAGAACTGTCTTTCCAGCACAGTTTTGAGACTTGAGAAGAATGTGTGAGAGCACATTGGCCAGTGACAATGTCCAACAGAAACTTGCAGCTGCCATCACAAGCTAAGCCTTATATAACCGCACAACTCCAAGCTTAAGGTTCTTTACTGCATACATTTAAAGTGGGTGACCAGCTTATGTGAGTGGCTTCTCTTTTCTCTTCCAGCATGCGATGAATGTGATTGGGATCTTCGCAGAGGAGCAGACACTGGTGCTGCAGATAGTGGCAGGTGTTCTCCACCTGGGAAATATCAGCTTCAAAGAAGTTGGCAATTATGCGGCCGTGGAGAGTGAAGAGTGTCAGTAGCTTTGGCCCTGGGTGGTGGAACGAGGGGAAACAATTGTTTGGCTCCATCAGAAGTAACTCACCACTTTCCTTCCTTAGGTCTCAACCAGGGTATGAAAGTCTTAGGCGCCCTGTTGTGGTAAAACAAAAGGGCCTGTGAGAGTCCAGGCCTCATCTATGCACCTGCCCCTCTCCTCACCACGTCCCACATTAACTATACCAGAGTCACATACATAGACTGCTGACAAATTTGTTTCAGTTTATCATTAACCTTAGGGAAGTTTGGAAGAATTTCACATCTAGATTTAAAAATAAAGCTGTACTTCAGTGCAGATTAGCATAATAACTAAATAACTCAAAAGATTTGTCTTCTCATAAAAATCTTTTCTGTAATTGATTTTCAGGGTCTACATTCACCTGAAGGTCCTGAAGAACAAGTGATAGGATATGTGTAAATACAGAAAGCTCACAGATTCAGTTTGTCCTGTGGGTTGGGTTATTAGATTAGATTTCTGAAAACAGAAAAAAAAGAAGACATTGACTACTATATTGATATTACTAAATATCATCTTCAGTGGTCACCTCTGTAGTAGTCAAAGCCTGAGGACCTGAATGATCATTTTTTACTCTTTGAGAAGAAATCACGTTTTTCCTTTGGAGACATTGTTGGTTACGTGTGGTACAATCTACCATAATCACCATGGTGTGTGACTCTAGCCTTTTAGGCATCGGATGACTCTGCTTTCAGAACTCACACATCCTTTAACCACCCAGGAAGACATTTCTTTCTTTCTCAGCATTCTTCAAGAATGATAAATTTAGATGCTTGGTAATAAATAGTATCCCACTCACTGCTGACAATGCAATGAGGCTGTATTTCCATTCCAAATAAGGTTCTTTTTTATATTTTTGTTTTCTTTTGTGATAAAAGAGGGAAGTTCTGCTAACTTCTGATGTCTGTCTGATAAAGAGCAAGATGAATTATGTTTACCAGGGAAAGGAGTGGGGTAGAAAACAGTAAATATACAGGGGGTCCATAGAGTCTAGAAAGACAGCCTAACAATAATGATAATATCTATGTTTCTAGACTGTGCACTTTACCCTTAACCTTTAACAAATGCACCTCTGTGCCTTGGAGGGTCATTAACACTTGACCTCTTAACATTGACAGTTTGAGTTTCTTGGTATTTTTTATGGAAGTAGGCTGGATTTCTCTTTTGCCTTTTTCAATAATACAATCCTTTATTGCCTCTTTGTGCTGGAGAACAAAGTCACGATTCTGACGCAGCAAGCATTTCCCCATATGCTTGTGCCAAGAAGTGGTTCATTGCACATTTATGTCCGGAGGAAGTAGCCTCCTTGGCCAACTGGGTAAGACTCAGAATTGGCAACTGCCTGTAAAAATTCCCTGATGGAGTGATGGAGAGCAGGAAAGACTGTGCTTGAAATCAAAGAGGCCTAACAAAGAAATGTGTCTTCTTTCTAATAATTTGTTTTATATTCCGTTGGTACTACCTTATCAAGGTTCAAATGGGCACCCTGTCAGAGTTCTCCCATCTACCCTTTGCTAGCCAACTTCTTTTTCCTGCCAGAGGGAACCAAAGTAGAAACAAAGTCTCTTGTATTCTTTTCTGGGGATATGTGTTCCAGAGCAACTACACACATCCACTCTTATTTTCTTACTTTTTTGCATTAATGGGAGCATATAACATACTCTAGAGTTGCTTTTTTACTTAACATTATATCTTGAAAACTATTCTTTATCAACTCATTAAGGAACTTCATCTTTTCAATAGCTGTATAGCATTCCATTATTTAGCTATATTTTAATTTATTGAACCAGTCATCTGTTTGTGGACATTAAGATGATTTGGATCTTCTGCTATTACGATACTGAATGAACACTACTAAATTGAATAACCTGGTTTTGTTGTCTTTCTCGTATTTGAGTATATCTATGGAATAATATGCAAAGCCCATATTTGTGTAATGGAAAAAGCAACTGGCACACTGAAGCAAAATAGCTACTAATAACAATAAATTTTGTTGTTACCTCACCTGAGACTAATGGAGCTATAGAATTTTCTGAGTCCAATCTTTACATTACTGAGAAGTCAAACAAACCTTAGTTTGAGTACGTGTGTACCTGTCATTAGTAATACAGTAAGGTAGTGTTTTGGAAACAAGTCTTGCTTCAAAGATATTAAATACAAATTAACATAAGAATTTTGTTGAAAGAAAAAAATACTACAAAATAATAATGGGGAGTACAAGTGACATGGCCCCTCCTTTGCCCCATTATTAATGGGTTAGAAATCACAGAACCAGAACACCAAAGACGGGTAAACCACATTGCCATTTGTTTAAAATTTGTAAAATGGAATTTTGTTTTGCTACATCTTTTTGGGTTTTCTATCTTCTCTATACTTCAAATATGAAAAAAAATCATTAAACCCAACTTTACTTTTCTCTTGAATGCAGTAACAGAAATCTATCTTCATTCTCAAAATGTGCTGAAACATTACTTTCTAGCAGGTTCTTTTTTGTTATACATAACTCAGATTAACTATACCAAAGTTACATCAGCATTTTTTAATTAATCGATGCCTGCTCTTCCCACTCCCTCCCCACAGTCTCCAGGCCTCTGTACTGCTTCTCTGATCCAGCCACACTCGCACACACCCTCATGGAAATTCACAGCCTAAAGGAAGTCAATATGAGCAGCCCTATAATTTCAGGGCAGCCACTGAAAAACTGAAAAAAATACAAGGCCATAAAAGCTTATGCTTAAGAAACACGGCATGAATTTTTTTTCAAACAAGTACTGGTTTTCCTTTCTAGACTTCTTAGCCGTTTCTCTAAACCTGTGCTCTGATTCTTGGCCAAATTCCGTGCCTTGTTTTTCAAGCGCCTGTGGTCCCTCACTTGTTCCCTTTCTTCTGCAGAAGAGGTGCGAGACATGGAAGTACATACAGCATGTTTCTTTTTCAGTCTGATCTGCCTGTTGTCTCAAGGACCCAAGGACTTAGCCCGTTTGGTTATATTTCTTTAGCTATGCTTATAAAGATAATGGCATAAACATTTTCACCAAATATTTGAACCGGAACCATGTTCCTATTTTAGCATGGTTAGCGGATTGGTAGAAACCCTTATTTATGTAACAGACAAATTGGGGCTAATTATTTGTTGTATCAAACTATCCACTGTGTAATTACCATGAATAGTGAGGGGCCCTGGTGAATGAGGGGCGCTGATAATGATAATCCACTGTATCAAGTGAGGTATCCATGTCCCGACTGTCTGTCTGGTGATTATGATAATAACCAACAGTATACCTTCCTCTTCATGTACCTCTTATATGTCAGACGCTTTAGTAAATGTCTCTTGATTCTCACAAGAACCTTAATGTGTCCAGTCTGAATTATGGGTGTCTTGTGTCTTTGCTCTGTGCAAAGTTAAGTTTCTATTTAGTGGAAGGCACATCCAGGTTCCTAAACGTGTGATAACTTTAAAATGAAACTAAAGGAAATGGCTGTTGGCAAATTAGTGCATTTGATCTTGTTCACGTGGCCTTTGTAAGAAACCCTCACTAGTCCAAGCATTTTTGGAACTCCCATGTAGATAATTTATACCTTGTTCTGGCATTACACTGTTTTAGAATGCATTCACTGACTTAATCTCATTGGAAGGTATGTGAAAAATGTCAGCCTGTTCATTCTAGCACCATCTGTGAAATTCTAAAAGATTATTCTTTATTGAGAGCCCTGTGATTTTTGAGCATTATCATAAGGCCTTTAACAAAATCCTTTTATTAGATAATTTTGGTAAAGCTTTATGCAGAAAAAGAAGACTCATATCTCAATTTAGAATTTTTGTGTCCATAATAATCTTCCCTTAATATTGGAAAAAAATCTGAACATTCTTTCATGCCCCAGAATGTATCACTTACATTAGAGTGTTTTGACTAGAAAAAGTCCCATTTATATCACTAGCCATCCTCTTGGAGCATTTCACAGCCTGAAACAAGTTCCTAAGTCACATGAACCTCAGCTTATCTATATGAAACCCACAAACTATGCCATTACAGGTCCTTAGGTTGGGATGGGTGTGCTGTGACGTGAAATACACAGATATCCTCCATTTCATTCCACACACCATGCCTAGAGAAATCTTGTAACACCCCTCTCCAGAAGCCATCAGGCCCATTTAACTCCAGCCCAAATATCTTGTATCGCTCAGTGACCTCCACCATCAGAATTCATTCTAGCCTTTTAATCATCTACCTTAACTTTCAGCTGTAGCCAGTGCTGGTCTAGTCACTGTGCCTTGACAATGTCTTCTGTACTCCTGCCTCCTCACCTTTGCACATTCCAGTCCCCTCTGCCCTTCTTTCTCCTATTCTGTGTCTATACAAATCCTGTTTATTCTTTTAGGCCCCACCCAAATCCCACATCTTCCTCCACTACCAGCAAGCAGTAGTATCTTTCTGTTCTAAATTCCTCCAGGACTTTATTATCTATCTTTGTCACATGTTTAGGTTTTAGTAGGTTTCTTTATTTGGCTTTAGTAGGCTTCTTTCACCATCTCTAGATTTTCTTCAAGATATCTTAATTATTTTGTGTTTTGTCCTCTTCCTCTCTAATAACCCTACATATATAACCATTCAAAAAATATATGATTGGTTGTAATTATTAGTTTGATGGTATCAGGTGCTTCAAAAACTCTTTGGGAATGATGCTATGAAAACACTGTACCAAAAAGGAAGAAAACAATATTTGGAGCCAAAGAAATGTTTCTTGATTTAGTTCCTTCCTGCTGTATTGCTGCAGGCTTGGAGAGATGTCCATTTTAGGCATTCAGCAATGATCTCAGTAGAGGGGATTGGCTTGCCACCCTTCTTGGGTCTCTGATTTGTATTATTGAAAGTCTCAGTCATCATAGGAATTGACTCATATAATAGAACAATTGGGAAAAACAAAGTGGATGAATGTGTATGAGACTGCTGATATAATAAAGCAAATAATAGCAAACACTTATATAGAACTTATTATGTGCCAGTCTTCAATTTAGAGTGAAAATTCTTGGGGGCTAAAGATAGCGTCGTGTGTGTGTGCACGCACACGCACATGCACACACAAGTGCCTTCACATGTTTGTGAGAGAGACTGTTAATTCTGAAAGACAATCATGTTTTATTTTGTTTTCTATAGTTTTGGCTTTTCCTGCCTATCTCTTGGGGATAAACCAGGACCGGTTAAAAGAAAAGTTGACGAGCCGGCAGATGGATAGCAAGTGGGGAGGCAAGTCAGAGTCCATCCACGTTACCCTCAACGTGGAGCAGGCCTGTTACACAAGGGACGCGCTCGCCAAGGCCCTGCACTCCCGGGTCTTTGATTTCTTGGTTGATGTAAGTAAACACAGGGTGACATTGGTGATGCTTCATATGTAGCTTTAATGAATCAAACTAGTAAGGTTTTGTGTTCATGTTTTGGCTCATTTCTTATAACCGTTACCTTACTCCTCCACTTTTACCTTGTTATCTGGGCATCATTGAATTCTGCTTTTACTTCTAGAATGGCCCACCGAGACACTAGTCTGATAATAGCTTCTTGTGGACAAAATATTTTGTAAAGGTAGAACTGAAGACCAGGAAAAGAGGAGACCATGGTCATGAACCTTTCTTGACTTTTGAGCCTAAAGATTTAGACATGTCATGTCTGTCATATATTACTGTGTTGCAAATTAGTCCAAAACTTAGTGGCTTAAACAATAAAACATTTATTCTCTCAGTTTCTGTGGGTCAGGTATTTGGAAGTGACTTAGCTTGGTGGTTCTGATTCAGGGATGAGACTGCTGTCAAGCTGCTGATTAGAGCTGCAGTCATCCCAAGGCTTGATTAGTTAGTTGGAGCATCTGGTTCCAGGATGATACACTCATATGGATGTTGGCAGGACACCTCAGTTCCTTGCTACATGGTCTACTTTTGAGCTGCTTGAATATCCTCCCATCACAGCAGTTGGTTCCCCCCACCGTGAGTGATCTAAGAAAGAGAGCAAAACAGAAGTCACAAAGTTTTTAATGTCCTCATCTTGGACTCAAATATTGCCGCTCTGCCATATTCTACTCATTAGAAACAAGTCACTAAATACAGCCCACACTTAAGGGGAGAGAAATGGGCTCCACCTTCTGAATGGAAGAGTATCAAAGACTTTTTGCACAGTTGACACTCTGTATCCATAGGTTTCACATCTGTGAATTCAACAGCAGATGAAAATATTCAAAAAAATAATAAATGTTATGTCGTTTCTGATGTATACCATGTAATTTTGCCTACAGTGGTCACGACTGTACCGAGCATGTATGAACTTTTTTTTCTTGTCATTATTCCCTAAACAATACAGTATAACATCTATTTAATAGTAATCTAGCAATGATTTAAAGTATATGAGAGGATGTGCATAAGTTATATGCAGAAACTACACCATTTTGTATAAGAGACTTGAGCATCTGCAGATTTTGGTATTCTCAGGGGCTCCTGAAACCAATCCCCCAAGGATACCAAAGGATGACTGTATTTTAAAACTACCACAGAATTTTTTTTTATGGTGGAATAATCATGTATATATAGACTTATATAGACATATGCATATATATACATATTTATATATGTATACCACATATAGATTCAGAAAATTAGTCTTTCAGTAGTGTAGAACTGCCAGTGAAAGTCTATGTTAATCACTGCAGCCTCTGAATGGGAGAATAATAATAGCAAACACTTATATAGCACTTACTATGTACCAGACACTGTTCTAAGTATTTTAGGAAAAAATAACTCATTTAATTCTTACAGCAACCCTATAACTTAGGTATCATTATCTATTTTACAGATGAGTTAATGAGGCACAGAGAGGTTAAGGAACTTACCAAGGTCATGCCACTATTAATTCATAGATCTAGGATAAGCCCAGGTAATCTGAGGGCTACAGCTATTCTACTTCTCTTCTTATTCTTTTATATAATCAAACTAGAAAGAACCCTAGGGAAACCCTAGTCAAGGGCAGCAGCATGGCCATTATTAGATCTCGAAAGTCTGTGTTTAACCTGAATAGCAGCATTTATAAGGCTTAAAGTATAATAGGTGTGGTTAGTGGTGTTGCGTAAGGCAGGGCAGCACAAGGTGATTATTCTGTGTACTTCTTATGGCTATTTTAAGGGTTAGATTGCTTGGGAAGGTCAAAGTCATACTAAACATTAGCCATGCTTTTAACTTGTCCAGAGCCCTCATTTCAAGGACTAAGGAATTTTAGGCCCAAGTATGGCTGGTTTTGCCCAAGGCTATTGAGCCAGAGGATCAAGCAGAACTGAGACTAAAACCCACATTTTCTATTTCTTTGTTCAGTATACCTTCCAATCCTGGATTTCCTACCTTATTTCCTTTCTGTCTTCCCTCCGTTTTTTGTATGGTAAAGGGGGAATAGATGCCCCAGGTAAGTGATACTAATTAGAGCTTACATTTATTGAGCATTGACTGTGTGCCAAGCACTGAGCTAAGTACTGAATATCATTACGCATTAACTCGCAAAAGATGATCTGTCATCATTTTTTTGCCTGGAAAACAACTCTGGTACTTTAATATTCATCCAGGTATTTATTTACCACTTCCAGGAACTTTTCTCCCACATTCCCCCCTCTCGTACAGCCCTCACTAACCCCCTCTAACCCACACATACCCTCCTGTCATTAAGTCTATGCTATTGCAAACCTCTTCTCAGTGATCAAGAACACAGATTTAAGCATCGTGCTACTAAAAATTAATCTTAGGCCCTCCCTCTCGCCCACTGAGATCTTAGGGATTATAATGTTACCACTATCGTTATGAGAACTGTAGTGAGAATTAAATGGAACAACACATGGAAGGCACTTAGCAAAGCCTGGCACGGGTGAATGTTAAACACGTGTAAGCCACTTTTATTATAATCACTGTAATAATAATTAGTGGTATTATTTTCCACAGTTGGCTCACCCTCTCTATAAGCTCCTTGGAATAGGATTGTCTTTTCCTTGACATCCCTGGCACATTGTGCTAGGTGATCATTAAATGACTACTGAATGGGATTCTTTATGTGAAATAGCTTTTACTTCAATCATCCAAGATGACATTTTCTTCTGATTTATTCTGATTCCTTAGAAAAACTGGCTCTTTCAGAACGGTTTTCATCATTAAGCAAACATTTTTTTTTTCCTACTGTAATAGTTTTTTGAGATCTTAGTGGTTTCCCAAAGTACTTGACATTGCACTTAGACTTTTTTGAAGCTGCAAGTCACCTGTCTTCCTGTTGTCCTGTTTCCATCAGTAGTAGTTGCTGAGTGCCTACTTGCTTCCCTTTTCCCCATGCATGCCCATTTTTAATATGAAAGAAAAGGAGTTAATTACCATGCTGGTTACTTTCTCTTAGTCCATCAACAAAGCGATGGAGAAGGACCATGAAGAATATAACATTGGCGTCTTGGATATTTACGGCTTCGAAATATTCCAGGTAGGACGAATTTGAATAATTGGGGACTGGGAGGGTGACACATTTCATCTGGCTTCAAGAAATAATTCTAGGCAATGAGAAAACCACCATAGCCCAGTTTTTGCCCTTGTGAGGTTTTCATGTACCAAATTAGTTTCTCCTGAATATAAACTATGTGGCTTCCTATAGAAGCCTCCTACTTTTCTGTTAAAGCTTTCCACATTGAAACATTTCAGTAAATCGCTCAAAAAATGACTTAAATGATTCTGCATAAACAATTAATGCAAGTAACTTCTTTTATTTTTCAGAAAAATGGCTTCGAACAGTTTTGTATCAATTTTGTTAATGAAAAATTACAGCAAATTTTTATTGAACTGACATTAAAGGCAGAACAGGTAAGCAGTCCCTCTTCCTCCATCTTGTTCTACTTCTAACTTGTTTTGTTTTAAAGGGTATCGACTTTTCTCTTTTGATAATAGATTCAAATTTTAGTCTTATCTTAGGAAGTGTACTTAATGGAGTCAGGCAGAAAACCATATGCCATTGTGACATTTTAGTCTTTGAAATATAAACACCATCTGCTACATTTTCTTTCTCCTTGAAGCAGATGATGCTGTGAAGTTGGACTTAGGACCGGCTGCTTTTACTACTCTCTGACTCATTGGCCAAGTGGAAAATGGAAACTTAGTTCCAATTCCAATTGTCTATAGCATATACTGTGTTCCAGAGGAAAAATTTGGCTTTCTCAGATTTGCTTTACTCCCAATCTATCCTAGAAATAAATGTGTCTTTATCAAAGCTGATATGTTAATTCTGACTTGAGGTCACATGTCTTGCATATAGCTTCTTCTGAAAGTCATTACCGGTGCAGGTTCCCTTCTGTTCTGGATGTCATATTGTTTTTTGATATTAAGGTCTCTATAACAAAATACCGCAAACTGGGTGGCTTAACACAACAGAAATTTCTTCTCTCATAGTTCAGGAGGCCAGAGACCTTAATTCAAGTGTCACTAGGGTCATGTTCCTTTCAGGGCTCTAGTGGAGATGCTTTCCTTGCCTTTTCAGTTTCTGGTGGCTCCTGGCATTCCTCGTTTTGCAGCAATATAACTTCAGTCTCTGTCTCTGTCTTCACATGACAGTGTGTCCAAATCTCCCTTTTTTTCTCTCTCCATTGCTTTGATTGATGGATCACCCTAAATCCAGAATGATTTCATTTATGAAATCCTTAGCTAATTATATCTATAAAGGTCCTTTTTCCAAACCTCATAATTTGAAGTTCTATGGGGGACATGAAATCTTGGGGGACACATTCAACCCACTCCACATATGAAAGGCTATTTCGGGGACATTTAGTCACTGAGATGTTCATACCTCTGCTTAGGAACCCCAATGCCCAGTGAGGTTTTCACATAAACCTCTACCCTAGACTTCTAACCTTCCACCACCTCAGAGTAGCTAGAGTAAAACAACCAGGGGAAAGCGTGGGAGGGACTGAGATGGGAAGAAGTAGGCAGAGGCTAGATCATACAGGAATTTTGTAGGACAGGGCAGAAACTTCAGTTTCTATAGTAAGTATGATGAAAACCCATTGGGGCATTTTGAACAGAGAGTAATATAGTCTGATTTGTGTTTTGTGTTTTTAAAAAGGTCACTCTGGCTCTGTAGACTTAAGAGTGAGGTGAAATCAGGAAAGTAAGCAGGAATAGAAGTTTAAAAACCAGTTAGGAGACTACTGCAGGAGACTGGGCAAGAAATGGTAGGTGCGAAGACAATGATGGTACCGGCAGAGGTTGTGACACAGAAGAGATGGTCACGTTCGTGTATGTTTTGGAGACTGAGTGAACATGACTTACTCAAAATAAGCAGCAATAAGTTAAGAAGGAAAGAGGAATCAAGGATGATTCATACCTTTGTAGCTTTAAGAATGAGGCCAATGATGAGACTTTTTACTGAAGAGTAAGATTAGGAGAGCAGTTGGTTAGTGGCAGTGGAGGGATGTAGAATCAGAACTCTGCTGAACTAGGTACTTTTGAGAACCCTGGTAGACAGCCAGGTGGAGATCCCAAAATGTGAAAAATATATGAGTCTGGAACTCAGCGGGGAGGTCTAGACTAGGGAAATTAATTCAGGGGTCATTAGCCTATAGGTGCTTTTTGAAGCCATGAGATTGACATCGTCCAGAGAAAGAGGGTTGAGAAAATGAGAAGCCTGGAAGATTGAGCCCTGAGACTCTTCATCATGTAAAGATCTGGGGAGGAAAGAGGAAAACCAGGGGAGTGTTATGGCATTCATAAATTTAGATGAACAACTGACCTTAGAGAGATCTTCTCCTTAAGTGCCTAGGGCTAGTCTGTATTACTGTCCTATGTTAAATTCAAAGAGATAATTGTGAAGCTGACCTACAGGTTAAGTCATATTAAATCGCCACTTTTGCATTTCAAAACAATTGTATGATAACAATTTAATATGGTTCAAACTGAATGTAAAGTTACATTACCAAGCAATGAAATGTTCCTTTCCTATCCCTCTTAAGGAAAAAAAAAAATTTTTAAGTTCAAATTTTTCTTTCATGGTGATTTATGTGCCTTTGCTATCCATGTGTGCAGAGTTTAACTAGTCTTCACCAGGTAATAACGTGAGTTTTGCTCTCTATAGGAAGAATATGTTCAAGAGGGAATAAGATGGACACCCATTGAGTACTTTAATAACAAAATCGTATGTGATCTCATAGAGAACAAAGTTGTAAGTATCAGTCTGATGTGTCTCTTCACTGCTCCCAAGTTTACATTAATTGAGTTGTTCTTTTGTGTCATTGTTTTAGAATAGACAAAGTGACGACTGATTTGCAGAGAATCTTAGCAATTACATGAATTTTGTGTGTATATATGTGTGTGAGAAAATAGAACGGTAGGATCTTTTTCTTGTAAATACAAATGTGTATTTGAGTAAAATGCCAATTTACAAGTAGAAGTTGTTGCTGAATTCTAAGAGATGACAACTATCATTTATGTTGATAGCAAAGTGTATGAAGACACATAAAATTTTATTACCTTCTAGACCATTCACACAACTTCTAGGACTTTAGCCCTAGAAATTATTCAAAAGAAAACAAAGGATGTAGACAGAGATCTCTACAGCACTGTTTTGTTTTGTTTTATAAAAGCGGGAAGCAGTGGAAACATCTATAGACAAGTCAGTTGTTAATTACAGTATATCAGAGCAGAGAAATATAGCCATTAAAATAGTAAATAAGAAGACAATGTAAAACATGAGGATTGTTTATCAAATAGTGCTGTCTGGGAAAAAAAGTAATAGGTGTTAGAATGGGTACACTGTGTAATTGTGCAAACTGTGCTTCAAGGGGTAATAGGACATGAAGGAATGAGTTAGGGTCAAAGGAAAATGTTTTTATTTTTCTTTGGGGTTTTTTAAAATCAATTTAGTACAAATAGGATTGAGCAGATTATGATCTGTGTGGGCCTTTGAATAGAACTTCAGGGAGTGAAATGCTTTTTTGGAAAATAGACTTTTCTCCATCTTTAGATTTAAGTGCTGACTCCCATTTGGGATTATTAATGGCATTCTTGCTTGAAGGGAAAGAGTGACTTTCAAGAAGGTATCTTGAGTCTAGGGAGCTGTTTTCTTGCTTAACGAAAGATCTGATAAGCGTTGTATGTTTTAGAGTAGTCACTGATTTGGGCTTTGGCTTATTGGTCCCATCAGAACCCTCCTGGGATCATGAGCATCCTGGATGACGTGTGTGCCACTATGCACGCAGTGGGTGAGGGAGCAGATCAGACACTGCTGCAGAAACTCCAGATGCAGATCGGGAATCATGAGCACTTCAACAGCTGGAACCAAGGCTTCATTATTCACCATTACGCTGGGAAGGTATGGCCAGATATCAGGTGTCAGCAGGAAAGGGGAAGCTATCCTTTTCAGTGTCTATTTGTTTTAAGTCTTTGGGACTATCACCTGTTTTCTCATGAGGCAACTGAAAACAATATCCATGTAGTTTCTTCTGCCTCTGTGGTGTCTTCACTGCTCGTGGGTTTATATTAAGTGAGTTTTTCTTCTGTGTCATTATTATTCACTCAACATTGATTCATACATTCAACAACATGGGACCTATGAAGTATATGGGAAGGCAATACAAAAGACAATATACATTGCTGCGTATTTTTTTAATCGTGAATCACCCTGGTACCTATATCAAACTTCTGAAGGAATGGATTTTTGTCTTGCCTCTGTCTA
This sequence comes from Macroglossus sobrinus, assembly GCA_004027375.1. NCBI lineage: Eukaryota > Metazoa > Chordata > Mammalia > Chiroptera > Pteropodidae > Macroglossus > Macroglossus sobrinus. The sequence continues at coordinate 604,956 of PVKZ01000047.1, read as the reverse complement.
TAGTTACAAGCCTGCATTCCTTACCTGCCCATGCCCACTGGGAATATAAATAAGTTTCAAAGGCTCATTTTGGTGTTTGTTCTTATAAAATGCATGATTATTGAGTGCCTACTAGGTACCAGCTTTGTATGGGTGCTGGTGATACAAAGATAAATAAATTGAGGTCATGGTATTTAGGGACTTTCTAGTCTTATGGAAACCCACTGGTCTCACTTTTCATTCCAACACATCTTTTGTTAACCAGAATCCCTGAACATGAGTTTTGGGCTGAATTGATCCAACTCTGACACCATTCATAGGAGAAATTGCAAAGCCTGGGATGACATGGCCCATTGCAATAGATTAATGAGCATAAGGAGTTTTTAAAATTTTATTCTGTCATAGCTAAAATTTAGGGAAAGAATTAAGTTTATTATTTAGACATTCCCATGGACCCATTGAAGAAGAAATTATGTGATCATGGGAGCTGGAGACATAGATCACATGGGCCATGTAGGCAGCCAGATACCATTCATCATTATCCATAGGCCATCGCTAACTCAGTCAGCTAACAAGTTAGGTAAAATATGCAGTCTTTGTGTGACAGTTCATGATGAAATCTGGAAATACGCACATTCTGGTAAAATCGGCCATGCCAACTTGGATTTTTTTGTTCAGTGAAATACTTACAAGATAGATAGCATTGTATTCCTTTCCATTCTTAACCAGGTATCCTATGACATGGATGGCTTTTGTGAAAGGAACCGTGATGTGCTTTTTATGGATCTGATCGAGCTTATGCAGAGCAGTGAACTGTAAGTGTGTTTCGCCTTATCTGATGTGGGATGTAGTTTTGGTCAAATTTTCTATGTTAAAACAAGTTTGCAGCATTTGAGTGGTCAACATTTCATTTCTTTGAGCTGTTGGGTCTGGGTTATCAGTGGACAATTTGATTTCTCAAAATAGCTCCTGGGTAGTGGAAATGAGATGTGATTTACATGATCAAGTCTATACATGCCAGGCAAGTACAATACTGTATTGCTCAGTCTTCTGGCTTTTTCAGTTTTTAGAGCGACTTCCAAGTAATAGCAGTTCTTTTAGCCTCTGTTACTTAACTGTCATAATGTCAAAGTTAACTTCCTTAATCAACAGCAGTGAGTCTGATAATTCTCTAAGACAGGTCTAACTACGATGAAAGCAAAACTGAGTATCTTTAACTCTCTTCCCCCTCCTCCTAACCTTCACTCCTCCCCAGCTCTCATCTCCTCATGCCTGCACTTCCTTGCACTCGCGCCTCCCACTTTGGAGATTCTGAATTTCTTTTCATTTGAAAATACATAAAATCTATTTGTTCCTCTCTTAAAAAGTCAGGTAAGCCACAAGCCCTGGCTTGTGGGTTTTATAACAGTCAGGTACAAGCATACATTCAGAGTTTGGGTTTTTTTAAATTATTGAAATTATTGCCAAGTTTGAGAGCTGTTGATATCATGTGAATGCCTGTCCTGTAGACATAATCTGTTGTTTATTAAACACATTTGCTGCAGAAATCTATAATTGTGTCTGGTAAGGTTATAGGTAGATTGCTGGAGAGAATTTCTAGAAAATTCAAGATGACCAAGAGCCATTTAGGAGAAATGAATTTGAGTATCTGATTGTTCATTTACATGGATCACTTGATTCAGATAGGCAGTTAGCAAATATTAATTGAGCAGCTACTGTGTGCCAGGCTATGTGCCAGACAGAAAGGGCACTAACGTGTCTAGGACATTGTTCCTGCCCTGTCCTGCACTGTGCTACTGGCATCTCCTGGGCAAAGGCCACTGATGCTGTGAAATATCCTACGATGTGTAGGACAGCTCCCCCTACACAAATACACACACACTCCCAACAAAGAATTATTTAACCCTAAATCCAAAATATCAATAGTGCCAAGGTTGAGAAACCCTGCTTTAGAGCAAAGCAGAATGTGCATTGGATTCAGACAATTCACACAAGTCTGTGAGCTCTGGTCTGTCTGACTTATCTGAACTTAGCAAACCCATACTGACCTCCTCCTGCCGCCCCCGCCCCATGTTGTCAAGGACCCGAAATTTCAAAGGCAGAGTTTTAAACTTTATTTTTCAGGCTGAGACTCAAAAATGCTTCTTTATATCTTAGAATTATTTTTCTGTTTCTTCTGTCCTTTGCTTATTTCCCTGGATCACATCTTGATGGCTTGGGCTTTGAGTCAGATGGCTGTTCTATAGCCATGGTCACATGCTTCTGGACAGCCTGTCTCTCCATTCTCTGCGGAAGCAGGCTTTCAGCCCTGTCTGATCGCTAATCCATTCCCTTTCTCATTTTCCAGACCTTTTATAAAGTCTTTATTTCCTGAAAATCTGCAAGCTGACAAGAAAGGGCGCCCGACTACTGCCGGAAGCAAAATAAAGGTTTGTTCTATTTTGGGACATTTATAGATTTATATAAGAGACAAGGTTTTCTAAGAGTCAGGGAGTGCACCCCGAGCCAGAATGAGGTCAGTGCAAGGTAATGGACTGGTTACAGCAGATGCCCAGAAGTCATGTCACCGCTTGAAAAAAGGTTATAGGACGCAAGCTGAATTTGACTTGGCTGTACTGAAACCCTAAATGGATGTTAAGTACCTCAGAATTTAACAGTCAGCAGATGATAATCAGCTACTTTTTAAGAGGAAATGGCTTTAAACTGAACCTGGGAGAATTCACATTAAACTGTCAGGGAATGTTATGATTGAGAGCCACATTTTAGATTTTGGTGACCATTTCCCAGACCAGACCTTCAACTTGCCAATTATGGAAGATAATGTACCTGAAATTCTACATACCGGGTCTTAATGAGGCAATTTATGCCCCCTCGTCCCTGGATCATAAAGGCCCCTCCTTTCTGAGATTTATAGGCACATCTGGCCACGTGTTGCCTCCAAGTCGGAAGGAATTCTTAGTGTTTCTTGGGAGCCCCTTGTGGAGAGTACACTGTGTTATCTGAGCCATTGGGTGACAAAATTCATTGTCCCTGGTTATGCTCCTAATTAGAGGTTGTGTCAAATACACTTAATCATGTGATTCTTCAAGAAATAGTCATTAAATTATATCAGTTAAAAACATTTAAAAATTATTTCGGTTAAATACCACCCCAGTTTTATAATCAACAGAATCAAGTGATGAACAGTAGGGCCCTGGGGTTCGATCACCTGTGTTCACAGACCACCTTTGGCTTTTACTAGCTGTGCGATTGCCAGCAAGTTACCTACACTCTCAGTGCATCTTTGGCTTAATTTGTAAGATGGAGATCTTAGTGCCTATCTGAATGAAGTACTGTGATGATTAAATTCAATAATTATCACAGGCATTTAGCACACTGCCTGAAACCTAATAAACACAAAATGTATATGATCTCCTGTTACATTCTACTCTGTCAGACCCCTCCCCTCATGCCACGCTTAGTCATCTCCTTTTAATTCTTAGTAGATGCTTATATGTGCATTTGCTGGGTCCCAGCCTAGACTGTCCGTTCCCCCTCGCTGGCTATGTGTGTTCAGGTCCTACTTGTTCTTCTCATGGTGCCTCCTGGATTAACCCCAGCCTCATGGACACCACGGTTTTATTATCTGTTCTGTTCCCTCATTCACTCTTCTCTGTGTGTTCATGTATGGAAGGCTGCCTCCCAACCCCTGCAATAAAGGAACTAATCATTGAAAGCTCATAGAAGATTCTAGTCAAGAGGAGCCTTTGGGTTTTGTGGAGGAAGTCAGATTCAAGCTGGGTTTTGAGCTGGAGGGTGGAGTTTTCTGGGGCAATCATGTTTAAAAAACTAGAGAAATTTAGTCCTGGGATGGTCTTTGGATTGAGCTCACTGGAGCAGAGAGTTGTGGGCAGAAAACAGATGCAAATCTCCTGAGGCCCCCAGATGTTAACGTCTGAGTGAAGCTTCTGACTCATGCCTTTACTTCAAGGTCCTGGATAAGGATTAGCTCTGGGATGGAAAATCTGGTCACAAGACGGTCACATTCAGATCCAAGGGGCCCAGATCACCAAGGTTGCAGTGACTCACTTTCAAGTGGTCTGTATTCTCAGTCGAGCTTATTTCCTATAAAAAGGAGGGTGAGGTTAGGAGCATTTTTCTCTTTCTTGGAAGACTTGACTCTTTTCTTTCCTTTATATTCTTGTCTAGTTGAATACTCAAAATTGCCACTTTTCTGGGTGTACTCAAAATGCTGGGGATTGCAAGGCCTGCAAGGATTGCTGTTGTCTGGGCAGGTGAACCTGAAGTTAGCCAGCTTATCCAGGGGAACTTAATGTGCTGCATATTCTCACCCCCAACGGTACTTTCCTTGGTAGACTGTGGAACCTGTCCATTTGACACTCTGCCTCCTCGTTAGAGAGACATTCTCCCTGCGTTATATGCCCCCTGTGAAACACCTCTCAGAGTTGCATAGCCATGGCCCATCTCTTATACCTTCCATATCCACAGTATTCTGCAGATATTAAATATCATCCTAATGATACCCCTGAGGTGTAAGCATTTAAAGACATCCTGAGTTCCTTGGAGGAAATATTAAATTTATGTTGAAAGTAGTCTTAGCATTGGGTATTTTATTATATTCTAATTCTTTAAAACTTAAAACTATCTATAGGATTTAATTAATAGAATATTTGTTTGGGTAGAACTCCTGTTATCTTGTTGATAAATAAGAGTATTCTATATTCAATAACACTTCGAGGCTTCACTAAATTCTCCATTGTTGTGTCTGGAAGGGATCAGTTTTGAAATTAAAGCCAAAGTTTGATACTACAGGGAAATGGAATTGAGCTCAGAGCTGACAAAGAGGACTGGACTGCAACTTTATCTTAGTAATGCTCATCTTTCAATGGAGTGGATTTGACAGGACACGCAAACACCATGCCGTGCTTGGGCTGGTTGACTTTAACCACCTATTGCAACCATTAGATTAAGACATTA